>OZ014430.1:9438887-10038887 GCA_963966015.1 Aphidecta obliterata | reverse complement strand
TAATATTTTCAATAATTCATGGACAGTTTTAATGAATGAAAATAAAAATTGACCTTCTCAAAGTATTCAACACCGAGCAATAAATAATTCACAAATTGGTTCATATATTGATAGTTCGGTACAAAATTAATGTCAAAATTCTTCATGTACTACATAGATTCTTAATTTTTGTTTCTCTCTTATTTCTTAATACATTATAACGTTTTTTCCAATCCATTCTTTTGGGCCTGTGCTTGCGAAGTATCCAAAAATCCAGCACTAGCTATCTGCTAGAATTCCATTAATTATCCTTCTTGAATCCTGACATAAAATGGTACTCTTATAGTTATATGGTTAGAATTTTGCAAAAATTCCAATACCAATAAATATTGCATGGTCCTGAGTGAAAATAAATATTTATTTGAATGATCTTCAAATTTCCATGGTTGACTTTTATATGAACGATAAGTTCAGATAATTTCATATGAAAGCATTCCACGATATTTTTGCGCTTTCAAACCTGAATTCCCATGTTTGAACTGCAATCGAAATATTCCGGCTTAATTATTCGATAATTCGTAATATTCGTATACTCAACACTTTTCTAGGTTATATTTATGTTCTATGATGAAATTTAGTTACTTTTTGTAACCAGAAATAAAGCCTCGACTGGACGTTCATGGCCTGCTTCGATGTCAATAATTCTTAAAGGGACTATATAATTGCATGTCATTATTATATCATTAGTATTGTACCCGCATTAGGGGTTAGCGCATAGGGTTGACCATTATCCCCACCTATTGAATGAATTAGTTTTGTATTCTAGGTAGCTTTAAAATTTTAGAGAAGTAATTTACCTTAACCACCTGAAGATGATGCTTCGCATCGAAACACGTGTCGTGGAATTTAACCCAATGTAGTGGAAATGATACTAGTTATTCTATTGTAAGTTTGATTATGGATTTCCATCAAGTATCGGCTGATTCTATTAGAACATCAGAGACCCTGCAGGGAAAACCATTTCGTCGTTTATCCTCTTGGTAATGTCATGCTGTAGTTTTTCTGAAACCCGTGTTTCAGAGAAAGGTTTTCTGTGACCACATCTAAGAGCTGCTTACATTCATTCAGAATGCGAAGATGTCCTGTGTAGTCTCCAGTTTTCAAATCCCGCTGTATCGCCTCGGAGCCACCTGGCTGACTTTCTGAGAATAGTCCTAACGGAGGCAGCGTTCTGACAGGAGCGAGATGCTCCGGTTATAGACAAACATGCCTTTCTTTGCAATTTGTTCGAGGATTTTTGTCCCGTTAATACTTTGGCCCTCGGCCACCAGATGAAAAGCTGCGTCACTAACGATAAGCCGCACAATGGACTTATAGATCCAATTGGTGAGTTCAGGTTTGAGCCCACACGTACTTCCGACCATCCTCTGGCATGCGAAGAGAACTCTCTGGTCCTCACTGATCACTGCCTAGAGGTGTAGGCAGCAATAGAGCTTTTGGTCGAACATAACACCAAGATATTTAGTGTGACCTGTGGGGACTAAGGCAATTCCTTCCATCGTGATAGCTTCAAAAGAAAGTTTCTTTCTCCCAGTAAACGGTAATAAAATCGTATTTTTAGGGTTCACGACTCATCACTATTGGTGAGATATAGCCGCAACTATGCCAGAATGTGATTGAAAATTTTGATAAAATAATCAGGTATTATAGGGACGCAAGAGGTGGCCACATGGGAGATACTATTGAGCGCTCGTTCTACTTACACGAGGACTATATCATTTCGTCACGATGTCTGTATTTTTCGAATTTTGAGCCGAAAATGGTCACAATCGACAAGGTTCGACTCGAAATTTGAGTATGTCTGTCCGGCTGTCCGTAAGCACGATGACAAGGAACAAGGAACAAGAAAGGCACGCCCCTCTGGGGGGCGTAAATAAATGTCAAGGGGGGTGTCATAGGCACGCTGCTATAACAGGTTCGATAAATATATTGCATCTGTATTGTACCTTCTTGTAATTCAAAAAAATTATTGAAAAATTAGTTATTTTCGTTGGAACTCAATTAAGGGGGACGTGAAAATATAATTTTTGGTTCGGGGAGGCTCGGCGAAATAATGGTTGGGAAACCCTGACCTAAAGACTCGAAATTTTCAGTGTGGGTTCAGTTCCCAAATGCCTCGATTAAATCCATAAATGGGCAGGGCTTCCGTAAATATGGCCGTTCGAAATTTTGTTCTCCTTATTCTTCGAAACTCCAAAAATGAAATCTTGCACTCGAACAAGCTGAATACAAAATTTTTTCCAGATCTCATGACCAGAACCATAGAAACCATAGAAAATGGTAACTTTTGAACGGAAACGCCTAGGGACTTGAAATTTTCAGGATAGGTGTGGATCTCGAATGTCGTGATGACGTTCATCTATGAGCAAACTTATACAAGGGGTTCCGTAAATATGGTCGTTTGAAATTTAGTTTCTAAACTACAGATTCGATCGTGACGAAATTTTGTATATTGATGGAGAATGATATATTCAAGCTACATTTCTCCAGATCGCATGACCAGAACCATAGAAAATCATAACTTTTGAACGGAAAAGCCCAGGGACTTGAAATTTTCAGGATAGGTATGGATCTCGAAAGTCGCGGTCACATTTATCAATGAGCAAATCTAGACTAGGGGTTCCGTAAATATGGTCGTTCAAAATATTTTTTTCCTGACAATTTCGAAAATGTTGATTGATTTGGAATGAAATTTTGCAAATGAATCGCATAACCAAGATCATAGTTACCGTAGAAGATTCTAGCGAATTATCGAAAAAAAATTTCGTCACGATCGAATCCGTAGTTCCGAAATCATCAAGAAAACTACATTTGGAACGACCATATTTGAGTAACCCCTAGTCCAATTATGCTCATTGATGAACGTTACCTTGATATTCGAGATCTACACCTTTCCTGCAAATTTCAAGTCTCTAGGACTTTCTATTCGAAAGTTATGATTTTCTGTGTTTTCTATGGTTCTGGTCAAGCTATCTGGAGAAAATTCAGCTTGAATATATCATTCTCCATCAAAATACAACATTTCGTCACGATCAAATCCGTAGTTTTGAAACGATCAAGAAAACTTAATTTCAACGACCATATTTACGGAAATCCTAGTCTAATTTTGCTCTTTGATAAACGTGACCGCGACATTAGAGATCCACACGTATACTGAAAATTTCAAGTCCCTAGGCCTTTCCGTTCGAAAGTTATAATTTTCTACGATTTCTCTGGTTCTAGTGATGCGATCTGGAAAAAATTATGAAAGCACTGCGTGGAGTCAGGAGTTTTTGAGCGCTCGTACATCGGTTGATTCGCATTTTCCAGTTTAAGAAATCAATTGAAGGAATTTTCGAAAGCTGACAAAAAAAATCTCAAACTTGGGCAAAACTCTAGACTTCATGGCAGTGCTTTAGCTGAATTTTCTACGGTATCTATGGTCTTGGTGATGAGATTTGGAAAAAATTTCGCACGTAGTCTGGATACATCATTCTTCAGCTTGGTGTAGAATTTCATTCCAATCCAATCAGCAGTTTCAAAATTATAAGATAAAAAATATTTCAAACGGCTATATTCACAGAACCCCTGAGCTAATTTTGCTCATAGATGATCGTGACCGCATCATGCGCGATCCCAACCTACCCTAAAAATTTCAAGTCCCTAGGCCTTTCCGTTCGGAAGTTATGATTTTCTATGGTTTCTATGGTTCTTGTCATGCGATCTGAACAAAATGTAGCTTGAATATATAATTCTCCATTAAAATACGAAATTTTGTCTCGATCGAATCCGTAGTTTCGAAATTATCGAGAAAACTAAATTTCAAACGACCGTATTTACGGAACCCCTAGTATAATTCTGCTTATTGATAAACGTGAACGCGAAATTCCAGATCCACACCTATCCTGAAAATTTCAAGTCCCTAGGCGTTTCTGTTCAAAAGTTACAATTTTCTATGGTTTCTATGGTTCTGGTCATGCGATCTGGACAAAATTTCACATGTAGCTTGAACACCTCATTCTCCATTTGAATGCAAAATTTCATTTCGATCGAATCTGTAGTTTCGAAGTAATCAGGATAACAAAATTTTGAACGGCCATATTCACGGAACCCCTTGTAGAATTCTGCCCATTAACGAACTTATCCGAGGCATTTGGGATCTGAACCTACACTGAATATTTCAAGTCTCTAGGTTGTTCCGTTCGAGAGTTATCGTGCTTACGGCCGGACGGACGGACAGACAGACTCGAATTTTTTGACAGATTCGTCATCAGTGAGTTGAACATAGTCGTCCCTAGTCTGGTTCTGGTCATACGATCTGCACAAAATTCAACTCTAATTTATCATTCTCTATGATAACACAAAATTTCGTCACAATCGAGTCCAGAGTTTTCAAATTATCAAGAAAACTGAATTTCAAATGACCATATTCACGGAACCCCTAGTCTCATTTTGCTCATAGATAAACGTGACCACGACATTCGAGATCTACACCTATCTTAGAAGCTTCAAGTCCCTACGCTTTTCCGTTCGAATGTTATAATTTTCCTTGGTTTCTATGGTTTTGGTCATGCGATCTGGACAATTTGGAATGTGGAATATTCTGCATGTAGCTTGAACACGTCATGCTTCATTTGAGTGCAAAATTTCATCTCGATCGAATCTGTAGTTTCGAAGTAATGAGAAGAATAAAATTTCGGAGGGCCATATTTACGGAACCCCTGATGGGATTTCGTCCATTAACAAATCCAACCGCGGCATTTGGGAACTGAACCCAAATGAAAATTTCAATTCTATAGGTTGTTCCGTTCGAGAGTTATCGTGCTTACGGCGGCCGGACGGAAGGAAAACTTGAATTTTCCGACGGATTCGTCATCAGTGAGTCGAACTTTGTCAATTGAGACCATTTTTGGCTCAAAACCCGAAAAATACATAAATCGCGACGAAATGTTATAGCTTTCGTGTAAGTAGAACGAGCGCTCAGAAACATCAAAGTTTCAATTCAAATGCTATGTCTTTCAATCATTTACTTTCGAAAACTCTACTTGAAAGACCCTTAATATAATAATAAACTTACTCGATAAATGGAATTCATTAGTTGTGAATTCTGTGGATATTCCTGAAATAGTGTTTGAATGAAAGAATCTTTGTTATTTATATATACATTTGTTTTTCAATTCATTCTTCAGCAAGAAACACGAGAAGGTGTAGGGCTATCTCTCGTCATAAAATGGTCTCAATGAAGTTATAATGAAATGAAATTCTTGAACGAGACAAAACCTGAATTTCACAGCAATTAATCGGCAAATTCGGTCGAACAAGTTTATTTACACATTTTCCAGAATGAACTCAATAAACTCTTTTGAATAAACTCAATAAACTTCTTCGGAAAACAATACATTCTCAGAAACCAAATTTTGAACATTACCCTATGGATCAAATGATTATAAGTTTTTATAACAGACAGGGCTTCAAACCCACAATTCTGAAAGGAGATAATTATTTGCCGAGTAATGTCAATTCTGAGCCCTTTATATTCTTAACCTGTAATAATTTTACAATTTCTCTCAAATTATTATAGAGTTTATCAATCAATAGAATTAAAATTCGATTCAAAGTGGGCAAATCGCGGGATATATTGGAGCTTATCTCAGAGTCCAGTAATGTGCATGCATGTGCAGAATCTCAGATTATCTACATTCTTATAACGAGAAAGTTCTTACACGAGTTCGAAGCCTATGTACACACGGATAAGTGAAGTAAGGCAATCCAAAACAAAATAAACTATTTATATACGATTCACCAGAATTTAATAACTTTACAAAAAACCCTCAAATACACACGATTCACGTCTCAAAAGTTTGAATTCAAGTTATTCCGGATTCTGTAGAGTTCCACGGCCTTCGAGCGACGTTGCATTCTTGTCGTGCTCCTGGCTTTCATTAAAGGAGGCTGTAATGTTATTCTCTTTATTTTCAACATAAGTGCAAGATCCCTCCAATCTACAGCGACCTATTTTGAAAAATCGAACTGCCCTTAGTCGAACACAAACCTTCCCCGAAAGAAATGTATTACATTTGTCGAATTGAAATTGAGAATTTTATAACATACGAACTATCAGGGAGCCACTCTGGATGGAATAACTTTTTTTATGTGAAATATTTATAGCTCATAGAAAACGGAGTGAAGTGGGAATAATAAACCCTCGTGTAAGATATGCATCGCTTTTTGCAGAAATTTCCTGCAGCCCAGGTGCGTGCTTCACATCCTGAATATTTTCATCGCTAAACCAAATATCTCCTGAAAAGGGTGCATTTATCTGTACATTGTGGCATAGAGAATACGTTTTGCCGCTTCAAGCCCTTCCCTCTCTCCGTCTCCTAGTTCATTAGCAAAGGTATTCAAACAACTTCCTTCCTCTCATGGAACTTTTGTGTGTCATTCCATTCAACGAACAATATAACAAGCAGAGGCGCTAACACGGTTGGATCGTTTTATTCCATTATCTTTTCGTTCATATATGTCTAACTAGAGAAGTTTGCAATGCACGCTTATGTATGTAATATACCTACTGTAGATTTAGCACAAACTGAATACTTCGTCATAAATTATTCACACAAAAGTTGGCTCCACGTCTGAAATCTCGCAATGGTTCGAAATTTCAATCCTTAGTTTTTTGTGTCGAGCTCAGCTCGGATTAACCGTCCTGATTTATCTTGGGGATATTAAACAAGGGCTTATATATGCTCTGAGCCATGGAAATCGCGGTAAGAACCAAGAAGGGGTAGTAATTTTGTGACTACCCTCGGTAGAAACTATTGAATCGATTAAAATTCAAAGACATGACTCAAAATCTTATTATTCAGTAATGACACAGACTAGGATTTTCACTAATTATGGGTTTACTAAAACACGTGTTTTGCTATACAATACCATCTTCAAGTAAATGAGATAAAACTAACTATACTGTTTCAACTTACTTATCATAAAATATATCAGTTTCCATGAGGGAGAGGAGAATATGGTACCTGATCAAAGTTACCTGTACGATGTTTCTCTAGGAATCGGCATAAACCGAACAATGCTCAGGTCATTACGGCTGGATGAATCCCATAGCGTGGAATTATTCAACTACATTTGGTTATTGAGTAGGAATGGTGATATACTCTCTTTATTGATTTCGAGACTTCCAGAAAAATTGTTTTTCTCTCCTTTTTTTCTACATGAAAGATTTCGTGTTGATTTTCTGTCAATAAATGATCAATATATCAAATACAAAATCATATTTGAATGTTCTAAATTTTAATAGATGTATAGGATTTTAATCGTACAAACTCGAAAATAAACGCGTCAAACACACTGACACTCGAATACATGTCTTTTGAAAACGAATGAGAATCGTATAAGGAAATATATGGGTTCTTTAAAATTATATTTACGTGTATAATACACACCTGGAGTTTGGTGCGTTCCTCCCGACTCACCCTGTATAATATATTTTTTCTAAGAAAATGAATACATTTTTGGGCGCTCGTACTACTTATACGAGGGCTATATCATTTCGTCACGATGTCTGTATTTTTCGAATTTTGTGCCGAACGTTCGACTCACTAATCACGAATCCGTCGAAAAATTCGAGTCTGTCTGTCCGAGAGTCCGTCCGTATATAAGATAACTCTCGAACGGAACGTCCTAAAAACTTGAAATTTTCAGGGTAGGTTCGAATCTTGAATGCTGGGGTCGAGTTCGTTATTGGGCGAAATTCGACAAGGGGTTCCGTAAATATGGCAATTCGAAATTTTGTTCTGCTGATTACTTCTTAACTACAGATGCGAATGACATGTTCAAGATACATGCAAAATTTTGTCCTGATCGCAAATTCTCAGAGTTGGTTCGGATCTAAAATGTCGCGGTCATGTTTATCAATGAGCAAAATTAGACTAGGCCTTTCAAAATATTCTTTTCCTGATGATTTCGAAACTACCCATTGGATTGGACTGAAATTCAGAAAATAAATGAAGAAAAATGTTTTCAAACTACGTGGGAAATTTCGTCAAGATCACATCACCAAGATCATAGATACAGTAGAAAACTCTAGCGAATTATAGAAAAAAAAATCACCTAAAGCCTGACGTGAAGTCTGGAGTTTCGCCTCAGTATGATAATTTTTTCGACTGCTGTCAAACATTTTTTGAATTTGTTTTTAAAACTGAAAAATGCGAATCTACCTACAAGGTGGATGAACGAGCGCTCAAAAGCTCCCGACTTCACGACAGTATTTTTCATCTTTTTCGAGCGCTCGTACTGCTTACACGAGGGCTATATTATTATCATTTCGTCATGATGTCTGTATTTTTCGAATGTTGAGCCGAAAATGGTCTCAATCGACTATGTTCGACTCACTGATGACGAATCCGTCGGAAAATTCGAGTCTGTCCGTCCGGCCGTCCGTCCGTAAGCACGATAACTCTCGAACAGAACAACCTAGGGACTTGAAATTTTCAGTGTGGGTTCAGTTCCCAAATCCCTCGGTTGAGTTTGTTAATGGGCCAAATTCCACCAGGGGTTCCGTAAATATGGCCGTTCAAAGTTATGTTTCCCTGATTACTTGAAAACTACAGATTTGATCGAGATGAAATTTTGCACTCAAATGGAAAATGAGGTGTTCAAGCTACATGTGAAATTTTGTCCAGATCGCATGACCAGAACCATAGAAATCATGGAAAATTGTAACTTTTGAACTGAAACGCCTAGGGACTTGAAAATTCCAGGATAGGTGTGGATCTCGAATGTCGTCATCACGTTCATCTATGAGCAACATTATTCGAAAGGTTCCGTAAATATGGTCGTTTGAAATTTAGTTTTCTTGATAATTTCAAAACTACAGATTCGATCGTGATAAAATTCTTAATTTTAATCAAGAATGATATATTAAAGCAACATTTTGTCCAGATCGCATGACCAGAACCATAAAAACCATAAAAAATTATAACTTCCGAAGGGAAATGCCTAGGAACTTGAAATTTTCAGGGTAGGTTTGGATCGCGGTCACGTTCATCAATGAGCGAAATTAGACTAGGGGTTCCGTAAATATTGCCCTTCGAAATATTTTTTTCCAGATAATTTCGGAACTACTGATTGGATTAGAATGACATTTTACACCTAGCTGAAGACTAATGTATTTAAACTACGTGCGAAATTTTGTCCAGTTCGCATCACCAAGACCATAGATATCGTAGAAAATTCTAACGAATGATCGAAAAAGAGTTGGTAAGCTGAAGCACTGACATGAAGTCCGGAGTTTCGCCTAAGTTTGAGATTTTTTTTCGACAGCTGTCGAAAATTCCTTCAATTGATTTTCAAAACTGGAAAATGCGAATCTACCTCCAAGGTGAATGTACGAGCGCTCAAAAGCTCCTGACATCACGGCATTGCTTTTCGTAATTTTTTTTTTTTAATCACATAGATAGTATATAGGTAATATGCTAGAAACAGTAGATCTTACTTGAAAATGAAACGAGATACGGAAAATAAGGAATGAATTCTTTTCCACATGAAAATTTCCACATTCAACTGTGAAGCTTTTTCTGTCAGTAGGAAATCTGCGGAAATTGACTTTGCTTTTTAGTTGTCAACAGTGCTTTTCTGTTCCTTAATCATTTTCTCAATGTTGATATATTCACCATCGCAAGCTCCGGATATCATTCTGTTGCCAAAAAACCATAGACATAATTCGTTTTGGGTATCTTAAAATGTCACTGATATACTCCAATTCGATAACATTGAAATGAAATCTCTGATCTGATTCTGTCTTATATTCACCACGAGCGAGGCAAAAGTTCATTCATCAGAAAGGGACAAAGAGATGGAGGCAAAGGTACCGAAATGTTTGTCGAGGATCATCCCCATTCAGAATTCCAAATAAACTATTTCCATTAATATATCGCTTTATCTGGAAAGGAATGAAAGCTTCTTTCCACTGTTCATCCAATCCCCGAAACGTCGAATCCACTCCCCTCTTTTCAACTGATCGCGGTACAGAATCTCTAATCGACCCTTTTGCAAACGAATATCAAAATTTGTTCATGCGATTTCGGTTGAAGCAATTAATTTATATCAAATTCCAATGGGCAAGTGAATATTCAGTTTTCACGAAGTAATAATCACAACTATGAGATAAATAATATACTGATCTGCAGAAAACAGAAAAATTGATTACAAGTTTCGAGCTTATTATAGGATCTGAAATTTATCATAAGGGCTTTTTTATGCGAGGAAATTGTTTCCCGGAATGGTGGGGAGCATCTTCTAGGACTACCGAATTCAGTCTTTTGCTTGGACCGTGTTTGACCGTTGTAGATGTTCTCCGAAAGGAAGTGATCGTCAACCTAACATTTGTTGCTTCAACTTTGGGGACATGTGTCCCCCTATTTTACTGGCCCTACCGAGGTAGGATAATATCTTCTACCTAATACAGTTTATCGAAATTGATTCCTCGCTCAACACTTGATGAAAGATATTTTCAATATTAATAAAAGAAAAACACTCGACTCCCATTTTCAAAACTGAATATAAATTGAAATACATAGTTCACAAAGGTATACGTATAATGTATACTATCAAGTAACAGATGTTAATTGGAGCTGGAAATCTAGTTGGTCGTTTAGAATTGAAAGATTTTGTCTATGGGCTGAGAATATTTCCAAAAATTCCAATAGGCCCAAACGTTTACCTTTACCATATTTATGTAAAATTTTTGTTTTTTTGAAATCTATAAAGCGGTTGGAGGTAATATATTGATTAGAAGCCCGTCGTTGATTAATTTTGGAGGATCGATCTTTTGTGTTCTTCAATTCTAACTCCGCCTTTTATTTAGGTCAAACGGGCCGTTTTCGCGGAGTTAGAATTGAAGAACGCAACTACGAACTATGTATTTTAATTAATATTCAGTTTTGAGAATGGGATGAAACTCGAAACGTGCATGTCAACGAAAGTTTATATATTTTTGATTGAAATTTTGGAACGCGTAGTCGAATGTTTTTCTTTTCGTTCATTAATATTATATAGTTTAGTTTATATCCCGAATCTCCTAGATCTCTTCGAGACCCCTTATACGCTCAGAGCTTGTGTGAGTTAGGAGATCCGGTTGTGCTCTGCTACTGTTACTGTGTCCTTCGGCCACTTGCGTCTTGAACAGTCTTATGTGTTTACCCTAACTCATTTCAATTTGCTCTATTCTTATTTTGTTTAACTATCTTTCTTTTGGTTTGATGTAACTTGCTTCTTTTTTGAGCGCTCGTACTACTTACACGAGGGCTATATCATTTCGTCACGATGTCTGTATTTTTCGAATTTTGAGCCGAAAATGGTCTCAATCGACTATGTTCGACTCACTGATGACGAATCCGTCATAAAATTTGAGTCTGTCCGTCCGTCCGTAAGGACGATAACTCTCGAACGGAACAACCTAGAGACTTGAAATTTTCAGTGTGGGTTCAGTTCCCGAATGCCTCGGTTAAGTTCGTTAATGGGCCAAATTCCACCAGGGGTTTCGTAAATATGGCCGTTCAAAGTTTTGTTGCCCTGATTACTTGTAAACTACAGATTTGATTGAGATGAAATTCTGCACTCGAATGGATAATAAGGTGTTCAAGCTACATGTGATCATTTTGTCCAGATCGCATGACCAGAACCATAGAAACCATAGAAAATTGTAACTGCTGAACGGAAACGCCTAGGGACTTGAAATTTTCAGGATAGGCGTGGATCTCGAATGTCGTGATCACGTTCATCTATGAGCAACATTATTCTAAGGGTTCTGTAAATATGGTCGTTTGAAATTTAGTTTTCTTGATAATTTCAAAACTACAGATTCGATCGTGACGAAATTTTGTATACTAATGGAGAAATATATATTCAAGCTACATTTCTCCATATCACATAACCAGAACCATAGAAACCATAGAAAATCATAACTTTCGAACGGAAAGGCCTAGGGACTTGAAATTTTCAGGATAGGTGTGGATATGAAATGTCGCGTTCACGTTTATCGATGAGCAGAATTATACTAGGGGTTCCGTAAATATGGTCGTTTGAAATTTTGTTTTCTCGATAATATCGAAAATACGGATTCGATCGAGATGAAATTCTGTATTTTAATCGAGCATGATATATTAAAGCAATATTTTGTCCAGATCGCATGACCAGAACCATAGAAACCATAGAAAATTGTAACTTTCGAACGGAAAGGCCTAGGAACTTGAAATTTTCAGGGTGAGTTTCGCGAATATCGCGGTCACGTTCGTCAATGAGCAAAATGAGACTAGGGGTTCCGTAAATATGGCCGTTCAAAATATTCTTTTCCTGATAATTTCGAAACTAACGATTTGATTGGAATGAAATTTTGCACCTAGCTGAGGAATAATGTATTCAAACTACGTGCAAAATTTTTTCCAGATCGCATCACCAAGACCATAGATACAGTAGAAAATTTTAGCGAATTATCGAAATAAAAAATTGGGCACCTAAAGCACTGACTTGAAGTCTGGATTATCGCTTTAGTTTGAAAATTTGTTTGACAGCTGTCAAAAATTTCCTCAATTGGTTTCCAAAACCGAAAAATGCGAATCTACCTACAAGGTGCATGTACGAGCGCTCAAAAGCTCGTGCCTTCACGGCAGTGCTTTTCGTAATTTCTTTTATTGAATGTCTATTCGAGCTTCTACAATTTCATTTGATGCAGTGCTTCCTCCTCTTTTTATCCGATCTCATTCCCTCTGCCATTGGAGACTTTCTAAAATATTGAGTTTCTCTCCTTTTTCTGTAAGTAATCGGCGAAAATTGATTTTTCTTATCAGTTGACGAAATAACTTCTTTTTTTCTTAATTCTTTTCCCAATATTGATATTTTCACCATCGCAAGCTTCGGATATCATTCTGTTGCAAAAAAAAAGTTTAAGAAATTATTCCCTCCTGGTGTGACCCTCATAATGTCACTGATATATTTCAATTCAATAAAATTGAAATGAAATCTCTGATCTGATTCTGTCTGATATCTACCTCGATCGCGGCAAAATTTCATTCATCGGTAGGGACAAAGAGATGAAGGCAAAGGTACCGAAATTTATAATGTTTGCCGAGGATCATCCCCATGTTCAGAATTCCAAGCAAACTATTCCCATTGATACATTGCTTTATCTGGAAAGGAATGAAAGCTTCTTGCCAGTTTTCATCCAATCTCCGAAACATCGAATCTGTTCCCCCTTTTCAACTCGTCGCGGTACAGAATCTCTAATCAATCCTATTGCAAACGAATTTCAAAATTTGTTCAAGCGATTTCGGTTGAAGCAATTATATCAAATTTCAATGGGCATAAATAAATGATTGAGTTTGCTGTTTATTTCTTCACGAAGTAATAATCATAACTACTAGATAAATGAATGATATACTGATCTATAGAAAACAGAAAAATTGATTACAAGTTACGAGCTTATTATACAAACTGAAGTTTATCATAATATGTACCATGCTACCATGTATCCTTCTACTACTCAACACCATTTGAAATTTGAAAGAGTAGTGACTAGACTAGACTGACTAACTGAACTGACGAGTGACTAATGAGTAGAGGAGTATTATCTTTGATTCAGGAGTACGAAGGAATATCTACTCTTTGAAAGAGTAGTGACTATACTGACTAACTGAGTAACTCAACTGACTAGTGACTAGTGAGAAGAGGAGTATAATCTTTGACTCAGGAGTAGGAATGAAACGAACCGAAATGAACTGAACAGAGGCACGCCGCATCCCCACTCTTTCCACTTGAATAATTCATGATTCGCGGGTGAGTAGTGAGTAATGTTCTTTCAGTTTGGTGAATATATTCAGTAAGTCACTTCAAAAGAGTATACTCAGTGTGTTTAATCAGTCACTCACTGGCCAACTCTAATATCCCGACTCTCCTAGACCTCTGCGAGACCCCCTATACGCTGAGAGCTTGTGTGAGTTAGGACATCCGATTGCGTTCTGTTACGCTTTGTTACTGTATCCTTATGCCACTCGAGGCACAGTTGATAACCCAACAGTGAGGGCCGGTTTCACAATGTCTGGTTATTCTTCAGGTAACTTGACCAAAAACTATTCGGTTAAAGTTTCGGTTAGGAAGGAGATCGTTTTACAACATAAAATGTCAGTGTTGGTTAAGTTACTTCAGGTTCGTGTTATCATTTCGAGGTTGGTAATGGATTAGAAGTTCAAAGTTTCCTGGAACGTTCATACCCTCAATTCCCTACTGTTTCGTTTTGTAAATGGAAGTGAATCCTTGATCAGGATATCGGTAATATGTGATAGAATATAGGAGAATAAATTCGAAAAGCACTAATATAATATAATAGGTGTATAATATAATCTTTATTCATGCTTTACGAATAACTAGTTTTCACTTGTCATATATGAAATTACAATAATAATAAAACACTATGCGAACAACATTATGGTACAAAACACAAAAGAGGACAATTCGAAATTAGTGAGAAAAAATTACGAAAAGCACTGCCGTGAAGTCAGGAGCTTTTGAGCGCTCGTACATCCACCTTGTAGTTAGATTCGCATTTTCCAGTTTTAGAAATCAATTGAAGGAATTTTCGACAGCTGTCAAAAAAATTCTCAAACTTAGGCGAAACTCCAGACTTTATGTCAGTGCTTCAGCTGACTAATTTTTCTTCGATAATTTACTAGAATTTCCTACGGTATCTATGGTCTTGGTGATGCGATCTGGACGAAATTTTGCACGTAGTTTGAAAACATTATTCTTCAGCTAGGTGTGAAATTTCATTTCAATTCAATCAGTAGTTTCGAAATTATCAGGAACAAAATATTTTGAACGGTCATATTTACGGACCCTAGTCTAATTTTGCTCATTGATAAACGTGGCCGCGACATTCGAGATACAAATCTACCCTGAAAATTCCAAGTGCCTATGCCTTTCCGTTCGAAAGTTATGATGGTTTCTATGGTTCTGGTCATGCGATCTGGAGAAATGTAGCTTGAATATATCATTCTCCATTAGTATACGAAACTTTATCCCGATCGAATCTGTAGTTTTGAAATTATCAAGAAAACAAAATTTCAAACGACCATATTTACGGAACCCCTAGTATAATTTCGCTCATAGACAAACGTGATCACGACATTCGAGATCCACACCTATCCTGAAAATTTCAAGTCCCTAGGCGTTTCCGTTCTAAAGTTACAATTTTCTATGGTTCCTATGGTTCTGGTCATGCGATCTGGACAAAATTTCATAAATAGCTTGAACCCCTCATTCTCCATCTGAGTGCAAAATTTCGACTCGATCAAATTTGTAGTTCTCAAGTAATCCGGAGAACAAAACTTTGAACGGCCATATTTACGGAACCCCTGGTGGAATTTGGCCCATTAACGAACTTAACCGAGGCATTCGGAAACTGAACCCACAATGAAAATTTCGAGTCTTTAGGTTGTTCCGTTCGAGAGTAATCGTGCTTACGGACGGACGGACAGACTCGAATTTTCCGACGGATTCGTCATCAGTGAGTCGAAAATAGTCGATTGAGACCATTTTCGGCTCAAAATTCGAGAATACAGACATCGTGACGAAATGACCTCGTGTAAGTAGTACGAGCGCTCAAAAAAACAAATATTGAAAATCACCAACGGTTCTGTACTCAGCTAAAATCTAATTCGAAGAATTCATCCAGTGAGTACAGCGGATGCCGCAAAAAAACTTCTTCATAGTTATTTCGGAAATTTTGTGAGGCATATTTTGTACACAGGGAGGTATCGCATTATATATCCTCTTTGAAACAAAGGAAGGCCCCGCTCTGAGTTCTAGTTAGTCTGCAGAACTCAGTTCTTAGAAGGTTTCGTCTTCTCGTTTCATAGCCATGTAGGCTTCCGTTTCTCTGGTTTCCTTTATGAACATAAAGTAGAGCCTCCAACATGTAGTTGTTTGTGAAGGTTAAAATATTTAAAGCAAGGAATGCTGGCCTACAGTCCTCACGATTTCCAGACCAGCCACAATTCCTACGGCTCTTCTTTGCAGATCAAAAATACAAGTTCGTGATGAGCAATTACCACAAGCCGATAGCCCGTACCTCAAAATGGACTCTACCAAAGCGAAATAGGCTGTTCCAAGTACACAAGTAGACAATTGTCCAGAAAACGACCTCAACAAAATGACGTTTCTCGTCAATTTCGAGGACATTGGGTCACAATGAACAAACAGACCCACCAGGATTGCGATCTCGAGTCTTCCTGATCCAGACAAGCCCTCTCACGGTCTTCTGCTCGTTCACCACCAGCCGATTCGCAAAGAACCACTCCAGGGCTGGATTCTCCGCTTCCGCGCTCTGTTCCAAAAGAGTTCCTATATCTTGAGATGAAACAGAAACAGTAGTATCATCCGCGAAGAGTATAGTCTTGAATTCATCGTGATGGTCCGGATAATCGTTGATGTAAATTAAAAATGATAACGGCCCTATGTCAGACCATGAATCATTAACATACACAGACTGCCGTCTGTTAGTCGAGTAAGAAGAAATTAAAGTGCAGCAACCATCCTTACAACCATAAGACTTAAGCTTGCACAACAAAATTGTGCTCGCCAGGCAATCAAATGCTTCAGCCGAGTCCAAGAATAAGGAATATTAGAACCTCCCTTGCTCAAAATAAGCATAAGTATACTCGATAAAATCTAAAACTGCACAAGTGGTATTCCTACCTTCACGAAAACCGAAATGAGGTCGACAAAATAAACTGTTGCTTTCAAAGTACTGAATATGCTGTGCACACAAGAATTTTTCGAACACCTTTGACAACACTGAAACCAAGGAAATGGGTCTCAAATTCTTCACATCATCAATGCATCATCACTGCCGTGAATTCAGGAGATTTTGAGCTCTCGTTCATTCACTTTGTAGGTAAATTCGCATTTTCCAGTATAAGAAACCATTTTAAGATATTTTTGACAGCTGTCAAACAAAATTTAAAACAGAGATGAAACTCCAGACTCTAGAATTTTCTACGTTATCTCTATTATCTCTAGTTTGAATACATTATATTTCATCTATGTGCAAAATTTTATTCCAATCAGTAGTTTTGTAATTATCTGGAAATTTTTTTTTGAAGGGCCATATTTAGGGAACCCCTAGTCTAATTTTGCTCACTGATGAACGTGACCGCGACATTTGCGATCCAAACCTACCCTGAAAATTTCAAGTCCCAAGATCTTTCCGTTCGGAAGTTAGGAGGAAGTAGCTTGAATATATCATTCTCCATGAGTATACAAAATTTCTTTACGATCGAATCCGTAGTTTTGAAATTATCGAGAAAACTAAATTTCAAACGACCATATTTACGGAACCCCGAGTCTAATTCTGCTAATTGATAAACGTGACCACGATATTCGAGATCCTGAAAATTTCAAGTCCCTACGCATGTCCATTACAAAGTTATTATTTTCTATGGTTTCTATGGTTCTGGACATGTGATCTGGACAAAATTCTGCATGTTGCTTGGATACGTCATTTCCCATTTGAGTGCAAAATTTCATCCCGATCGAATCTGTAGTTTCGAAGTAATCAGAAGAACAATATTTCGAACGGCCATATTTACGGAACCCCTAGTGAAATTCTGCCCATTAACGAACTCAACCGCGGAATTTGGTAAATAAACTCACACTGAAAATTTCAAGTCTCGAGGTTGTTCTGTTCGAGAGTTAACGTGCTCACAGCCGGCCGGACGGACAGACTCGAATTTCCCGATGGATTCGTCACCAGTGAGTCAAACCTTGTCGATTGAGATTATTTTCGGCTCAAAATTTCGAAAAATACAGTCATCGTGACGAAATAATATAGCCCTCAAAAAGGGAAACTCAATCTTTGAGAAAGTCTTGAAATCAATTAGGAAGATCAGCGTACTTACTGAATGACAAAGTAGAGTTTAATAATTCCAAGTTATGGGATTCATATAACCCTAATGATATGTTGATGAAAAGTTAACGGTTTATGACGATTCCTAGAAAAATATTGTACATATACCTTTCATTCCGTTTCTCCTCCCTTCTGGAAATTTATATAGTACTAGATGACCCGGCAAACGTTGTTTTGCCATATCTCTCCCTTTTTTCGCAATTTCAAAATTGCTCGAGGCCTTCGGCCTCTCTTACCTTAGGAAAGCCCGTTTCTCCCTCTCGAAAACGCGGGGGGCGCTTCGCGCCCCCAGTCTCTCCCTTTTTTCGCAATTTCAAAATTGCTCGAGGCCTTCGGCCTCTCGTTGTTCTGGCTATTAAAAAATAAGGGTTGATCGTAGAAGGGTGAAAATTGGGGATTGTATGTATTTTTGTATGTTGTATCATAAAAAAATAGAAATAAGAAATTTTGTCTGAAAAATAAAAAAAAAAATTTAGGGGTGGACTACCCCTAACATTTAGGGGGATGAAAAATAGATGTTGGCCGATTCTGATAGATACCGGATAAGCACAAAAAATTTCATCAAAATCGGTTAAGCCGTTTCGGAGGAGTATGGCAACGAACACTGTGGACACGAGAATTTTATATATTAGATAGTTGAGGAGAAGCTTTACTTAACCTCCAAATTTGACAGCTTTGGCCCACGCTCCACAGCTGTCAAATTTGGAGGTTATGGTTCTCAAAGTTCGACAAATCATGAAAACTCCTTACGGAGTGGATAATAAGTCGTTTCGTTGTTTCGGGATCATCTTCAAGGCCCGAATTCCAACAGGCAGTTCGGCCAGTTCGCATTAATGCGTCATTCAAACCGGAAGCCACGAAGTCGGTTAATAAAAGCTACCAGTTTCCCTAATCGATTCCTGTGTAAACGAATATCAAAGTCCGTTCATACGTTCCCGCTCGCAGCATTGATAATTATCTGGAACATCGCGAATGATAAACTAGTTGGATTTTGAGAGATTATAAAATCTTGGCTACACTGGTTTGCTAATGGTCGCCAGTAAATTACTTTGCCATTATCGTCCATCATTCGTAAATGAGAAAGCGGATTGAAAAAGGAGGAAATGGAACGTGCTAGCCAAATGGCAACCAAGTAGACGGAATCAGTTAGCGTGACCTCAGTACTTGCCAGTTTTTTCCCTTTTCGTGCTGGGAGCTTTTTCCCATCAGTATAAGTTTTTTTGCGGAAAGCAATTAATCCCCGGATAATTTACTCGTGAGAAGATGATCAGTGCCTGTTAAAACTGGGAGCATGGGGTGAATGGAAGAATTATCCGACATGATACGGAATCTCCTAAAGGATGCTACACGGGTGCGCAAAGCGAGAATACACGTCGCTCTAACAGTATTTACGAGAGGTGGCGAACAGAATTTTCTCAGCGAAACTGATTTCCAACGAACTAAGCGTTCAGCGATTTTACAGGTGACGAAAAGTATCGGAAAGTACATATTCCAAGTAGGAAGGATGTTTCACCGATAGATCCTCTCTACCCATTATTAAATTCTATTTTATCTGTACACCAGTGAGATTTGAGCGATACAGTGACAGGAATATATAAAATTCGAAAAGGAAGGAAAAAAGTTTCATAGAACTATCGGCACTCTGAAAAAGAGGAGGTCGATGGGCAATATTGACACAGTCGGGTCGGCAGTTTGGTTGAGAGAAGAATGCATATGGTAAATAAAGGGTAATTTTTCAGTATAAGTTATGTTTGGCTTATTTTATGATAGTTTTTCCTTTAAGTGATTAACTGATAGGAACATAATGCGGTGCGGGAATTTCAGTGAAGCGGTTGGGGGTAGTCGTGCTGTGTAGAAATGATCAGGTCCAAGAGTAAAAAACGTCGTTGAATTTGTTAATGTGACCTACCATTGTTTTGCGCATATTTTTGGGGGAAATATTTCTTTATTTTGAAAGTTCCGTTGTGCAAAAAAAAGATTGTTATGAATAAGTCAAGCGACCCAACCTTCCCTCAGTCTGACGTGAACTAAACATTTTAGCATAGAAATGTATTAGTGGGGGATTCGATGAATGGTCGGGTCGTAACCGGAAGGCGGGAAATGAAAGGTTTCCAGGTGTTAGGTAATCTTTGGCTATCATTTCGTTTATTGAGACTGTTGGGTCGTTTTTCGATTCCAAGGCATCACGAACAATCCTACTTGTGAGGGTTCTTTCTGCAGAGATAGTTTTGCATCCCTCAAAATTAAGTTCACGTCCTGTTTTAGAATGGCGTTTGAAAAGGGCTCATGTTGCATCTGCTTTACGTACTGCGAGTCGGTGTTCGTATTGTAACGAACTTAAGCCGGACCTGTCGCCTTCTAGAACCGAATGAAACGACCGGGAGTCTTCGAGAGAATACTGGATGCGTCGAGAGACTTCACGATTGTTCTCTCCCACTATATAGGTCGAAATCGGCCCAAGACAGTCAATACAGTATTGGACTTATAGCGCGCGTGAAAATAAATGATTGAGTGTTGAAATAAATTAGTATTAGTGTCACTAGTGAATTGTAAATAAATTATTTCAAGAAGAACTTGGACAATATTCATTACATTGGAGTCAGAAGTGCGATTTTCAAATAAATACGTGCTCGCGATGTGAATAGCTGTTTCGCAGATATAACTGATAAAACTTTCAACGTAAAATAGATAAAATGACCAAAAAAGTGCGTCTTGTGGAATTGGAAATCGCGGAGTTAAAACAGGAACTGCAAGAAAGGGAACTAGAAGCAACGGGTGAAAAGGCCGTTCTACAAGAAAGACTTGCAGAAAGTCTTACACAAGAATGTGAGGACCCCGAAACATTATTATTTGAAGTTCCCGGAGTTGAGTTGAGTTCAATAATGGATAAACTCGAAAAAAATTCTAGGAGCGTGAAAGAAGATCTGCAAGAAAGTTCTAGAAATTTGGAAGAAATGTTTCAAGAAACTACCAAATCCTTGAAAGAAGATCTGCAAGAAACTACCAAATCCCTGAAAGAAGATCTGCAAGAAACTCTGGAAGAAAATTCTAGAAACCTGGAAGAAAAGCTCCAAGAAAATTCTAAAAAGCTGGAGGAACAGCTTTATGAAAATGCGAAGTGCCTGGAAGAGAAGCTATGTGGTGTTCTAGAAGAAAGAATAGAGACAGAGATGGATAACATTAGGGAGCAAATGAACACAGAGATAGATAAATTCGAGGGGGAAATGGAAAAAATGAAGGAAACCATTAATAGGCTTGAAAAACGAGTTAATGCTGCGCAAACCACGGACAGGGTAAACGAGATTTCAATACTGGACCTGAAAAAAGATATGCCGGATTTCAAGGTTAATTCTGGAATTAAAAAGGTTTCCATGAAACCTCCCCAGTTCGACGGAAAAACCCCATTACCGCCGTCAATTTGAAGCACCGGCGAAGGCAAACGAATGGAATGCAGAGGAAAGAGCTGTAGCACACACACTGGCATTACGAGGAGAAGCGACAGATATTCTGCAGACCCTCACCACCCATGAACAGGAGGATTATGAACAGCTGATGAAACATCTAGAACTACGGTTTGGCCAGGCCCACTTTGAACACGTTTACCACTCCCAGCTGAAAAATCGTTACCAGAAATCAGGCGAGTCTTTACAAGAATTCAAAGCAGATATTGCACGCCTGGTACGTCTCGCATATACGGCCACACCGGAGAACGTAAGGGAGCGACTGGGGGTGCAAGCATTCTTTGATGGACCTGAAACTAGACAAGCGTTGACACTAGCCCGACCATCACATCCCGTAGACGCACTGGCACGCGCTTTGGAGTTCGATTCACAGGAGCCTGTTGACCTGGAAGCTGCCATAAAAAAAGTGATCAACGAAGTGCTACCTGTGCGTAGTATTCATTTGTGATACGGATTGTGCAAGGTACGATTAGCCAGACAATAATCTACCAACAAAATTGAAAAAGTTAGTTGCCCCCTCTCCCAAAGGCCTAGAATCAGATCAACAGCCCAAACTGAGAAACTTGGTCAAGAAATACCAAGACATTTTCGATACTGGACGAGGGAAAGGAGGTCGAACTAATGTGGTTCAGCACAAAATTAATACTGGAGACGCCAGACCGATTCGACAGGCAGTGGACTACCGTCAGTTAAACAACGTCACGAAGAAAGACAGTTACCCTCTCCCAAGAATAGATGACACTCTAGACACGTTGGCTGGTTCCACGATATTCTCGACCCTTGATCTGAAGAGTGGATATTGGCAGGTAGAACTGGCTAAAGAGGATCCAAAAAAGACAGTTTTCACCATTGAGTCAGGATTGTGACAGTTCACCGTCGTGCCGTTCGGACTGTGTAACGCCCCGGCCACATTCGAAAGATTGATGGAGACGTTGTTGAAAGGACTTTCTTGGAGGACATAACTGGTATATCTCGACGATATAATTGTGGTCGGCAGATCATTCGAGGACCACTTGAAAAACCCGGAGGAGGTATTCCAGAGACTAAGAAACTCTGGATTGAAACTGAGCCCTAAGAAATGTCATCTGTTTCAAAAAGATGTACGTTACCTCGGTCACGTTGTTTCTGGAAAAGGAGTTGCAGTGGATGACCAGAAGATCGAAGCTGTTAAAGAATGGCCCATCCCAAAAGACCTTCACCAGCTCCGAAGTTTCCTTGGTTTGTGCACATATTATCGTAGATATGGGCTGGGGTTCGCCAACATCGCTAAACCACTGACCAAGCTCACGGAAGGTCAAACAAAATTCCAGTGGTCTGAGGAATGCGAAGACTCATTTGAGAAGCTGAAAGGAGCTATGAGCTGTTTTATTTCAGATGCAGGAGGGACAGGAGAAGGTTATTAGTTATTTTAGCAAGACACTCAGCCAACCAGAACGCAATTACTTCGTGACCAGGCGGGAGCTTTTAGCCGTCGTTAAGGGAGTGGAACACTTCTACAAGTATGTTTATGGGAGAAGATTCTTGTTGAGAACTGACCATGCAGCTCTCAAATGGCTCTTGCAATTCAAAAATCCTGAGGGTCAAGTAGCAAGATGGATCGAGAGACTCCAAGAGTTTGATTTTGAGATCTAACATCGAGCCGGAACTAGCCATAAGAATGCAGACGCCTTATCGAGGAGACCATGCTCAGATGACTGCTCCCATTGCCGACGAGCAGGAGAGAAAGAAGCAACACTTTGTAGAACCAAGGCAGTAGATGATAACTGGAATGTCAGCAATATTCAGAATAGACCAAGAGAAAGATCCAGAACTTGGATTAGTCATCAGCTGGAAGAAATGCAATCGAAGATCATCATGGCAGGAAATTGCAGGTTACTCGCCAGCTGTTGAATCCTACTGGTCCTAGTGGAATTCTTTCATTCTGGACAATGGGGTACTGAAGCGTGTGTTGGAGTCCGAAAATGGTGGTGAAGACCGAAGCCAAATAGTGGTACCGAGGATTCGAAGACAGGTAGTGCTTCGGGAAATACATGACGGGGTCGCCGGAGGACATCTGGGGGTGAAGAAGACCATGCAGAAAGTGAGGCAACGGTTCTACTGGGCTAGTTGTCGAGATGATGTCCAGGACTGGTGCAGAAAGTGCGCTGTATGTGCTGCAAGCAATGGAGCTCGAATACGACCGAAGGCTCCCATGCGTCAGTACAATGTAGGCCGGCCATTCGAGAGAATCGCCATCGACATTGCCGGCCCTTTTCCAGAATCAGACCATGGAAATAAATACATCCTGGTGGCAATGGATTATTTCAGTAACTAGGCCGAAGCTTATGCATTACCCAACCAGGAAGCAATCACCGTCGCCGACGTTTTGATGAAAGAGTGGATATGTCGATTCGGTATTCCATTGGAGCTACACTCAGACCAAGGCAAGAACTTCGAATCCAAAGTTTTTCAAGAAATGTGTCAATTGCTGAGCATCAACAAGACAAGGACCACGGCGCTTCATCCGCAGTCCGATGGAATGGTGGAGCGGATGAACAGAACAATCAACCGCTTTTTGTCCAAGGTTGTCTCCGACCATCAAAGAGACTGGGACCAGTATCTTCATTTGTTCCTGATGGCCTATCGATCTGCAGTACACGAATCAACTGGACAAACCCCTGCGAGTATCGTAATGGGCCGAGAACTACGACTGCCATGTGACCTGCGATTTGGGATACCACCGGGACAAGACACTGCAGGAGAGGACTATGTCAGCAACTTGAGACAGAGAATGGACGATATCCACGAACGAGTCCGGTTAAACATTCAGAGCGCCAACGATAGAATGAAGCAGAAGTACGACATCAAGGCCGAGGCTGGAGGGTTTCAGGATGGTGACCTGGTTTGGTTGCACAACCCCAAACGTAGTCGTGGACTATCTCCGAAGTTGCAGAACTCTTGAGAAGGTCTGTTTGAAATCATGAAAAGGATAAACGACCTTATCTAGCGAATTCAGAAGCCACCACGAGGGAAACGAAGGTTGGTCACTTCAATCGATTGGCTGTTACGCTGGAAATCACGACCAAGTTCGCACTCAAACCACCAGAGGATGAGATGACATATCAGAAGTTTATGTCCTTGTATTCAAACGGACAGAAAGTGCAACATGGTGTAACTAGAGAGGAGCCACGGGCCCTTTCAAGGTGCCTGCTAATAACGCTCTAGCACACTGCGTGGCAGAAGATCTACGAATGTCCAGGGGCTTTGCTGTTGTGTTCTCCAAGAAATTGGGTCAACTACAAACACTGCGAGAGCAGAATCCAGAAGTTGGAAGGGTGCTGCAGTTGAAAAAGGGAGAAAGAAACATCTTCTACCTAGTTTCCAAGAAGTATTCCCATGGGACGACCGGTGTGTCAATTCTCGAGATCACTCGTTCGATGAACGTATACGTTCGTGACGTCATGAGCGTAGCTTCGGGAAATTGCAATTCTCGGGGAACGACTCTATGAACTATTCGTTCAAAATCATAGTTTAAACGTTCGTTCGACAACGAGTGATCTGTTTCATGCGTTCGTTGTGAACGAGTCGTTGACGTAGCACGCATTTTGAAGTTTGAAGTTTCTGTTGTAGTTATTATTGTTATAAATCGTGTTGTGAATTATTCGAAAATGAGTTTAGAAGATCTTGTGTTACATAATATGAACAATGTTGTCGATGTTGCCGGAGTGTTGGTGCATGAAGGTCGCGAAATACATTATTATAACCATTCTAGGCAAAATCCGTTTGATCATAACTTAAATAAACACCTGAAAAAACACCTTATGAAAAATAAATATTTTTATATTTTCAAACAAAATAAACTGTAACAAACAGTAACACATAAACTCAATATCAATAAACTATAAAATGCACAACATAACTCAGCTGACTATTTATTAATTAATTTTTCCAAGATTATCTTCTTCAGCTCTTTTAGTTCCGAAACTATATTTTCATTTGATACAACATTCCTTTCCATTAACAAGAATTTTTTTCCATAGTATTCTTTTTTCATCAACGTTCTTTCACGCAGCAGTTCCATTGTTTCTTTGCCCATGTCCACAGCTTTATCCAAACGCTGTGTAGCAATATTTCTTGTTTTATTAGTTTTTTTTTGATAGGTTTGGTTGAATTCCATCTCAAAGAGAAATCCCTTCTTGCACATTCTCATGGGGAGGGGGTCGGTGTCTTCTTGTTCTGACATCTCGTCATCCAACTCAATTTCTTGAGTCTGTGGTTCTGCCATTCCTGATAAGAGGGTATGGAAGTATCCCTAATAATAAATACAATTCTTTCCTTGTAAAATTTTGGTCATAGATAAACGTGATCACGACATTCGAGATCCACACCTATCCTGAAAATTTCAAGTTCCTAGGCCTTTCCGTTCGAAAGTTATGATTTTCTATGGTTTCTATGGTTCTGGTCATGTAATCTGGTGAAATGTAGCTTGAATATAAATGTCTCCATTAGTAGACAAAATTTCGTCCCGATCGAATCTGTAGTTTTGAAATTATCAAGAGAACTAAATTTCAAACGACCATATTTACGCAACCCCTAGTATAATTTTGCTCATGGATGAACGTGATCACGACATTTGCGATCCACACCTATCCTGAAAATTTCAAGTCCCTAGGCGTTTCCTTTCAAAAGTTACAATTTTCTATGGTTTCTATGGTTCTGGTCATGCGATCTGGACAAAATTTCGCATGTAGCTTGAACAGAGAACCTCATTCTTCATTTGAAAGCAAAGTTTGATCTCGATCGAATCTGTAGTTTCGAAGTAATCAGGAGGACAAAATTTTGAACGGCTATATGGTGGAATTCTGCCCATTAACGAACTTAACCGAGGCATTTGGGATCTGAACCTACACTGAAAATTTCAAGTCTCTAGGTTGATCCGTTCGAGAGTTATTGTGCTTACGGACGGCCAGACGGACGGACAGACTCGAATTTTCCGACGGATTCGTCATCAGTGAGTCGAACATAGTCGATTGAGACCATCTTCGGCTCAAAATTCGAAAAATAAAGACATCGTGACGAAATGAAATAGCCCTCGTGTAAGTAGTACGAGCGCTCAAAAATTAGCTCTGAATTTGAGTCCTTATATTATGTTCCCGATCATTCTAAGCTATCTCGTCGTAGAAGATAACGCCGAGCTCAATCCTGAAGATATTTATAATATCTAGGATGAGCGAATGTTTCCCTTAGCGAGGAGTGAGAAGGTCTCCTACGAAAAAGATGATGAGTAAAGTCTGGTGTTCATTGGAGAAAACGAAATTAAAAAAATTACGAAAAGCACTGCCGTGAAGTCAGGAGCTTTTGAGCGCTCGTACATCCACCTTGTAGGTAGATTCGCATTTTCCAGTTTCAGAAATCAATTGAAGGAATTTTCGACAGCTGTCAAAAAAATTCTCAAACTTAGACGAAACTCCAGACTTTGTCTGTGCTTCAGCTGCCCATTTTTTTTTCGATAATTCGCTAGAATTTTCTACGGTATCTATGGTCTTGGAAATGCGATCTGGACAAAATTTCGCACGTAGTTTGAATACATTATTCCTCATCTAGGTGCAAAATTTCATTCCAATCAAATCCGATGTTTCGAAATTATCAGGAACAGAATATTTTGAACGGCCATATTTACGGAACCCCTAGTCTAATTTTGCTCATTGATGAACGTGACCGTGAAATTCGTGATCCAAACCCACCCTGAAAGTTTCAAGTTCCTAGGCCTTTCCCTTCGGAGGTTATAATTTTTTATGGTTTATATGGTTCTGGTCATGCGATCTGGATAAAATGTTGCTTTAATATATCATTCTCGTTTAAAATACAAAATTTTATCTCGATCGAATCCGTAGCTTCGAAATTATCGAGAAAACAAAATTTCAAATGACCGTATTTACGGAACCCCTAGTATAATTCTGCTCATTGATAAACGTGAACGCCACATTCCTGATCTTCTCCTATGCTGAAAATTTCAT
The DNA here is from genome assembly GCA_963966015.1 of Aphidecta obliterata. Lineage (NCBI taxonomy): Eukaryota > Metazoa > Arthropoda > Insecta > Coleoptera > Coccinellidae > Aphidecta > Aphidecta obliterata. The sequence goes on along the minus strand of OZ014430.1, from coordinate 10,011,444 downwards.
ATCCCTAGGCCTTACCGTTCGAAAGTTATGATTTTCTATGGTTTCTATGGTTTTGGTCATGCGATCTAGAGAAATGTAGCTTGAATATATCATTCTCCATCAGTATACAAAAATTCGTCACGATCGAATCTATAGTTTGGAAATTATCAAGAAAACTAAATTTCAAACCACCATATTTACGGAACCCCTAGTTAAATTTTGCTCATAGATGAAAGTGATCACGACAATCAAGATCCACACCTATCCTGAAAATTTCAAGTCCCTAGGCGTCAGCCTAAAGCACTGGTCACCTAAAGCACTGACTTGAAGTCTGGATTATCGCCTTAGTTTGAAAATTTCCTCAATTGGTTTCCAAAACTGGAAAATGCGAATCTACCTACCAGGTGCATGTACGAGCGCTTAAAAACTCCTGCCTTCAAGGCAGTGCTTTTCGTGATTTTTTATCCTAGTTACTCTTATGCTTTCGTTCTTCCTCTGGAGTTTATCTCATTTGAGGAAATAGCTAGTAGTAATCTGCAACATTATGGGATTGACGAAAGATTCAAAATGAAATGAAATTTGATTTTTTTCATTGATTTTTATTCTAGTTACTTCAATGCTTTCGTTTTTTCTCTGGCGTTTATCTTCTTTGACGGAATAGCTAGTTATGATCTGCAACATTTTAGGGTCAATTACAGATACAAAATTAAATTGAATTCAATTTTTTTCATTCTATGTCATTCTAGTTACTCTAATGCTTTCATTTTTCTTCTGGAGTTCATCTTCTTTGACGAAATAGCTAGTAGTAATCTGCAACATTCTGGGATCAGTTGAAGATTCAAAATTGAATGAAATTTGTTTTTTTTTATATTCTAGTTATTCTAATGCTCTCGTTTTTCCTCTAGAGTTTTTCTTCTTTGACGAGATAGCTAAAAGTAACCTGCAACATCCTAGAATTGATGAAAGATTCAAAATGAAATAAAATTCGAGTTTTTCATTGTTTTTGAGCGCTCGTACTACTTACACGAGGGCTATATCATTTCGTCTGTATTTTTCGAATTTTGAGCCGAAAATGGTCTCAATCGACTATGTGTCCATGTGACTATGAGTCTGTCCGTCCGGCCGTCCGTCCGTCCGGCCGTCAGCACGATAACTCTCGAACGGATCAACCTAGAGACTTGAAATTTTCAGTGTAGGTTCAGATCCCAAATGCCTCGGTTAAGTTCGTTAATGGGCCAAATTCCACCAGGGGTTCCGTAAATATGACCGTTCAAAGTTTTGTTTCCCTGATTACTTAAAAACTACAGATTTGATCGAGATAAAATTTTGCACTTGAATGGAAAATGAGGTGTTCAAGCTACATTTTGTCCAGATCGCATTACCAGAACCATAGAAACCATAGAAAATTGTAACTTTTGAACGGAAACGCCTAGGGACTTGAAATTTTCAGGATAGGTGTGGATCTTGAATGTCGTGATCACGTTCATTTATGAGCAACATTATAGAAGGGGTTCCGTAAATACGGTCGTTTGAAATTTTGTTTTCTCGATAAATTCGAAACTACGGATTCGATCGAGATGAAATTTTGTATTTTAATCGAGAATGATATATTGAAGCAATATTTTGTCTAGATCGCATGACCAGAACCATAGAAACCATAGAAAATTCTAACTTTTGAACGGAAAGGCCTAGGAACTTGAAATTTTCAGGGTGGATTTGGATCGCGAATTTCACGGTCACGTTCATCAATGAGCAAAATTAGACTAGGGGTTCCGTAAATATGGCCGTCCAAAATATTTTTTTCCTGATAGTTTCGGAACTACTGATCGGATTGGAATGAAATTATGCACCTAGCTCAGGAATAATGTATTCAAACTACGTGCAAAATTTGGTCCAGATCGCATCACCAAGACCATAGATACCGTGGAAAATTCTAGCGAATTATCGGAAAAAAATTGATCAGCTGAAGCACCGACATGAAGTCTGGAGTTTTGCCTAAGTTTCAGAATTTTTTCGACAGCAGTCAAAAATGCCTTCAATTGATTTCTAAAACTGGAAAATGCGAATCTACCTACAAGGTGCATGTACGAGCGCTCAAAAGCTCCTGCCTTCACGGCAGTGCTTTTCGTAATTTTTTGATCTAATAACTGTAATGCTTTCGTCATTCCTCTATATATTATCTTCTTCGACAGGAAAGCTATTCATGATTTCTAGGATTAATTGAAGATTCGAAACGAATGAAATTAAATTTTTTTTATTGTCTTTTATTCTAATAACTCTTGTGCTATCATTTTTTTTTTGGAGTGTATCTCCTTTTACGAGATAGCTTGTTATTATCTGCAACATTTTATGATTAATGAAAGATTCAAAATGAAATAAAATTTTATATTTTTCATTTCAGTGTGAGTTCAGTTCCCGAATGCCTCGGTTAAGTTCGTTGATGGGTCGAATTCCACCAGGGGTTCCGTAAATATGGCCGTTCAAAGTTTTGTTCTCCTGATTACTTGAAAATTACAGATTTGATCGAGATGAAATTTTGCACTCTAGAAAATTGTTACTTTTGAACGGAAACGTCTAGGGACTTGAAATTTTCAGGATAGGTGTGGATCTCGAATGTCGTTATCTATGAGCAAAATTATACTAGGGGTTCCGTAAATATGGTCGTTTGAAATTTTGTTTTCTTGATAATTTAAAAACTACAGATTCGATCGTGAAGAAATTTTGTATACTAATGGAGAATGATATATTCAAGCTACATTTCTCCAGATCGCATGAAGCACTGACATGAAGTCTGGAGTTTCGCCTGAGTTTGAGAACTTTTTTGACAGCTGTCGAAAATTCCTTCAATTGATTTATCAAACTGGAAAATGCGAATCTAGCTACAAGGTGGATGTACGAGCGCTCAAAAGCTCCTGCCTTAACGGCAGTGCTTTTCTAAATTTTTTATTCTAATTACTCTAATGCTTTCATTTTTTTTTCTGGAGTTTATATTCTTTGACGAGATAGCTAGTTGAGACCTGCAATATTTTATGAATAATTAAAGATTCAAAATCGAATGAAATTCGGTTTTTTCATTATTTTTTCATTCTAGTTACTCTAATGCTCTCATTTTTCTTCTGGAATTTATCTCCTTTCACGAAAAAGCCAACATTCTAGGGTTGATAAAATATACAGAATGAAATGAAATTTGTTTTTCTTATTATTTTTCATTCTAGTTCTCTCATGCTTTTATTTTTCTCTTGCAGTTCATCTCAAATATGGTCGTTTAAAATTGAGCTTTCTTGATAATTTCAAAAGTACAGATTCGATCGTGACGAAATTTTGTATACGAATGAAGAATTAGAATTTAAGCTTCATTTCTCCAGACCGCATGGCTCTAATGCTTTCGTTTTTCCTCTGGAGTTTATCTTCTTTGACGAGATAGCTAGTTACCATCTGCAACATTCTAGGATCAGTAAAAAATTAAAAACGAAATGAAATTAAATTTTTTTCATTGTTTTTGAGCGCTCGTCAACTCACACAAGGGCTATATCATTTCGTCACGATGTCTGTATTTTTCGTATTTTGAACCGAAAATGGTCTCAATCGACAGAGTTCGACTCACTGATGATGAATCCGTCGAAAAATTCGAGTCTGTCCGTCAGGCCGTCCGTATACACGATAACTCTCGTACAGAACGACCTAGAAACTTTCAGGGTAGGTTCGAATTTCGAATGCCGCGGTTAAATTCGTTATTGGGCAAAATTCGCCCAGGGGTTCCGTAAATATGGCTGATCGAAATTTTGTTCTATTGATTACTTCGAAACTACTGATTTGATGATTTGAAGTGAAATTTGGCACTCAGATGGAGAATGACGTGTGCAAGCTACATGCAAAATTTTGTCCAGCTCGCATGACCAGAACGATAGGAACCATAGAAACGTATAACTTTATAATGGAAAGGCCTAGGGACTTGAAATTTTCAGGATAGGTGTGGATCTCGAATGTCGCGGTCACGTTCATCAATGAGCAAACTTCCGTAAATATGGCCGTTCAAAATATTTTTCCTCTGATAATTTCGAAACCACTGATTGGATTGGAATGAAATTTTGCACATAGATGAAGTATAATGTGTTAAAACTAATTCAAGTCTATCCGTTCACACGATTGCTGTCGTCCCTCAAACTTGAAATTTTTAGCGTAGGTTCGAATCTCGAATGCCGCTGTTGAGTTCGTAATTGGGCGAAATTTGATCAGGGGTTCCGTGAATATGGTGGTTTGAAATTGAGTTTTCTTGATAATTCCAAATTTGCAGATTTGATCGCGACGAAATTTTGTATATCAATGGAGAATGACATACAGGGTGTTTCCTGAGTGGTTGGCCATACTATAGTGGTGAATGCAGGTGATCCTGGCCTTTCAGAAAAGTTGCTCGTTTCATGTCCTAGGGCTATTAGTTCAAAAGATACAGGGTGATTTATGGATTTTGGCAAGAATTTCCGATAGCCATTACTTTGGAATCTGAGGTCCGATTTCGATCAAATTTCCTGGGTTTGTTTACTTCAAAATGTCCTTTCGAATGGCTCACAAAATATCAATATTTTCAGGGCAGTACTAAAAATATCGGGGTTTATCATTCAAGCCTCAAAATGTATATTTTTTACATCACTTGAAGAAATGTCGTTATCGCCATGAAAAAATACATAATTTAATCTGAAGAATTCAATTTTCACTTTGGATGGCACACTTGTCACAAGCGCGTAGCGAACGAACGAATTCATATTTTATGTAATTTTTGAGCGCTCGTACTACTTACACGAGGGCTATATCATTTCGTCACGATGTCTGTATTTTTCGAATTTTGAGCCGAAAATGGTCTCAATCGACTATGTTCGACTCACTGATGACGAATCCGTCGAAAAATTCGAGTCTGTCCGTCCGGCCGTCCGGCCGTATACACGATAACTCTCGAACGGAATGTCCTAGAAACTTGAAATTTTCAGGGTAGGTTCGAATCTTGAATGCCGCGGTTGAGTTCGTTATTGGGCAAAATTCGCCAAGGGGTTCCGTAAATATGGCCGCTCGAAATTTTGTTTTTCTGATTACTCCGAAACTACTGATTCGATCGAGGTGAAATTTCGTACTCAGATGAAGAATAACGTATTCAACCTACATGCAAAATTTTGTCCTGCTCGCATGAACAGAACCATAGAAACCATAGAGAATTATAACTTTAGAACGAAAAGGCCTAGAGACTTGAAATTTTCAGGATAGGTGTAGATCTCGAATGTTGCGGTCACGTTCATCAATGAGCAAAATTAGACTATGGGTTCCGTAAATATGACCGTTTGAAATTCAGTTTTCTTGATAATTTCAAAACTATGTATTTGATCGTGACGAAAATTCGTTTTTGAATTGAGAATGATATACTCGAGCTACATTTTGTCCAGATCGCATGATCAGAACCATAGAAACCATAGAAAATCATAACTTTTGAACAAAAAGGCCTAGGGACTTGAAATTTTCAGGATAGGTTCGGATCGCGAATTTCGCGATCCTTTTTATCAATGAGCCAAATTAGACTAGGGGTTCCGTAAATATTGCCGTTCAAACTATATTTTTTCTGATAATTTCGAAAATACTTATTGGATTGGAATGAAATTTCGCTCATAGATGGAGAATGATATATTCAAACTACGTGGGAAATTTTGTCCAGATCGCATTACCAAGACAATAGATGCCGTAGAAAATTCTAGCGAATTATTGAAAAAAAAAATTGGTCTTCTAAAGCACTGACGTGAATTCTGGATTTTCGCTTCAGTTTGAATTTTTTTTGACAGCTGTCAAAATCTTTCCAATTGGTTTCCAAAACTGAATGATGCGAATCTACCTACAAGGAGCATGTACGAGCGCTCAAAAGCTCCTGCCTTCACGGCAGTGCTTTTCGTAATTTTTTTGAAATGCGATCCTGATTTTTGGCCCTTTCGTGATCATTTTTCTTGTCTTTTGCTGAAATTTTTAATTTCATAACTTCCTGTTCAACTCCTTTGTTTTTTCAACCCCCAGCACCCACTTAGTGTGGTAACAAGCTGCGTGAAAAAGTAATTAAAAGTATGCATGGCCAAGCGCTGAATTCTTTTGGAAAAACATATTGAATTTAGGTACAAATGGCGTAAACCCTGTTTAAACATGTAATCAATGAGTGTATATGCTTTAAAACAACAAAATATTGACTTGTATTCTTCAGGAAATTCGATAGCTAATGCTTTCTTCGAAAAAGTCGAAAAATACCGATCCTATCAAATAGACCAGAAGATAAAGAGTCATTCTGTGACAAAAATCGAAGAAAAATACGGGTGATTGTGAGGGAGGTGAGCCGTGGATGTTTGGTGATATGTTTCGACACGCAAATATAATTACTTTTTGAGCGCTAGTCCTAGGTAGGTTCAGATCCCAAATGCCTCGGTCAAGTTCGTTAATGGGCCAAATTCCACCAAGGGTTCCGTAAATGTGGCCGTTCAAAGTTTTGTTTCCCTGATTACTTGAAAACTACAGATTCGATCAAGATGAAATTTGGACTCAAATGGAAAATGAGGTGTTTTAGCTACATGCGAAATTTTGTCCATATCGCATGACCAGAACCATAGAAACCATAGAAAATTGTAACTTTTGAACGGAAATGCCTAGGGACTTGAAATTTTCAGGATAAGTGTGGATCTCGATTGTCGTGATCACGTTCATCTATGAGCAACATTATACAAGGGGTTCCGTAAATACGGTCGTTTGAAGTTTTGTTTTCTCGATAAATTCGAAACTACGGATTCGATCGAGATGAAATTTTGTATTTTAATCGAGAATGATATATTGAAGCAATATTTTGTCCAGATCGCATGACCAGAACCATTGAAACCATAGAAAATTGTAACTTTTGAACGGAAAGGCCTAGGAACTTGAAATTTTCAGGGTGGGTTTGGATCGCGAATATCGCGGTCACGTTCATCAATGAGCAAAATTAGACTAGGGGTTCCGTAAATATGGCCGTTCAAAATATTTTTTTCCAGATAGTTTCGGAACTACTGATCGGATTGGAATGAAATTATGCACCTAGCTGAGGAATAATGTATTCAAACTACGTGCAAAATTTTGTCCAGGCCGCATCACCAAGACCATTATATACCGTAGAAAATTCTAGCGAATTATCGAAACAAAATTGATCAGCTGAAGCACTGACATGAAGTCTGGAGTTTCGAGTCTCAGAATTTTTTTGACAGCTGTCAAAAATTCCTTCAATTGGTTTCTAAAACTGGAAAATGCGAATCTACCTACAAGGTGCATGTACGAGCGCTCAAAAGCTCCTGCCTCCACGGCAGTGCTTTTCGTAATTTTTACTGTTTATCCGGCTTTTCTCCGGAAATAATAACTCTACAATCAGTCGGTTGAAAGTGTTAGCATCGCTCAATTAGTTCAAATTTCACAAGCGAAAAACTAAAGAACACCGTTTTTTAGTTTTTCCGAAATAAAAAAAAATATCATATTTGCAACTCGAAAACATATCAGCAAACATCCACGGACCCAGTGGCGCAGCTAGGATTTTGTTTTTGGGGGGGCTGAACTGAACAATTAATAATAAAACAAGAAATATACAAAAGGTAGAAAAAAATAAAAGAAGGAAGGAATAATAAAACAAAGAATTAATGAACAATCCAATTTGAGAATTCATCACTTCACAATATTTAATTTTCAAAATGTCTATAATCGATTGATTTTATTCTCGTTCCCTTACAAGGTTAGACCTTTCTGATAATGAGTATTATTATATGCAGCCTTCTTTCAGATGTTCCTAATATATCTTATACGACGTCAATATTAAATTCGAAATCATAATATATAGGGTGTTTTCAAAGGTGAGGCTTTTTTTTGACCAGCAATAGAACTCGTCAAAATAAGTCGATATACCAACAATCGTTTATATAGAATATTAGGCCGGGTATTTCGAAATCAAAATTATCCGCAAATACATGTAAAGAAGAATAAGACATATTACTATGTCGTTGTTTTTCTTTAATTTTGAGGTTACCTCTCGACCGACCGAGATGTTGGGACTGTGAAAGATTATGAGGCACACATTGACCTGATAGAGGACAAATATTGTTATAAACGTCCATACAGATGTACTGTGGAAGATCGAAGAGAAATAGAAGACCAAATAAGAAAACTGTTGAACAAAAAGCTAATTGAAGAATCCTACAGTCCATTCGCAGCCCCTGTTACTTTGGCTTACAAAAAAGAAGAAAAAAAAAGTCAAGACTGTGTATAGACTTTAGGGATTTGAACAAATTGATTGTACCTCAATCTCAACCATTCCCACTAATAGAGGATCTAATGGTAAAGACAGTAAACAGTAGATATTTTACAACATTGGATATAAATAAAATAAATGGATTCATAACACAAGAAGGACACTTCCAATGGACTTGTCTCCCATTTGGACTAAAAACTGCTCCAGCAATTTTTCAGAGAATACTGAGCAATATTATAAGAAAACATAATTTAACGAATTTTGCTGTAAACTTTATAGATGATATCCTTATTTTTTCAAAAACTTTCGAAGAACATATAACACATGTATCAGAATTGCTAGAAGCAATTACTAAAGAAGGATTCAGACTTAAGTTTTCAAAGTGCAGCTTCGCTAATAGTTATGCAGAATATTTGGGTCACAGAATAGAAAACAATTCCGTAAAACCTCTTAAAGACTACTTAATTGCAGTAAAAAAATTTCCAGCGCCGGAAACCAGGAAAAATGTTAGACAGTTTCTGGGAAAAATAAATTTCCATCATAATTTTATACCCAACAGTGCAACTATTTTAGATCCTTTACATAACCTCTTGAGGAATTACCGACAACAACACTGATTTACCGACGGCCGAGCAGAAGCTTGTTGAGTGACTGTCAGAATAGAAAAGATAGCTCCATAAAATTAAACTGTGATTTAATTATTGAAATTGATTTGAATGAAAGATCATACCTAAATAGAAGCTTTAAATGTTGTTTCTTTTGTTTCTACAGGTATGATTAGATTATAATATTGTTGTACATAATGTAAATAAAACTTTTGTTTCTACAGATGAAACGCAGCTGAGTTTTTATTTAATCCTTCAACTCAACTTAAATAAAATAGAACTTATTACATACATATAAGAATTTCCTAGCACGGATCTTTATTAGGTTCGTATTGATATTTAAATTTTCAGATATTACCAGCTGTGTGAGGTCAGTATACGGGAATTATTTTATATGATGCGTATGATGAATAAGTTTTCCGCTCTCAACCCCTGTGATTTCTTTCTTTGGGGTTCATTTGATAAGATTAGTGTATAGATGACCATTCGAAATTACGCCAGGCAAGACTTTGTGCACATCAAACGAATGGTGACAAATACCGTTTAGAAAATATCTCCCCATAAATGTTGAGATAGAATACAAATTTGCGATAAATGAATGCCAAGAAAATAAACATAGCATGCATATGGCTCCTAACAGAGAAATCCATCCAGAGTAAGGTGATCATTTTTTTCTAACCTGAAACCAGGACAATATGAATTTTGACCAGTCTCGCCCTAATTTTAGAAATCTTCATCAAAAATTCAACCATTCGTGTACTGGTTTTGTTAAATGACTAACCAGGACGAAAAACCAGTAGGTAAAATCATTTCTGAGGTGATAATGGTCACCTTAATCCAGAGTGGGATTAAGATATTGATGACCAATATTTTTTGCACTGTTTTTCAAATTGAATATTTTATATGATGAACTTCCGGCGAAATGATCGCTTTTGATGAGTTCTAGCACCTACCAAAAAAGCCTCACCTCAAAAAACACCCTGTATATTATACAGAGCAAGTCCAGTCATTCTCTCAGTTCCTATTGTGCTCCCTGGGTCCTTAATTACGTTTTTGATCTTTCACGGGTAGAAAATGTGCTTTCCGGAGTGGCCATTGACACTGGTAACGTATACAATATTTTCAGACATATGAATATATTCGGAAGTAACTGTATGCTACATTCAGAAAGTGCCGATGTGGCGCTGAATCTTGAGTCTGTAGTTCTCGACATTACCTTCTTCCATTTATTTATTATTTATTTCGTTAGCAGTTCATAAATCAGTTCCATATGATTTTATTGATTTTTTATATTCAATCGAAAAATTTGCATCTTTGGGGGGGGGCTGCAGCCCCAAAGCCCCCCCCCCTGGCTACGCCACTGAACGGACCACCCCACGCACCCCCGGACTCGCGGTTTTCTTCTACGATTTTTTTCACGAAAAGATCTCTATTGCCTGTTCTAAAATTGAAACTTCGTACTCAGAAACAAATAACTGAAAGACAAAAAATATTTTCGAAAATTTCGGTATCTCAGAAATTTATCGCCAGATCCTTCTCAAATTTTGTGTCTACATAAGAGGCATCGATAGAGTTATATGGAAATTCAGCTCTCTAGCTGTTCCACACGAAGAGAACATTTAACTTTTCTGTTATATTAAATATATTCTTTTTATGAATTATCTGAATAGGGAAGTGTCCCAATGAATAATCTTCAAATTTTTGGCTAGTCCATTTTCTTACATTTCACCAAATTGTTGAAGCCACAAGCCATAGTATGTTTCTTTTCTTGTTTCCACATTTTGTGACTTGTGCCAAGGGAGACACTGGTAAGTTGGTATAACACACCATTAATCAATTCTGTGGTCCGCGAAGGAAATATATATTATCCATCTTTAATGGCGACCATTACTCTAACTCCTTGATTACTCCATTAACAATTTTCGAGGAAATCCTATAAAATGGGTATCTTTCGCCAGCTCCGTATCAGTGTGGATGTGGAATTGATTTTTTCTTATGGTTCTGTCATTTCTACTTGGAGAATCAGTTCAGCCAACCGTGTGAGATAAACTTCCCTGTGAGATTAGTGTTCGCGATATACGTAAACTGCCTGTGCTCTCGCAGAACGGCTCGTTGGCGAGGGAGAGAGGGGAATTAGCATACATCAATTCTCTGGAGGGGGGGGGGGGTAACACTGGCTGATTTTTTCAATGTAGTCTCCTATTTGCATGGGAATTTGGCCGAAGGATCAAAATGTTTCACTCAATATAATGGAATAAAGGTATAATCAAAGGTAATTATATCGGTTGAACTGTAGCTATGGGCCACCAGATTCGATTTCATGTGGTATGTTTCTTGAAGAATATCTGTTATGGAATGTTTTCAATTGTATTGTTACGGTATTTGGACTTGATCTTCTTATGAGCAACCTGTAATAACCGATTTAAATTACTTTTAAACAATTGGGAACACGACAAATGACCCATAGCTCAATTATCTGAATGTTCGGTAGAGGGCGTATCGCTTATTCTGATGTACCAACTGGCCATTCTTTTTACAATTTCTGTAAACTTTGACATTTTTCTCAAAAGTTTGAACAAAGAAAAAATTATAGTAGAGAACGTAAAATAACACTTTTGACCTAGACCTCGTTTTTTTAACCCACGATATATGATTATGTTATGACCGACTTTGAATCAGTGTTGTTTTTGTTTCGGAAACGGAACTGTGAGAATTCCAAACTTGAGGGGAACCAAAATTATTTTCTGCTACTGGTAGTTAAAATATTTAATGGTGACAGTTCAGAGGAGATTATTTTCGACAATGCGAACCCTACCATTATGAACTTCTGATGACCCAGCATTTGTTTAGCATTTTGATAGAATTCGTATATACGCTACGCGGGCCTCTTCAATATTTCATTAAACGGAGGTTTGTTCTGTTCGTCTAATTCAACAGCAACGAGGACGCAATTTCCTCCAGAAGAATTCCTCCGGGTACTAGTGATGTGAAGCAATGAGCAAGACTTCCATTATTCACTCATTCTCATTCACAGTCAGAAGAATGTGAATTGTGTTCGTTGCTCATTTATTTCTTATGTTTATTTATGATGTACTCAAATGCGGAACGTTTTAGTGGAATTTCTTATCGTTCCTTGTTCAGTGCTGCCGGAGGAAATTGAATTTGGGACGCCAAATCGAATTTATTCAAATTGTGGTATCGAATATTCCGAGAGGTTTTTCCCGCGTTTTCAAAGGATAATACCGAAGGATACCCCGTGAGCATTTCGGAATTCCTAATTCACGGCGACGTTTCACTTTTGAATTTTAATACATTTGATGGGGAATTTGGAGCCTCGGAGAATTTTGTTAATGATTGGAATTGATAAAGAGATGTTTTACGCCGAAAATGGTTTTTTCTGGGAACAGAAATGCATTCAACAGTGGAAAATAATCATTCTTTATTGATGAGCTGATTACGAAATTTGTGAAGTTTCACTTTATCGCACTCAGTGCGGTAAAGTCCTTTTTATTCAAACGTACAAAACAACGTCATATCTAGACACAGGACCATCGGAAAGTACGTCAACAATGTTGCTATGTCAACGATGAAATACTTTTCCGTACGCCAGAGGGAAAAGTGTAATAACCTGTCAAAATTAATTTTGCATGACAACCGTAAATAGGCAAATTTTCAATTGTTTAATCAATTATAACAATCGTAAATATAAATATAATCTAATGGTGGATCTCTAGATTCTTATGAATTCCAAAACGTTTGAAAAAAAATTGAGAAAAGCTCGTACATACGTACGCGCTCGTACATGCACCTTGTAGGAAGATTCGCATTCTCCAGTTTTAGAAACCAATTGGAAAGATTCACTGACTTCACGTCAGTGCTTTGGTAACCATTTTCTTTCTCCATAATTCGCTAGAATTTTCTACGGTATCTATGGTCTTGGTAATGCGATCTGGACAAAATTATACATTATTCTTCATATATGTGCGGAATTTCATTTCAATCCAATAAGTATTTTCAAAATTATCAGAAAAAATATAGTTTGAACGGCAATATTTACGGAACCCCTAGTCTAATTTTGCTCATTGATGAACATGCCCGCGAAATTCGCGATCCGAACCTATCCTGAAAATTACAAGTCCCTAGGCCTTTTCGTTCGAAAGTTATGATTTTCTATGGATTCTATGGTTCTGATCATACGATCTGGAAAAAATGTAGCTCGAATATATCATTCTCAATTTAAATACGAAATTTCGTCAGGATCGAATCCATAGTTTTGAAATTATCGAGAAAACCGAATTTCAAACGGGCATATTCACGGAACCCCTAGTCTTATTTCGCTCATTAATCAACGTGAGCGCGAAATTCGCGATCCGAACCTATCCTGAAAATTTCGAGTCCCTAGGCCTTTCCGTTCGAAAGTTATAATTTTCTATGGTTTCTATGGTCCTGATCATGCGATCTGGAAAAAATGTAGCTCGAATATATCATTCTAAATTTAAATACAAAATTTCGTTAGGATCAAATCCATAATTCCGAAATTATCAAGAAAAGTGAATTTCAAACGGCCATATTCACGGAACCCCTAGTCTAATTTTGCTCATTGATACTCGTGAACGCTACATTCACGATCCACATTTATCCTGAAAATTTCGAGTCCCTAGGCCTTTCCGTTCGAAAGTTATAATTTTCTATGGTTTCTATGGTCCTGATCATGCGATCTGGAAAAAATGTAGCTCGAATATATCATTCTTAATTTAAATACAAAATTTCGTCAGGATCAAATCCATAATTTTGAAATTATCAAGAAAACTGAATTTCGAACGGCCATATTCACGGAACCCCCAGTCTAATTTTGCTCATTGATACTCGTGAACGCTACATTCACGATCCACATTTATCCTGGAAATTCAAGTCCCTAGGCCTTTCCATTACAAAGTTATAATTTTCTATGGTTTCTATGGTTCTGGTCATGCGAGCTGGACAAAATTCTGCATGTAGTTTGAGTACGTAATTATCCATCTGAGTGCAAAATTTCACCTCGATCGAATCAGTAGTTTCGAAGTAATCAGAAAAACAAAATTTCGAGCGGCCATATTTACGGAACCCCTGGGCGAATTTTGCTCAATAACAAACTCAACCGAGGAGTTTGAGATTCGAACCTACCCTGGAAATTTCAAGTTTCTAGGACATTCCGTTCGAAAGTTATCGTGTATACGGACGGACGGACGGACAGACTCGAATTTTTTGACGGATTCGTCATCAGTGAGTCGAACATAGTCGATTGAGACCATTTTCGGCTCAAAATTCGAAAAATACAGACATCGTGACGAAATGATATAGCCCTCGTGTAAGTAGTACGAGCGCTCAAAAATAACATATTTTATTCGGAGGAAAAGTGACTTTTCATGGGACGCCTTCAATTACCCGACTCACTGCGTTCGGCGGGTAAACACAAGCTCGCCATGAATAGTAACACTTTACCTCCTTATGAAATAATATATATACTATCACGTGACCCCAATTTTGAATCAGAATAAGTTATATTTTGAAGTTAATTAAAAGCGCCCACGAGACGCTTCGTTGTCGGAAAAATTTTTTTCTTCATTTTGTCGGTACTTCTCTGTGTTGTGGACACGCTTTAGATGGCACTTCTGAAGATATCGAGCTTAAATTTGACACAAAACCGTGATCTCTGCAAGCCTATTGAATTTGGTGGAAATTTCATTGCCGGTTCTTGAATTCCACGAGATTTTCCGAAATTTTTTTTTATATTTTTAAGCCACTCGACATGTGTGATTTCCAAACCAAACTTGCTCCTCCAATAGACGTGTATGAGACGTTTTCTGATAGAATTGCAACGTTGACATCATTATGCGAAAAAAATATTTCGGGAATTTCAAAAATTCATTCAAATTTTCTATCTGTAAGTTAAAACTTTTTAGGATTTACGTTTTTCGAATTTCTCGAGATTTTCCAAGATTTTTGGTTTATGGTTATTTTTTTGGCAATAAATGTGATTTTTGAACGAAAATTGTTCCCTCAACAAACAGCTAATGAGATTTAATCCAACAAAATGGCCACATTGCCAATGGTATGCAGAAGAAAATTATGGAAATTCCTTGAAATTTTCTATTATTTTTGAAGTGGAACTTCTTAAGCTGCGTTCATAACCCTTTTACTGTTTTTACAAGCCCTCGAAATGAGAATCACCCACTTTTGCTACAAATGTAAACGAACCAGAAGAAATGTCAAAACATCCGTTGAGTGGCGCTGAAGAAAAAGGCAGTCGAAAATTGTCCAAAAACAACTAATCAAATTGAGAAATATTCATTTTCAATGAAAAAATCTGAAATTCTTCTTGAAGTTGGGTGATTTGATGGAAACGAACCTTATTCCGATGTAAATTGATGAAAAAAATTTTATTCCATTCTCATAGAATAACAAAGAAAGCCAAAATTTCAAAAAAAATAAGTTTCATGAAAAAAATGAATATCTGCCTTATTTCAAATTTTAATGGAAACTTTTTTGGAATTGTCCGGGAATCTAATTTAAATATTTTATCTTTATCCCACTAGCGTGAAAATCCTCGATGCTACGCGAAAAAAAATTTTGATTTATATTTTTCACTGGCTCATGCGGCCCATTATATATTCTGATTAATAAATCTATATAAAAAAATTCTAATATAATTAGCCGATACTTAATGGAAATCCATAATCGAACTCACCATAGAATAACAAAATATTCCACAGTGTAATTTGGAGTTTTCGTTATACGCTGGCGCTTGCCAATCCTCTGGGTCGCAGCCAGGTTTTTTTGCAATCCAAAAATTATTTTTTTCAACTATGCTTCACTTCTCAACAGTGGAACCGAATTAATCATCCCATTTTAACGATGGTTAATTATTTAATATATGACCAAAAATCATCTACATTGGAAGAGATTCCCCTCAGAATTAATTGATTCAGAAGTAATTCCAAATTGATGGCTCTCCATAGTGGGTCCTCGCGTTGAATCATAATTAATGGATTTTCCTCCGCTGGTAAATCATTATTTCCCATTCAGAAGGACGCTTCAACGAACACGCACCATTTCCGTATTTTTTTACGTCGCATAGAAATATACTTCGAGTGTTGAGTTTCAAAACGATCATCTTTTTATCTATATATCGTGTTCGTAGCTTTCCTTTTGCGGTGGAGTATTTCAACAACTTGCATAATACATCGATCCTTTCCATACTTCTCTTGAATATATTTTTGTTTCAAATTATGAAGATTAAAAAACTTCTATTCAGTTATAACATAGAAGCCCAACTCTTGAATATTTGTGTATGTTTGTCTGAAGGAAAAAATTTGAATAATAGAAATATTAATTTGATTAACGCCGAGCCAAAAAAAGTCCATAGCACTCATGTCAGGCTTACTAGGCTTCTTTCCAGAAATGTTGTTGAAAATACTCATTTGAGGGTGATGGGTGATAAGGAAAGTCTTGCTTCGAATCATAATTAATGGATTTCCCTCCGCAGCAACCCCATTATTTCACGCTCAGACGTCCCAATGGACATGTACAGTTTCAACATTATTTTCGGCTTTGAATATTCAGGCTCACGTTCATGACTCGACCGAATGGAGTCATCTTTCGGTTTGGTCGGTAGACAGGACGTACAAATCCCACCCCATAATTTTGACAAATCGCCACCCTGTGATTCACAGCTTCACGGAATATACCCCTTTAAATTCTACATAATTTAATGTCAAAAAATTTGGAGCACGAGGATGATATGTGTGAATATAACGAGCCGGGGGATGGCGCTTCATCTTCTTTCGCAATTCGAATTTTATGGAACAAACACTGGGATATAATACGGTCGTCTTTCGTGATTTATGGTACGGTGGATTATGATCTCATTCGGAATCTGTGGAAGAGCTGATCAGCAATTGTAATATGGGTTACCGTCAGATATTCTTCGTTTACAAGGAATGGTTTGTCATATTTTTTGTTACCGACCTTTGATATATACTTACATTTTTAAAGCCATTTTGGTTTACATAAATTTGAAATGATGGAAGGCGTAGAATCAAATCATAGATAAGAATCTGAAACATAATATAATTTTTACTAGAAGAAACGGTCTTTCCGACGGTATCCATACGGTCCTTCCAGCCCGTCTTGAAGTATTTTGAAATTAACTTCAAAAATTGCCAAAATAAACAAGAGTTCGCTAAAAAGAAGATAAGGCTCTTTCCACCGCATCCCAATGTCTGCCTCAAGTTGAGATCGATTCTCGAAGAACCACGAATTTCCCACATCTATGTGTGATTTTCACGCATTCAACCATTTTCGCAAGCCAGGATCCTGAAAATCGTAAATTCCTCATGAAATTTTACGGACTTGAAACATCAAACTTTATGGTAGACCTAACCTTGAAGGCGGCTCATCGACCATCGATCATCTGTCATCTTTATTCCGACCGGGAATATCAAGGAAATGAAAAATCGTCGACAACAAAGTGATTCAAGTAAAAATCAGAGGTGAGTAACGATTTCTATCGATTTCCCAACCTCATGATAAAAATTACGAAAAGCACTGCCGTGAAGGCAGGAGCTTTTGAGCGCTCGTACATGCACCTTGTAGGTAGATTCGCATTTTCCAGTTTCAGAAATCAATTGAAGGACAGCTGTCAAAAAAATTCTGAAACTTAGGCGAAATTCCAGACTTCATGTCAGTGCTTCAGCTGATCATTTTTTTTTCGATAATTCGCTTGAATTTTCTACGGTATCTATGGTCTTGGTGATGCGATCTGGACAAAATTTTGCACGTAGTTTGTATATATTATTCCTCAGCTAGGTGCGAATTTAATTCCCATCCGATCAGTAGTTTCGAAACTATCAGGAAAAAAATGGCCATATTTACGGAACCCCTAATCTAATTTTGCTCATTGATGAACGTGAACCCGATATTCGCGATCCAAACCCACTCTGAAAATTTCAAGTTCCTAGGCCTTTCCGTTTAAAAGTTACAACTTTCTATGGTCTCTATGGTTCTGGTCATGCGATCTGAACAAAATATTGCTTCAATATATCATTCTCGATTAAAATACAAAATTTCACCTCGATCGAATCCGAAGGTTCGAAATTATCGAGAAAACAAACTTTCAAACGACCGTATTTACGGAAGCCCTAGTATAATTCTGCTCATTGATGAACGTGAACGCGACATTTCAGATCCACACCTATCCTGAAAATTTCAAGTCCCTAGGCCTTTCCGTTCGAAAGTTATGATTTTCTATGGTTTCTATGGTTCTGGTCATGTGAACTGGAGAAATGTAGCTTGAATATCGTATTCTCCATTAGTATACAAAATTTCGTCACGGTCGAATCTGTTGTTTTGAAATTATCGAGAGAACTAAATTTCAAACTACCATATTTACGGAACCCCTAGTATAATTTTGCTCATAGATGAACGTCATCACGACATTCCAGAACCTCACCTATCCTGAAAATTTCAAGTCCCTAGGCCTTTCCATTCAAAAGTTACAATTTTCTATGGTTTCTATGGTTCTGGTCATGCGATCTAGACAAAACTTCACAAGTAGCTTGAACACCTCATTCTCCATTTGAGTGCAAAGTTTCATCCCGATCGAATCTGTAATTTCGAAGTAATCAGGAGAACAAAATTTTGAACGGCCATATTTACGGAACTCCTGGTGGAATTCTGCCCGTTAACGAACTTAACTGAGGCATTTGGGATCTGAACCTACCCTGAAAATTTCAAGTCTCTAGGTTGATCCGTTCGAGAGTTATCGTGCTTATGGACGGCCGGACGGACGGACAGACTCGAATTTTCCGCCGGATTCGTCATCAGTGAGTCGAACATAGTCGATTGAGACCATTTTCGGCTCAAAATTCGAAACATACAGACATCGTGACGAAATGATATAGCCCTCGTGTAAGTAGTACGAGCGCTCAAAAAGGCGGGAGCAGAAAAAATGAACGAAAATCGATTATAATGTGTTAAATCGATTTCAAATTGACAACCATTCCATAAATTGAACAGAAATAGTCCATAACAATTCAAAACACGTCAAGCAAGAAGATTTTCCTCTCTTTCCTTATGGGTCTATTGAAGAAGAATCACCTCTACACCTCGCTCGTTTGCTAATTTTCGAACATAATCACGTTTGTCCCTCGAAATGTCTCCACTATTTGAATTTAGAAAACAAAACTTGTTGCTCTTTGATCGGGAGGGTTTTTTCAACCAGATTCGGCCATCAATGGGATAATTTTCGGAACTTCACATGTTCGGAGACTATACTACAGGACCCTAAAACCTCTTAAAGACAATCCTCTTCCATGCATTAAACAGAAAGCTTCGGTGCTGAATAATTTTTCGAAAAAAATCATGTCAATATTAACTTCACCATAAGTATCGGCTGCCTATGTACCTATACCACGAAAACTCCGATGTCAAATACTCAAGTAACAAATTTCAAGGCGATTGCATTTCACCCAGCTAACATATTTGCGAAAAAAAATAACGCTCGTTACACATCCGTTACACAACTTCTTCAATTGGTTTCTAAAACTGGAGAATGAGAATCTACCTACAAGGTCGCTGAACGAGCACTCAAAAGCTTTTGACTTCACGGCAATGCTTTTCAATTTTTTGATAACTTTTTTCTACAACCGGTTGTGCTTTAGGTGACCAATTTTTTTTCGATAATTCG
This sequence comes from Aphidecta obliterata, assembly GCA_963966015.1. Taxonomy (NCBI): domain Eukaryota; kingdom Metazoa; phylum Arthropoda; class Insecta; order Coleoptera; family Coccinellidae; genus Aphidecta; species Aphidecta obliterata. The sequence continues at coordinate 9,991,856 of OZ014430.1, read as the reverse complement.
CTAGAATTTTCTACGGTATCTATGGTCTTGGTGGTGCGATCTGAACAAAATTTGGCACGTAGTTTGAATACATTATTCCTAAGCTAGGTGCAAAATTTCATCCCAATCTAATCAGTAGTTTCGAAACAATCAGGAAAAAAATAGTTTGAACGGCCATATATACGGAACCCCTAGTCTAATTTTGCTCATTGATGAACGTGACCGCGATATTCGCGATCCAAACCCAACCTGAAATTTTCAAAATCCTAGCCTTTCCGTTCAAAAGTTACAATTTTCTATGGTTTCTATGGTTCTGGTCATGCGATTTCGAAAAAATATTGCTTTAATATATTATTCTCGATTAAAATAAAAAATTTCATCTCGATCGAATCCGTAGTTTCGAAATTATCGAGAAAACAAAATTTCAAACGACCGTATTTACGGAGCCCCTAGTTTAATTCTGCTCATTGTTGAACGTGAACGTGATATTCGCGATCCAAACCCACCCTGAAAATTTCAAGTTCCTAGGCCGTTCCGTTCAAAAGTTACAATTTTCTATGATCTCTATGGTTCTGGTCATGCGATCTGAACAAAATATTGCTTTAATATATCATTCTCGATTAAAATACAAAATTTCACCCCGATCGAATCCGTAGTTTCAAATTTATCGAGAAAACAAACTTTCAAACGACCGTATTTACGGAAGCCCTAGTATAATTCTGCTCATTGATGAACGTGAACGCGACATTTCAGATCCACACCTATCCCGAAAATTTCAAGTCCCTAGGCGTTTCCGTTCAAAAGTTACAATTTTCTATGGTTTCTATGGTTCTGGTCATGCGATCTGGGCGAAATTTCACATGTATCTTGAACACCTCATTTTCCATTAGAGTGCAGAATTTCATCTCGATCGAATCTGTAGTTTTCAAGTAATCAGGGGAACAAAACTTTGAACGGTCATATTCACGGAACCCCTAGTGGAATTTGGCCCATAAACGAACTCAACCGAGGCATTCGGGAACTGAACCCATACTGAAAATTTCAAGTCTCTAGGTTGTTCCGTTCGAGAGTTATCGTGCTTACGGCCGGACGGCCGGACGGACAGACTCGAATTTTCCGACGGATTCGTCATCAGTGAGTCGAACATAGTCGATTGAGACCATTTTCGGCCCAAAATTCGAAAAATACAGACATCGTGACGAAATGATATAGCCCTCGTGTAAGTAGTACGAGCGCTCAAAAATTATCACGATACAGATAAAACTTAACTTCAGGTAATTTTAGGGGCAGAAATGAGGTAGATACGATAAAACAGAACTTCTTTTAAGTTTTCCACTCCAGTTTAATCGATTTTCGTTAATTTTTCAGAGGAATATTGACAAGATTCCACTATTGGGTAGGTAATCGAAAAACTCTAAGCGCCTAAAAATTTCCTAATTCAAAGAATAGAACATTTTGAGGTCGGATATGAGGTACATAGTATCAAATAGATAACTGCGCAACTTTTCCCATGATTTTTCAAACAATTTTTTTCGATAATCTGACAGCTGCATGTCGAAAAGAAATAAAAGCCTAAAAAGCGAGAAAAGCATTGCCGTGGATTCAGGAGCTTTTGAGCGCTCGTTGATCCACCTTTAAGGTAGCCAATTGAAGACATTATCGACAGCTGTCGAAAAAAATTTCAAACTAAGGCGAAACTCCAGACTTCACGTCAGTGCTTCAGGTGAACAATTCTTTTTTCGTCGCTAGAATTTTTTAATTTTCTACGGTATCTATGCTCTTGATAATGCGATCTGAACAATATTTCGCAAGTAGTTTAAATACATTATCATTCATTTATGTGCAAAATTTCATTCCAATCCAATTAGTAGTTCCGAAATTATCAGGGGAAAAATATTTTGAATCCCTAGTCCTATTTTTCCCATTGATAAACGTGGTCACGACATTCGCGATCCAAACCTACCTTAAAAATCGGAAGACTTTAGGTCTTTCCGTCCGAAAGTTATAATTTTCTATGGTTTTTATGGTTCTATGGTCATGTGATCTGGACAAAATTTCGTCCCCATCGAATCCGTAGTTTTGGAATTATCAAGAAATCTAAATTTCAAACGACCATATTTGCGGAACCCCTAGTCTGATTATGCTCATCGATAAACATAACCGCGACATTTGAGATCCACACCTATCCTGAAAAATTCAAGTCCCTAGGCCTTTTCGTTCGAAAGTTATAATTTTCTATGGTTTTAATGGTTCTGGTCATGTGATCTGGACAAAATTTCGTTCTCATCGAATCCGTAGTTCTGGAATTATCAAGAAAACTAATTTTCGACCATATTTGCGGAACTCCTAGTCTTATTTTGCTCATCGATGAACATAAACGCGACATTCGAGATTCAAGTCCCTAGGCCTTTCCGTTCGGAAGTAATAATTTTCCATGGTTTTTTCGATTCTTGTCATGCGAGCTGACAAAATTTTGCATGTAGCTTGAACACGTCATTCTCCATCGGAGTGCGTAAGTTCATCTCTATCGAATGAGTAGTTTCAAAGTCATCAGGAGAACAAAATTTCGAACGGCCATATCCACGGAACCCCTGGTGTAAATTTTACCAATAACAAATTCAACCGCGGCATTCGAAATTCGAACATACCCTGAAATTTTCAAGTTTCTAGGTTTCTCCGTTCGAGAGTGATCGTGTATACCGCCGGACGGCCGGCTAGACGGATGGACAGACTCAAATTTTTCGACGGACTCGTTATCACTGAGTCGAACCTCGTCGATTGAGACCATTTTCGGCTCAAAATTCGAAAAATACAGACATCGTGACGACATGATATAGCCTGTAAGTAGAACGAGCGCTCAAAAATGTAGCCAAAAAACGTCCCATACGACTCAACATTGCAGCAAGTATGTTTCGAATTTTTTCGAGACTATATGGATTAATCTCCTCTCATTTTCAGTGCTAAAAGACAAATCCAAATCTGCTTATCGAAAGAGGGATATATGACGAAAACTACCTCAATTCGATTGAAATTGATAGTTTTCCTCCTGATTCGATTGGAATAGATCGATAATAGGCCAATTCATCAATTTCCAATAAACCTTTAGTTGTTCGTGAAATTTTTTGATTACGAAGTAATACATGCGAAGATGAATATTTTTGTTTTTGATGAATAACCAACAGGTTATGGGCCCAGCTCACTTAGGGGAATGAGACTATAACCTATTGGTTTCTTTAAAGACTGTATAGTTTTGTCGCATACGTCGAAATTCTTGAAAAAATTGAACAGTACCAATTTTTTTTTTGTGGAATGAGATTAGATATTTCGTGATTACCAAATAGAAGTAACGTTGAGATAAAATTTTGCATTGTTTTTATACGTTCAGCAACCTCACACCTCCAAGTCAATTTTTTTTTGCCCACCCTTTATGTGTGTATGTATGTATGAACCTTCTGCTTCGCATCTGTTCCATTTTCGTTCCATCTTGAAAGCAGAAGTTTAAATACGGAAACGGGGAACATAACGAACTTCAATTTAACATATATGTTAGCGAGGAACATAATGGGAGAAGATTTATATGTTCAAGTTTGAATCCATTGTTGCAGAAAATATTCAGCTCGGCTCTAAATGAAAGCTACAATGAATTATATTCGTAACATATTTCTTTCCATTGTCGAAAGGAACCTTTTTTGGTAAGCCCCAGCAATGGAAACAAAAACATATAGATATGTATGTACTTTTGGGACTTTGTTTTTCAGCTGTCTGAAGTTTGAGTAAGGTTTACATAGTTAGGAAGACTGTGACAGTCATTGAATATGATATACCAGGTGGGGCACTTTAAACAGTCCACCTGGAATATATTCAACGCAAAGAGTTTTCCGGAAAACGCCAAGAGAGGTCAATTTATATTTTCATAGGGACATCTTTCTAACGTAAACTCATAGGTTTTTTCCTGGGGGCATGGTGGCAATCCTGTTCAAAATTTGAAATGGCAAGTGTCACATCATTTTGAAGGTAGCTATTGAAAATGCTGGAATTTTTTCTTTCAAAATTTTCAATAACGCGAAATGATGAAAAAAATGTGCGATTCAAGCCCCTTCGCCATTCGAGAGTTCAAAAGGGGTGGCTCTCTCGAGGAAGGGAAGACCCATGAATGAACTCACGATCAAGAGATGTCTTCCTCGAAATGAAAATGGGGTTGGGCTGAAAATCTGAGAAATAGAAAAAATACATTAAAAGTGTATTTGTCAGAAACATCGAACAATTCAAGTAGAATTCATTCCCCTGAATTGATAATGAGATAACGAAAATAATTAAAAAAAATTACGAAAAGCACTGCCGTGAAGGCACCTTGTAGGTAGATTCGCGTTTTCCAGTTTTGGAAACCAATTGTGGAAATTTTTGACTGCTGTCAAACAAATTTTCAAACTAAGGCGATAATCCAGACTTCAAGTCAGTGCTTTAGGTGACCAATTTTTTTTTCGATAATTCGCTAAAATCTTCTACGGTATCTATGGTCTTGGTGATGCGATCTGGACAAAATTTCGCACGTAGTTTGAATACATTATTCCTCAGCTAGGTGCTAAATTTGATTCCAATCAAGTTGGTAGTTTCGAAATGATCAGGAACAGAATATTTTGAACGGCCATATTTAGGGAACCCCTAGTCTAATTTTGCTCATTGATTAACGTGACCGTGAAATTCGCGATCCAAACCAACCCTGAAAATTTCAAGTTCCTAGGCCTTTCCCTTCGGAAGTTATAATTTTCTATGGTTTCTATGGTTCTGGTCATGCGATCTGAACAAAATGTTGCTTTAATATATCATTCTCGATTAAAATACAAAATTTCACCCCGATCGAATCCGTAGTTTGGAAATTATCGGGAAAACTCAATTTCAAACGACCATATTTACGGAACCCCTAGTATAATTTTGCTCATAGATGAAAGTGATCACGACAATCGAGATCCACACCTATCCTGAAAATTTCAAGTCCCTAGGCGTTTTCGTTCAAAAGTTACAATTTTTTATGGTTTCTACAGGTTCTGGTGATGCGAGTTGAACAAAATTGTGCATGTAGCTTGAACACCTCATTTTTCATTAGAGTGCAAAATTTCATCTCGATCGAGTCTGTAGTTTCAAAGTAATCAGGAAAACAAAATTTCGAGCGGTCATATTTACAGAACTCCTCGGCGAATTTCGTCCAATAACGAACTCAACCGCGGCATTCGAAATTCGAACCTACACTGAAAACTTCAAGTTTCTAGGACATTCCGTTCGAGAGTTATCGTGTATACGGACGGACGGACGGACAAACTCGAATTTTCCGACGGATTCGTCATCAGTGAGTCGAACATAGTCGTTTGAGACCATTTTCGGCTCAAAATTCGAAAAATACAGACATCGTGACGAAATGATATAGCCCTCGTGTAAGTAGTACGAGCGCTCAAAAATGATCAATGAACACGAAACAATATCTGTAAGTTTGTTATGTATAAAACGAATGATGAAATTGAAAAACAAGAATATATACAGGCTGTTCGGCAGACCTTGTACAATATTCGAACTAGTAATAGACTGCCCCAGGAACGCCATAAAAAAACAGTTTTCTTCCAATAATGGGACTTTTGAAAAATTTCGGAAAATTTCTACCTCACCTCGGTTTTTTCGGTGGCATGTCTACAAATTAGAGGCTGATTCCAAGAAACAGAATAGTTCTTAAGAAATTGTTACAATTTTCAATGAAAATATCACATCTCCAAAAAAAAATATATGGTCAGTTGTATACTTCTACAGTAAGTTCTGAGAATTTTTTGGATTGAATTTATATCTCCACGTGATCATAGTTTATTGTAGAGAAAAATCTCACAATTATGTGACTAAAATTAGTGGAATTATAACTGACAATTTGAACGCAATTTTCAGAAAATTTTTGAAAAATTATTTTGTACATCGGAGTAAATTTCAGCAGAAGAATAATTCATAAAATTGGGCTGAAGTATCGATTTCCAGAAATGTTCAAATAATCCATAAGGTCATCACCCAAGTTTGTCACTAGTTACAATGAGTCGTATTCATAAAAAAATGATGAAAAGCACTGCCGTGACGTCAGGAGCTTTTGAGCGCTCGTTCATCGACCCTGTAGATTCACATTTTTCAATTTCAGAAACAAATCCAAAAAATTTTTGACAGCAGTCAAAAAAATTTTCAAACTAAGGCGAAACTATAGACTTCACGTCAGGCTTCAGGTGATTTTTTTTTGATAATTCGCTAGAATTTTCTACGGTATCTATGGTCTTGGTTATGCGATCTGGACGAAATTTTCGACGTAGTTCGAATACAATATTCTTCATCTACTTGCGAAATTTCATCTCAATCCAATCAGTAGTTTCGAGATTTTCAGGGAAAAAATATTTCGAACGGCCATATTTACGGAACCCCTAGTCTAATTTTGCTCATTGATGAACGTGACCGCGAAATTCGCGATCCGACCCTATCCTAAGAATTTCAAGTCCCTAGGCCTTTCCGTTCGAAAGTTATAATTTTCTATAGTTTCTATGGTACTGGTCATGCGATCTGGAGAAAATGTAGCTTGAATATATCATTCTTCAATGAACTACAAAATTTCGTCACGATCAAATCCGAAGTTTTAAAATTATCGAGAAAACTTAATTTCAAACGACCATATTTATGGAACCCCTAGTCTAAATTTACTCGTTTATGAACGTGACCCCGACATTCAAGATCCACACCTATCCTGAAAATTTCAAGTCCCTAGGCCTTTCCATTACAAAGTTATAATTTTCTATGGTTCCTATGGTTCTGGTCATGCGATCTGGACAAAACTTCGCATGTATCTTGAACATTGTGAACATTCGCCGTGTGAGTTCAATATTGCACCTCAATCGAATCTGTAGTTTCGAAGTAATCAGGAGAACAAAATTTCGAACGGCCATATTCACGAAACCCCTGGTCGAATTTTGCCCAATAATGAACTCAACTTTGGCATTCGAGATACAAACCAACCCTGAAAATTTCAAGTTTCTAGGACGTTCCGTTCGAGAGTTATCGTGTTTACGGACGGCCGGACAGACTCGAACTTTTCGACGGATTCGTCATCAGTGAGTCTTACCTTGTCGATTGAAACAATTTTCGGCTCAAAATTCAAAAAATACAGACGAAATAATATAGCCCTTGTGTAAGTAGTACGAGCGCTCAAAAAGGGTATGCTTATACTTGCGAAAAATGAAGGAAATTTTTTAGCTCGCATTCATAATATTCCGAGTAAAACCTTATACTTATTGTATAAGGTCTCCTTCTACTGTGAATAAAAAGGATATTTTTGCAAGTATAAGCTTCCCTTTTTTTATGGAAGAGGCCCAATATTTTGCAAGAATTATTTCTTTCCTATCAATTTTGACCAATCGCTATCAAGAATTGGTATGTCAAATATAAATTTTGAGTGGAAAAATTACTTAACAACTGTCAACTTAGCTGTCAGCAGTTTTTCCGGAAAAAAAATTGGAAAAATTGCATGCAAGTTTGACATGTTGCATTGTAAAAACAAACTTGATGGTTTCAATGCTGTGTTGCTATGTACCGTTACCAACAACAAAGATCACAAACGACGCTTACGAATTTATTAATTTTTAAGCGCTCGTACTACTTACACGAGGGCTATATAATTTCGTCACGATGTCTGTATTTTTCGAATTTTGAGCAGAAAATGGTCTCAATCGACTAGGTTAGACTCACTGATGACGAATCCTTCGGGAAATTCGAGTCTGTCCGTCCGGTCGACCGTTAACACGATAACTCTCGCACGGAACTACATAGAGACTTGAAATTTTTAGTGTGGGTTCAGTTCCCGAATGCCAAATGGCAAATGTCACCAGGGGTTCCCTAAATATGGCCGTTCAAAGTTTTGTTCCCCCGATTACTTGAAAACTACAGATTTGATCGAGATGAAATTGTGCATTCGAATGGAGAATGAGGTGTTCAAGCTACATGTGAAATTTTTTCCAGATCGCATGACCAGAACCATAGAAACCATAGAAAATTGTAACTTTTGTACGGAAACGCCTAGGGACTTGAAATTTTCAGGATAGGTGTGAATCTCGAATTTCGTGATCACGTTCATCAATAAGCCGAATTATACTAGGGGTTCCGTAAATACGGTCGTTTGAAATTTTGTTTTCTCGGTAGTTTTGAAACTACGGATTTGATCGAGATAAAATTTTTTATTCTTATCAAGAATGATATACATATTAAAGCAACATTTTGCCCAGATCGCATGTCTAGAACCATAAAAACCTCAGAAAATTGTAACTTTTGAACGGAAAGGCCTAGGAACTTGAAATTTTCAGGGTTTGGATCCCGAATGTCGCGGTCACGTTCATCAATGAGCAAAATTAGACTAGGGGTTCCGTAAATATGGCCGTTCAAAATATTTTTTTCCTGATAGTTTCGAAACTACTGATTGAATTGGAATGAAAATTTGCACATAGCTGAGGAATAATGTATTCAAACTACGTGCCTCAAGACCATAGATACTGTAGAAAATTCTAGCGAATTATCGAAAAAAAAATGGGCCGCTGAAGCACTGACATGAAGTCTGGAGTTTCGCCTAAGTTTCAGAATTTTTTTGACAGCTGTCAAAAATTCCTTCAATTGATTTCTAAAACTGGAAAATGCGAATCAAAACAAGGTGGATGTACGAGCGCTCAAAAGCTCCTGACTTCACGGCAGTGCTTTTCATAATTTTTGTGCGCTCGTACTACTTACACGAGGGCTATATCATTTCGTCACGATGTCTGTATTTTTCGAATTTTGAGCCGAAAATGGTCTCAAACGACTATGTTCGACTCACTGATGACGAATCCGTCGGAAAATTCGAGTCTGTCCGTCCGGCCGTCCTTCCGTATACACGATAACTCTCGAACGGAATGTCCTAGAAACTTGAAATTTTCAGGGTGGGTTCGAATCTCGAATGCCGCGGTTAAGTTCGTTATCGGGCAATATTCGCCGAGGGGTTCCGTGAATACGGCCGTTCGAAATTTTGTTCTCCTGATTATTTCGAAACTACAGGTTCGATCGAGGTGACATTTTGTACTCAGATGAATAGAATAACGTGTACATAATCAGAACCATAGAAACCATAGAAAATTATAACTTCCGAACGTAAAGGCCTAGGGACTTGAAATTTTCAGGATAGGTTCGGATCGCAAATTCTGCGGTCACGTTCATAATAACTTCGAAACTACTTACTGGATTGGAATGAAATTTCGCACATAGATGAAGAATAATGTATTCAAACTACGTGGGAAAAAAAAAGCTCCTGCCTTCACGGCAGTGCTTTTCTCAATTTTTCAACTGGAACTCAAAATGAATCGGTTTGGAAATGTTTCCGAAAGTAAAATTAATGTGGCTGTTGAAAATAGTGTTCCACTAAATACTCAGAAAATTCACACATAAAATGTTCATTCAACTCAGGAAATAATCTTACCAAATTTCCCTCGGGCATCTAATTTTTCCTGTGGAAAATTTGGAGCACTCGTGTTTAAGTAATCTGTTTTAACAAATTACTTAGAAACTCGTTTTTCCGAATTTTTCCGGAAAAATTAAATGCACTAGGGATATTACCCCCGATTATCGAACACCTGTACATTATAGAATATATGAATTGAATTGTATATTCGAATGTTTGACAATAAACTTCGAGAAAATAATGAGAATTTGTTGTTGACTCAAGGGGGGCTGTAGTCCAAAAGCGTATTACGTCAACTCTAATCATATTGTCAGAAAATTGGTTGAGGAACCATCTTCTATCCAATTTTTTTTCTATCGATAACGAGTTTTGTTCGGTCGATAACTGGAACGATGATGAAGGTCCGGAAATTTTTTGGCATCCCCTCGAAAAACATTCCGCCGGAAACTCCCCGACGAAATAGATGAATAGGATCGAATCTAGACATGTTACGGTCAATAACCATCTAGACCGCAGAATTTCGGAAAAAATAAACGACAGGAAGCGTCCCCCACATCCGAAGACGCCATAATCAATTTACTCACCCAAATGAATTTTCGTTCCTTCCGTGAAGAAAAAAGTCGGCAGGGTTCGAGCCTCTTTCATCTTGGGGACGTTAAGCCTCACGAACCAAGTTTCTAATCGGTTTAGTTGTGCGGTATTGAATTTCACAACAAGCAGTGTTAATATCATGTTTTGCAGTTCAAGTAGGATTAATGATGCCTGTAACTACCTTGAAACAAATATTACAGGGGAGGGTTCGGGTTCAGGTCGGACCCGAGACTTTGTCACTGAACATATTAAGCTATTCCGTGTTATTGACTAATAGAATAGGGGTGATATACATCAAAGTTCCACGTATAGAGGTGTATGATTGAAAATCAGAATTCCATCTATTCATTTCGATATTGAATTCTATAATATGATCAAGTTAGCTCTGTCGGTGGTGGCAGGCGGCCGAATTGAATTGAAACGGAGGGATTCTGCAGACTATCGAGCCTCACCGTTTGTGTTTGCGCCTCGCAGGTCAAAATTTAACAACGCTTATAAGACGTGGAAAATAATACATAAGAGATTGATTCATTAACGAAATTAGAAAATTAGAGTAGTTGTATATTTCTATCCCCAATCACAAAGGAAGCCGTGTTTCAGAGCTAGGGGAGAGATCTCTGCGACAGTTCCTGAAATAATAGAACAGTTTCAATTCCAGTAAAACCTCTGGTTTCGTTCCCAGGGAAAATTTCGGTCTCTGGTTTTGGTCCTAGGTAAAAGGCTAGAAAATTCATACAAATCAGGATGGTGTCTCTTTTATCTGACTTAACCTCGGAATTCCACACACGGATGCCGAAAATACAGAATATTTCAAGAGAATCAATGAAACATCAATGAGCAGACTCCGAAAAACAAATTTCAGTCAGGAGCTTCTGCGCGCAACGCCAGAGCGATCACTCATCAAGAAACTTTGAAGTTATCGAAATACAGGAAAAAGCTCCGAAATGATCGAAAGTAGACGTTTTTCATAGTATTCACCCAGTTTCCACCTTCAAATTGGGATATTTCGCGATATTTACATCCGAAATTGGAGCTATTTCACGTAAAATTCTGAACAACCTAGGAAAAATCGTCTTGTGAGGCTGGTACATTATTGGAAATCACCACCTGCCCACCTCCCCCTTTCCAACAGCAAATAACTGAAATTTTTATTTGACATGAGGTGACACTAGCGACTATCGAACCAAATGGCGGATTGTACCTATTTACGAACTACCGGCGCATTAAGACTACGAACGTACCTTGAAAATTTCGAAACCCTAGGCCATTTCTTCAAAAAGTTATCGTGTGTATATAGGGCTTGACGGACGGACATATTTGATCACGATTTTTTCATCTGTGAATCCAACCTAATCGCATAATACCATTGTTAGCAAAAAATTCGAAAATTACAAAGTGCAAAAATTAAGATCTAAAATAAATGATGGAATAATTTTCCAAGGAAACTTGGCAGGAATGACAAACAGTTATAAAAATAAATGAGCACGTAATTAAACTAGAAGAAGAAGAAGCTAGTTTTCGTCCTGGCAGAATATATCGGACAATACCAAAACAACTCACTGAAATTTTTAAGGAAAACCCCTATATCATACAAACCGCACAATAATAAACAAGCCGATTGCTTCGGATTTATTAGCTCACAAAAACTGCTTGATTTGTCAACCAATATAATTAAGGATATATGAATGATGTGAAAATTGATATTATATCCTCATTAGGTTTCAGAGAATGTACAATTTTTGTTTTGTGTTTTTCCCTTTGCATCCAGCCAATTCTTTTGAAGTATGTACTAATGAAATGAATACAGTAAAGTAGAAAGCAGAAAGGACAATTTAGAGATTATGTCAACCATCAGGAAATGTCATCGAGTAGAGCGGTAGATTTCATCGGCTCAAAAATTTGGCAACATAAAAACTGATGGTTGAAGTTTTCAATTATGTTTTTCTACTAATGATCAACGACAAAGCTAAACAAAGGGAAGCGAAGAAAAATAAAATGATGAAAAGCACTACCGTGAAGTTGAGAGCTTTTGAGCGCTCGTTCATTCACCTTGTAGGTAGATTCACATTTCCCAGTGCTTTGGTTGACTAATTTTTTTTCGATAATTCGCTAGAATTTTCGAAATCATCAGGATAAAAATATTTTGAAAGGCCATATTCGAACCCCTAGTCAAATTTTTCTCATTCATGAACGTGAACGCGAAATTCGGACCCTAGGCCTTTCCGTTCGAAAGTTATAATTTTCTATGGTTTCTATGGTTCTGGTCATGCGATCTGAAAAAATTGCCGCTTGAGTATATCATTCTCCATCAAAATAAAAAATTTCGTCGAGATCGAATCCGTTATTTTGAAATTATCAAGAAAACTAAATTTCAAACGACCATATTTACGGAACCCCTAGTCTAATTTTGCTCAGTGATGAACGTGAGCGCGACATTCGATATCCACACCTATCCTGAAAATTTCAAGTCTCTAGGTCTTTCCATTACAAAGTTATAATTTTCTATGCTTTCTATGGTTCTGGTCATGCGATCTAGACAAAATTTTGAGAGTTTCTTGAACACTATCCATCTGAGTGCAAAATTTCATCTCGGTCGAATGTGTAGTTTCGGAATAATCAGAAAAATAAAATTTCGAACGGCCATATTTACGGAACCCCTGGTGGAATTCTGCCCTTTAACGAACTCAACCTCGGCATTTGGGAACTGAACCCGCACTGACAATTTCAAGTCTCTAGGACGTACAGTTCGAAAGTTATCGTGTATACGGCACATTTTGAGCTCAAAATTCGAATCTGTAGTTTCGAAGTAATCAGGAGAACAAAATTTCGAACGGCTTTATTAACGGAACCCCTATTGGAATTCTGCTCATTAACAAATTTAACCGCGTTATTTGGGAACTGAACCCACACTGAAAATTCCAAGCCTCTAGGTTGGTCCGTTCGAGAGTTATCGTGCTTACGGCCGGACGGTCGAACAGACAGACTCGAATTTTTCGTTGGATTCGTCATCAGTGAGTCGAACCTCATCGATTGAGTCCATTTTCGGCTCAAATTTCGAAATATACTGCATCCAGACGAAATGATATAGCCCTCGTGTAAGTAGTAAGAGCGCTCAAAAATTGATCTTTTCGGTACTCGTACGTTCCAGCAGATGGCGAATCGTCGAATTCAGAAACTGATGCAATAAAGCGAACGAGGAATAGTTATTTTGCGAAATCTCATAACAGTTAAACATTTCCCCGCCGTTTCGATTTTTTCCATCGAGTTCCGAAATCATATTTCTTCGGGACGGTTCTCCACAATGAACTTTACGACAAGGCATCCTCCGCCGGATCTGGTTGTAATATTTCGGGACCCGGGATTGCGAGAAAACTGACATACATGGAAATTATATTATGATAAAGCACCCTCCTGCGAACAGCGCCAGAAGCAACCACGTAACTTCCAACCATCGCTGGGTCCACTTATTCGAATAAAGTACCCCTTGCTGTCTCCCGATCCTCCCGACGAAGTTAATTCGCGGCGCAGAAATTTCGCATATATATATAGGTATATCTGAACTTCATCGGAATTGGACCTGCGAAATTGAAATTTCAGGACGCCACTGGTCGCGAAGATTACTTTCGGCTTTGTCTCGAGGTCGCTTCGGCCGTCTCTGCTGGCACTTTCTACAAAAGTGAATGGATTTAAATCTGTACACCTCCATTAACATACGGCACAGCATCAAAGCACAAAGATTTAGAGGAATTTACTTTCAATATTTACCAGCTAAATTATCTATACAACCTCGTAGAAAACACAAACTTGTCTGAGAAAAGGGGCCTTTAAGCCAGGACAACCTGACCGATTTTGGAACTTCGAATATCATAATAAGTCGTCGTTTCATAGATATTTTCCGTTATAGTACGCAAAAAAATCAAGTTGATGTGGAAATAACATACATCCGTTCAATAGACAGAACGTTTTATAATTCGATTTTTGGATTTCACAAGTAGAAAATCTCAGATGGGTTAAATTTCTGTTCGCCTCGAAGCCATATACTCATAAAAACAATACTGTGAATGTGATTAGAAGTTTGAAGCCAACAATGTAGGCTTTGACACTAATTTAATCAGAGGGATAGTCCAAACTGCGCATGTGCGAACGAATCAACCAATCCCGTGTTCGGAAATCCGAATAGCAAAGTGGCCAGGTTAACCCTGCGCATGAGCAGTAGGGATGACACCTCTGCGTCATTCTGGCTTCAATTTTCAGAGCATTTGAACATACATTCACAATATAATATTTATATAATTATACATAATTATACTAGCCGACCCGGTCACGCCTTGCTGTGGCTAAAGTATACGTTGAATTAAATTGTAGTTTAATATTCAATGAAGTGGAAATATTATTATTATTAACCCTAACCTACTCCTAACCTAACCCTGTTCTTACCTTTTTTTTTCGGGTTGTGAAAAGAAATCTGTTGCCAGATTCAACCACGACCCGTGTCGTGGAATATGTCGGTTTGGCTTTATGTTTTTGCCGGCCGACTAAAAAAAACACAACTTGGGGAAATGCGGGGACTACCGGAAAAGACATCCTGGTCCGTACTTCGATGTTACCCCATGAATAGCAGTCCTTTCTCTTTTCTCCTCATGTCTCCTGTCACAGCCTATCTTTCCAACCAGTGCGTTCCTTTCCTCCGTCAATCTTATCTGAGGCAGTGCTTCGGGTCGTCTACAACGTCGCATGCATGACAGATCATCCTGTCCTATCCTCTTAGTGAAGGTTCCATAAAATCCATGCCCTGTCAAAAATTGAGTAAAAAAAAATAGTACCTGGTCGTTTTATTCTCACATTGCCTGCGCGTCCAAGCGGCGTTTTTCCCTCCACCATCTCATCTCTCCTGCCATTTTCTCAGTGTCCTCCCTCCTGCCATCAGGATTGCCATTCGACCGGAGAGTCCGGTTTTTTCCATGTTTGTCCTGTCGAAAAAATTTGGGTAAACCGGACAGAAGATTGTTTTTCAATCTCGCGCAATATCTTGCGTGACAACCATCAATATTGTTTGTAGTTACTTAGATTGATATCGCTCACCTCACCTCCCCTACTCCTTCACTGTTCTTTGTCCTTCAAAGGGTTTTTTATTCACTTGAAGGCAATTCCATTGATATGTGTTGCATTTTTTTCAAAATTTATTGCAAACTGTGCAGTTTGTCTGTAGTATTCTTGTGACCTAAGCTTTTGTGGAAAGAATCTTGAGCGTTGTGGGGAATCTATGGAATGACGAAAGGGATAGTCTCGCCGTTAACACTGTAAAAAGTGAATTGTGTGTTCACTATAAAAACTAGTTGCACTGAATTCAAGGATGCCATCTCAAGCAGCAATGAACCATTGTTGAAATCAGTTTCATCAAATGCTAAGTACATAAAGATGTAGTATGTAAGCTTTTCCGCCATTTTCCGTAATATGTAATATGAAATAATAAAAAATAAAAATTTATCCGGTTTTTTCCTCTAATAAAACTGGCAACCCTACCTGCCATATGTCGATTGCCTGGTAGTTCTCCTCCTATGGTATAAAGGAAGCACCATTAGGTCAATTGGTGGGAAGGCAGCAAACACTTGGACAGCCTCCGCCAACACAGTTCTGTATGCCGAAGCTATCCTTATCTCTCAAGTTGGATCAAACTGCACACAGTTCGCGAAATGAAATCAATCACATAAATATTTGACAACCAATATATATGTCAATCTTTTTTTATCACTGACATTATTCTACATTCTTGACAGTTACGAATTCTATGAACATTCTGTATTATTCTGTTCTTAAACAGTTCCAAATTTCTTCAGTTTTAGGAAAGACCCAGAAACTTGGCATCACTCCTCGCACGATATAGGGTTGACAGATGAAAGTAGTGGGGACGCGATCTCTGGTCGTCGATTTGAGCCCCATGTTGCCGCGTGGATAATTATCAGTCTTTGTCATGAATAACAAACAAATAATTTGCAATAACAAAATATAGCAACTATAAGTTGAGATATAAACTATCCTATCTTGTAAGTTGGATCACACTGCACACAGTGAGCAAAAATTTGATTGGAATCAGTTCGGTATTTTAGGAAACCATTCCGGACAAACAACGTGACACGTAATTTTTACAGGATTGGACTCTCAAGTGCCGGGCAAATCAGAGGGATGTCAGGAACTTCCTCACCAATCTGGTGTTTGCAAGGATCACTTCCTTTTGGGCAGTGCTGATCACCTCCTCGTCCAATTCCAGTCTCTGTGTGTTCTCAACTAGATGTTTCTCAACCAAACCATTGGTTGACATGACCAAAGGTAGTATTTCTGTTGATTTTAAGCTATGGATAGTCATCAGTTCGAAATCCAAATCATGGTATTTTGTACTTATTTCGATGAAGGCTTTGCTGAGGTTGTCATCGGCCGGGATAGCGACTTCTTTAATCACTACTCTTTGCCCTTTCTTATCATGAAGAAGGAAGTCCAGTCTGTTATGTTTTACTGATCTGTTCGTCGTGATAAAGGTATCCCAATATAGTTTGTAGCTTTCATTCTCAAGGACACTACATGGCCGGTACTCAAACTGTTTTAGTTTTTTTTCTACAAGATCATATTTTTTGGCAATAGCCTGGTGGTAAACTTTCGCCATCTCGTTATGCCGTTGAGTATAGTCAGTAGGGGCTAGCACACTACAGGAAGACGTCACGTGTTGGATGGACTCTATTGCCTGTGAGCACTTGCGGCATCTATCTGTGAGTATATTTCTGCCTGTGATGTTTTTCATATAAGACCTTGTCGGAACCACTTGATCTTGAATTGCGATTAATCTTCCTTCAGTTACCGGGAATAAATATCCTGTTTTAAGGTATGGGAGTGATTCTGACCTATTAACCTCTTTGTTTTGCAGGGCTCCAGGGTATCTTCCATTTAGTGCCTTGCTTCGCCATTCCCGGGAGAGTACTTCCGTGGTAAGCTGCGGAGATTCCAGCCGGCCTGTCAAGTTCAATGGCCTCCTTCGTTCCTCGGGATATACAACCTGTTCACGGATGTGAACGTGTGGATGATGAATTCCATGTGTGGTAAGTATTGCTCTCACCTTTTTATCCAAATCTTTCGGCTTCGTGCTAGTCCACCTAATTACCCCGAACGAGTAAGCAATGCAGGGTATTGCCCAGATGTTAATTGCTTCAAACATTGATCTTGAATTGAGCTTGATTTGCACCTCTTTTTTTATTCTGCGGAGGAGTCTTTCTTTGAAAACATTCTTCATCTCTGCTGATCTTATATCCAGGGCCTGTTGTAAACCCAGATACTTGTAAGATTCCTCCGCGCCTAGTTGCGGTATTATGATGTCCTTCATCACCTGCATTCCAGATCCTTCCTGTATTCGGCCTCTCTCCACGTGGACCACAGCACATTTTCTTACCCAATGATAGATGCCGTAAATGCTCGCAGCACGTTGAATCCATACAGCACATCACATCATCATGCCCTGTACTCGCACCCAGGGCATATACAGACCGCCACAATGCTATGGCTAAGGCATAGCATCAGGCCATCGCCATAAAATACGGGTTGCTACTAACATCCAAAAAAATACTTACCTCTGGAATGTATGGAGAATGATAGCGTAAAGCTCTACTGGGACTATCCTTTCGCCACAGACAGATCGATTGCCCACAACCGACCTAACATCGTCTTCGAAAAAGAAGGGGAGGATACTTGACATAACCATAACAGCGGATGATAATGCTGACAGAGCGCACACTGAAAAAATTGTCACATATCATGACCTTGCATGTGAGTTGAAGGAAATATACCAGCTCACCTCAACAACAATACTTCCTCTCGTCATAACCACCAATGGATTTGTTGAGAGGCATCTGGCAGAGAACACAGAAGAGCCTGGACTTGACGAAAAGCTTATTGAGGCATCGCAGAAGGAAGTCATCTTATGGACCACCCGAATAGTCCGAAGTTTCCTCACCACCAGCTGATGAAAGCCTTGCAACCGATCCAGCATTATCGATAGCCGATAGCCAAACCCGATATCGGTGAAGAAAAAAAAATTAGTAGATATTTTTCTTCCACTAAATATTTATAATACTTATATTAATGGTATTTCTTGAGTTTTGAGTGCTTCGAATTATAGGTTGAATTTGTTCAAATCAAAATGTTCTTTATTAAAATAACATACTTACACGTGTTTCGGTCGTCAAATTGACCTTTTTCAATGTGTCTAAGTTATTATGAGTTGGTATTTTCAAGATCATAAAATATTAATTCAAGTATAAATAGTTGTTATTTCTGTTTCCAGAGATGTTCGGGTGGAAACATATGATTCATATCATATCTCTGCCACGTTCCTGAAATAATAAAACAGCTTCAACTCTAGTAGCCAACTCTGGTTCTATGTCCAGACAGCCAACACAGCTTTTAACCTCAAGTGGTTGACTGAAACCTCTGGTTCCGGTCCAAGGAAAAATTACAGCCTCTGGTTTTGGTCAAAGGGAAAACGCTAGGAAATTCATACAAATCAGCAAGATGTCTCTTTCAACCGACTATACCTCGGAATTCCACACACTGATGTCGAAATTACAGAATTTTTCAGGTGAATCGATGAAACATCAATAAGCAGTCTGATACATCAATAAGCTGTCATATTTTAACGAATTTCATGTAAAATTTCGAAAATCCTAGGAGAAATCGTCTTGAGAGGCTGGAAATTATTTGCAAATCACTCCTTGCCCCTTTTCTAACTGGAAATAACTAAAATGTTGTTTCGTGGAAAATAAACTAATCTATGATCATTTCTATTCGACATGAGGGACACTGTAGCGAGACTATCGAACCAAAGATTGAGAAACCAACACATATTCTGTGAACCAAACCAGCTGACAATGTGGCTAATAATGTCAGAGAATTTAAGTAACCTCTTATCTGCACAGCTCCACTTATATACAGCCAAGCTTCACAAGCACAAATATTAAGAGGAATTTACTTTCAATATTTATACAACTCCGTAGGAAACTCTGCACATCATAATAAGTCGTCGTTTCATAGACATTTTAGGTAAAAATGCGCGAAAAATTCTTGGGGGAATCAAATTGATGTGTAAATAACATGCATTCGCTCAAAATTCGAAACGTTTTTAATTCGATTTTCACAAGTCGAAAATTTCGGGGGGTTGAACTTCCGTTCGCCTCGAAGCATTCCGAAGGTGTATAACTCGAAATAATGAACCAAAAGCCGAATTAACATCACTCTTTCCTCAAAATTCGGCGAACCCACGTGTTGTTAATCGAGCTTGTACGAAATTTGTCGACAAAGGCGAGGCTAGGGAACTTTATTCGAATTAGTGGACCTGGCGATGGTCGGAAGTTACGCGGTCGATCCAGGCCTCTGTTGTTCACAGGAGGGTGCTTTATCATAATATAATTTCCATGTATGTCAGTTTTCTCGGAATCCCATCTCTCAAAATGTTACATCCAGAATCGGGAGAGAATGAAACGGCCTCGCGTTTCTGAATTGAAAGAACTAAGTTTCGGAAAATTATTCGCTGCGTTTCGATGAAGAATCGACGTCTGATAAGTGGGAAGTTAGGAGGAAGGGTGTCTTTCATCGGATTCTATTGAAGTTTGATTCGCGATGACAAGGAGCCGCGATTTTTTATTGTCCTAATCCTGGAGTGGACTGGAAGTCAAGTGACGCATCAAGTGTATAAAATATACTTAAAGAAATATAATTCTTTGATATAGGAAATATATAGATGTTAGCTGTATAATTCAGGAATGTAGGTTTTTTACGTCAAACAATTTTTCTGACAACACTTTGAAGTTGAAATTTCATGATTTTCTTCACTAAGTGTGATTAAAGTGATGGAAAATGTAGCAACAAAAAACCTCTGCGATACGAGAGGGAAATTCAATATGTTTTCTGATCGCGACGGTACTTTGGAGTTGAAATTTTTAAAGATCCACATTTTCAGATTTTCAAATTTGAGATTTTTCCATATTTCATTTTTTTTCATGTCTTTGCATTCTTTGGATACCGAAAATATCAATATTAGAGTTCCTCCAATGTCTCTATGAAATTTTATGATTTTTTTCGTCAAAACAACTCATTTCTTCGATACTTGTTACTTTTGCTGCGGCAAAACCATAAGTTATTTTGGGAAACCGAGTGCATTTTTGGAATCAGAGACGTCGAAATGAAACATATAAAAAATTCTAGGAGATAACCTACAAAATTTTTTTTACCAAAAAGTTCATCGATCAGATGGCAAATTTGACATAAAATTATTACTTCGATATGGGAAAAAATAAACGTAATTCACACAATTGAAGGGTGCAGATTCCGAAGATGTATCTATCTGTCCGCTTTCTATAAAAACAATTTTTCTGGTCGCTTCTACACTTTGAAATTGAAATTTTCAAAGATCCACATTTTTAGATTTTCAAGTTTGAGGATTTCTCATATGGAAATAGATAGACCCTGGTAAATCTTGATTTTTCACATTTTTTGTCTGCAACTTTTGGCTATTGATAGGAATAATCTCACAGTTCCTGGAATGAGCCTACAAAATTTAGCATTTTTTCGCTGAAGGACCATTTTTTCGATTCTTTCGACGTATACTGCGACGAAACTATTAATATATGGAGAAACTGACTGCATATTGAAAATCGAATTTTTCTACCCAAAATTTCATCGAGTATCAAATTTGGGATTAAACTCTTTCTTCGATATTGGAAAAGAGTATAAGCAATCTATACAATTTTAGGGTGTAGATTCCGAATATATGCTTTTCATAACAAATACTTCTTCTAGTCGCTACTGAACTTCGATTAGAAATTTTCCAAGTTCCACATTTTTAGATTTCCAAATCTGAGGGTTTCTCATTTGGAAATGGACCGACACTGACGAATCTTGGATTTTATTTTTATCTCTATCCTTCTCTCTTTCCTTCGGCTATTGAAAGGAACAATGTTAGAGTCTCTCCAATGTGCCTACAAGATTTCAGGATTTTTTCGGCAAAAAACTTTTTTTTTTGATAATTTCGACATATACTGCGACGGAACTATAATGTTTATAACAAAACCGAGTGCATATTCGAAATCAAACGAATTATTTCAACAATTTTTTTTTTCCGAAGATTCATCGAGCATGACAAATTTGACATAAAATTATTTCTTCGATATAAAAAAATTAATATACGTAATATATCCAATGAGAGGGTGTTGATTACGAATATGCACTTGTTTCATATCGAAAATAATTTTTTCTACAGCCGTGCGGAAATAGCTATTTGTGTTTTAAGAGCGCAAAATGATATATTGTCGATCGAAAGAAACACAAGAGCGCAAATGCCTACTTTGGATATCGATTGAAGAAAAAAATCAATTTTTCGGCAACCGTCCGGGAAGAACTCACTTCCCAGATGCTTTTCCTTTGAGAAAGTAACATTTCCCGGCCTAGTCCGGAAAGTACGTACTTTCCGGACTAATCTTTGTTATAACTGGAGAAAAAAAATCTTAATTCAATCAAGAAGTACATGTCTCTGCGCCCCAAAAGTACACCGCATCGAAGGTTTTTTTTCAATTTCCAAAAAGGTAAATGTACTCCTCAAACTGTTGGCATTAATAAGTTTGGTAAGATGCCATCGAAGTGGCTGCTCTTTTGAGACTTCCAAATCCAGAGACTTTTACTGGAAACTGTTATAGACGCTCTTCGGCTATTATGTTGGCCGACGCTGGAGTGGATATTACTAACTTGAAACGTCTCGGGGGATGGCAATCCATAAAAGTTGCAGAATCTGTGGACGAATCCATAGGAAACAAAAAGCACATAGCCAACCAAATTCTATGTTCTACAGGAGAAAATATAAAGAAAATTCGCTTCCGCCTTCACCCTTGCCTTCTACAAATTTCGCGTATAAAATTGATAATATTGCTGACAACAATGGGCCAGTGATTTAGCACCAATATGACAAGTCATGAAGAAACAGTGTCAATATTATTGCCAACACCAAAGACGCTAACCATCAAAATGCTCCCAATTCAATTGATAATGCCTATAATGGTCAGTTACCTACCATGTTAATTACAACAAAGAATAATTTTTTCAAATAGTTTTCTATAGCTTTATGTATAGTTACTACCTTTTTTCAAATAATAAGATACTTTTGAATATATAATAATATGTAGTTTGTTTGTTGAAGTTTAATAAGAATGATTGAATTTCTACAAATTATGTACTTATTTCCGCACGTCTGTAGAAAAACTATTGTACCTAACACTTGCAGAAAGTATTTTTTTCCGCACTCGGCTGCGGTGAACGGCAAACACGTGCGGAAAAATTCATTTTCAGCACTTGTTAGGTAAATAGCTATTCTGGTCGCTTCGAATTTGAAGGTTTTAAAGATCCACATTATCAGATTCTCAAATTTAAGGATTTCCTACATGGAAATGGATCCTAATGGATGTAGAAGTTTTTCCATTATCTACATCCTTTGGTGGCCGGATGAAATCATCTTACAGTTTCTTCAATACAATATCTACAAAATTTTATACGTGTTTTTCTATGGAACATATTTTTTCGGCAACCGTCCGGGAAGTACTCACTTCCCAGACGCTTTTCCTTCGAGAAAGTAACATTTCCCGGCCTAGTCCGGAAAGTACGTACTTTCCGGACTAGGCCGGAAACGTTTCCCGTAGCAACGAAATTACGATTGACACCTATTACCTTGTTATCATTGACTATATAAAAAATTTGGTGGGTCTGATTTCGATAAATACAATTGATCATTACCATAGCAACGGAATACCAACATGAAATAAGTTGCCATTTTGATTTTTGAAAGTTTGTAGTGTTTTTGGTCGCATTTATCGCAATAAAGAAATGTGTCTCATTGATTTTTTATTCTACATGGTTGCCGAAAAAATAGTGTACGCAACACGTCCAAAAACAGTTTTTTTGGACTCGCAGATTTCCAGGACTCGCTAACGCTCGTCCTAGAATTTTGTCTACTCGTCCTAAAAAACAGTATTTTCCGGACTTATTACGTAAATTACTATTTCGAGACTTTCTCCGTACGCTGATTTTTTTCTTCAATTGTTGAAGTTGCAAGGGAATTAAAAAATTCTCCTAACTTAGTCACTTAGTTACAAAAATTCCGCAGGTTCACCAATGAAAATAATATATGGAGAGATGATTCCACACCAATGTAGGGATCGATTTGTGGAGGTCAAAATTACTGTTTGCTCTACCATTAATGAATGTTCAGTTATGGAATATATTTTACGAAATAAGTTGACATATTTCTTGAAATATTTATCCACTGGACTGAAGCTACGAAACAGTGTTAAAAACTCACAATATTCTCAAATTTTCTGCGAATGGAATTCAATTGTTCTAACATGTTTTCGTCATTTCCAATAGTTTGAATTGCAACCTGAACTTTCTGAAATTGCTCTGAATTCTCTCTATTGATGTCAATTCACCGATAGCAAGCGTTCGGACAGTTCAAACAGGTATTATTTGACATGAAACTGCTTCACTCCTGTTAGTATCCTGAAAATTAACTCCAATGACAGAATTCGTCGTTTCGAATCCCTCTCAGAAATAAACGTAGATTCGACGTCAATGTCTAAGGGAAACAACCTATCAGCTCCAAACTCCCTGGAATGAAATTGAACAGCTTGTATCGCTCTCAGAGTTAATCATAACGAATCGATGTCTTAATTGAATGACTTTGTCCTGACGCTATCTCAGCTATTTCTTCATGAATAATTTCCAGTTCCGAGCAACATATATCGATGTATAATTCTGGGGAAGCCATCCGTGAAGTGGAAATTCATCCTGATAAAAGAGGAATAGATGTTTCTCGTGATAGAGTAAGTCTATCGAAGTTAAGACGGGGGAGCTCGTAAATCGCGAAGAAACAACCCGCTTTCTGGGACAACCCGCCGAAATTGGTAGCAGGAGCTGGGATTCGGAGATGCAGATGAAACTCTTATCGTTGGATGAATCTGAAAGCGCGGATGAGGTCGACTGATATTCAAAGATGGGAAACTATTGCGAATAAAGTTCAGTTCGTTGTGGAGATGTCTTGAACTGAAGTGTGATTTCCTTCTGGTTTATTCCTTTCAGTACTAAAACTTCAATAATCTTAGAAACGAAGGAAATACCTCTGTTCATAGTCCAGGATCGGAAGCTATTCTCGACCCTTCCCTGAAGACGGTCCGAGTAACCAGACCAAAACGTTGCAACAAAGAAATTCCATAGAATAGCTGAAATATCTTTCCACAGGTGCAAACTGGTTTTGGTTTTGTCAGTAACAACAGTAGCTTTTGGTGCAATGGTTCATTTTGAAAACAAGCTGTATATATCCAAATGAGTTATTTTATCGGTATCTTCCTGGTGAATCCAAAGTTTCATATGAAAAAATTATGAAAAGCACTGCCATGAAGTCAGGAGCTTTTGAGTGCTCATTCATCCACCTTGTAAGTAGATTAGCATTCTCCAGTTTTAGAAACCAATTGAAAAAATTTTGACAGCTCTCCGGACTTCAAGTCAGTGCTTTAGGTGACCTATTGTTTTTTCGAGTCTTATCTACGATATCTTTGGTCTTGATGATGCGATCTGGACAAAATTTCCCACGTAGTTTGAATATATTATTCTTCATCTAGGGTAAACACTACAGTTATTGACACCTTAAGCCAACTGTCCCAATAGAATATGAATAATTTGTTATTTGGGTATAAAATGAAAATATTTCTTTTCCGAGGTTATGTGTTGGTTTATACCCGATTCAAATTAACAACCGAAAGTGGAAAAACCTTTTCAGAAGAAGCTTTAAAACACATCGTTAACATCATGTGTCAATTTTCAGTGATTGACACTGTAAAATCTATTGTTGACACCACCTGATACAGTTATTAACATACTGTTGTCTCTCATATTTTCAATCAGCTGAACAAGGATGTGGATAGGTATAATATATAGTAATGGATCGTTCATCATAAGATTTATTCATAAGTTTTGCATTGAAAAATATTCGAAATGGAAACCTTCTCTATGAAGACATATTTCAATAAACATTAAACATGGAATTTTCATGCACAGGAAATGCATTTAATTATTTAATACCATTTAAATCCAAATTCTTTTTGCAAATAGGACACAAGCCCTGGCAGTTGGTTCTCCAGTAGCCGTTTATAGCAACTTGGTTTTCATTGTTATCACAGATTGTGTCTTCAGATGTACAATCCATGTCCATATTGGACTGTTTCATGACTGTATAAAGGATTCTTCATGAATTTCATCATCAAGCTTTATGTTTGAAATAATTTTTTTTTTATTTTTTTTGGCACACCCGTCTATTCTATCACATAATTTGAGATCTTCTTCATAGGTTAATACAGGGCAAGGTCCGTGATTTGTTGAGCGCTCGTTGGACTTACACCAGGGCTACATCATTTCGTCAAGATGTCTGTATTTTTCGAATCTTGCCGTAAGCACGATAACTTTCGAACGAAACGACCTAGAGACTTTAAATTTTCAGTGTGGGTTCAGTTTCCGACTGCCGTGGTTGAGTTGGTTAATGAGCAGAATTCCATCAGGGAATTTTGATCTCCTGATTACTTCTAAACTACTGATTCGATCGAGATGAAATTTCGCACCCAGATGGTGCGAATGACGTGTTCAAGTTACATGCAAAATTTGTCCAAATCGCATGACCAGAAGAAAATAATAACTTTCGAACGGAGGGGCCTAGGGACTAGACATTTTTAGGATAGGTGTGGATCTCGAATATCGCGGTCACGTTTATCAATGAACAAAATTATCAATGACCAAAAGTGGATGTTCAGAGAAATTTTTTTTAGGAAGATTCTACCTACTAGGTAGATGAACGAGCGCTCAAAAGCTCCTGACTACACGTCAGTGCTTTTCATTTTTTCAACAAGTTTTCCACTCAACCAAAAAATTATTGTAGAACGAGGAACGCCATAGGTTTGGGAGGCAAGTTTTCTGGACATTCCTTCTGATTTTACTGCTGATAAGGCAGAAATAATGGCATCCTCCGTGTAATTTTTCTTATAATTGCTTCCTTCTTTTGCTTTTGCCATGTTGTTGAGAATGAAGCGTGGAAAATCGATTCAGGGGGTAGGGACAAGAAGTAGGAACTAGTTGAACTTGCAATATAGTTATTGACACGTGGAAATTCACAGTGATTGACACTGGTGTCAACAACTATCTAGAACAAAATTAGATAAAGTTCAATCATTTTTCAGTATTCATTGAGAAATTGAGGCCTGAATAGTAGGCAATACGGACTAATTTTGCAAAATTTGAATACGACAGTTATTGACATAGTATGTCAATCACTATTCATCCACATATTTTCAAAGGCAATTATTGACACCCACAAAAAAACGCGAAACCTTCAACCAAATAGATTTTAAGTTATGAAAAAGTATTTATTGAAGAGTTTCAATAATTCAAACAAAAATTATGCTTCAGACAAAAATTAGAACAATTAAAAAAATGTTATGAACTTGAGTTGAGTACCTTGAGAAAATGGCAGTATTTTTCTAATTGCAATGATCGTCAGCACGCTGCACATTGATAAATATATGGTGAATTAGGAATGCAAACCTAACCCAAATTAATAGTAACAGTCCAAACTTGAAAAATTGAAATTTTTTTTTTCAAAGTTCCATGTTTTTAAGGCCTCCATCCAATTCTTATAATTCAAATATGAAAATGAGGGTGTCAATCACTGATAGGGTGTCAACAACTGTACCTTTTACCCTATGTGCGGAATTTCATTTCAATCCAATGAGTAGTTTCGAAATTATCAGGAAAAAAATATTTTGAAGGGCCATATTTACGGAACCCTAGTCTAAGTTTGCTCATTGATGAACGTGCCCGCGAAATTCGCTATCCGAACCCACACTGAAAATTTCAAGTCCCTAGGCCTTTCCGTTCGGAAGTCATAATTTTCTATGGTTTCTATGATTCCGGTCATGCGATCTGGACTAGATGTAGCTTGAATATATTATTCACCATTTGAATACAAAATTTCGTCACGATCAAATCCATAGTTTTGAAGTTATCAAGAAAACAATGTGATCTAGACAAAATTTTGCATGTAGTTTGAACACGCCATTCTGTGCGAAAGTTCTCACCGATCGAATCAGTAGTGACGAAGTAAACAGGAGAACACAATTTCGGACGTCCATATTTACGGAACCCTTGCTCGAATTTCACCCAATAACGAACTCAACCTCGGAATTCGAGATCCAAACCTACCCTGAAATTTTCAAGTTTCTAGGTCGTTCCGTTCGAGAGTTATCGTATATACGGACGGACGATCGGAAGGACAGACTAGAATTTTTCGACGGATTCGTCATCAGTGAGTCAAACTGAAACAAAGTAGTAAGTGCGCTCAGAAATGCAGTATATATTCATTGATATCTTCGTAACGTATCCTTCTTTCGTTCAGGGACTTGGATCTACTGTTGAAAACTCTGTTTAATTTTTCATCCCAACGTAACGGCACTTAATTTCTGACGCAATTCCTCCGCTCCTGGAGAAAAAAGTTCATGAATACAAACAATATATCGTGGCACGTAATATCCTCATACAAAGCCCGACAAGAAAGGTCCCTCGAAAAAGAACCCGTCTAATCGATCAGAGAGGATATCTATCGGTTCTACCGGAAATTCGGTGGGATTTAGTGTGTCTTCCATTTTACAGTTTTCCACTGACCCCAAACGCTTTTCGATTATATTACAGGATATTTCTTCTGGTGATTCAATCTTGAGAGAATTTAGAGGAGGGCGAACGTATAGCGAAAGGACGTAACACTATTAGAGAGTCATTTCATCAGGTCCTCTACTTCCTGGTTTCATTTCGTGTTCTCCCATTCAAGAGACAACGGCAGAAATTTAATTCGTTTTGGTCGATGTCGCGTGGTCCGTCCCCTCACGTCTTGCTGAATTATCTGCTTATCGAGTCGTTACATCCTCCCCTAATCTCCGTTCGAAAAATACACGGAGGAGACGGACGGAGCCACAAAATATAATTATTGAAAAAAAAGAAAAAGGAAAATAGAAAAATCTCCCGGTTTTTGTGCCAGCCCAGTCGAATAAAAAAGAATGAAACCATTCCTGGCAGTAAAACACATGGAAAAGGTGATGTTGTACCTTCGGGTCTTAAAAATCGATTGAAGAGACCAAATCGACACTAATTGTGCAACAGTTCATCAAGAACACTAAGGTTAAGATGACTGGAGAAAAAAAATTACGAAAAGCACTGCCGTGAAGGCAGAAGCTTTTGAGCGCTCGTACATGCACCTTGTAGGTAGATTCGCATTTTCCAGTTTTAGAAACCAATTGAAGGAATTTTTGACAGCTGTCAAAAAAATTCTGAACTTAGGCGAAACTCCAGACTTGGTGTCGCTGCTTCAGCTGATCAATTTTGTTTCGATAATTCGCTAGAATTTTCTACGATATCTATGGTCTTGGTGATGCGGTCTGGACAACATTTTGCACGTACTTTGAATACATTATTCCTCAGCTAGATGCATAATTTCATTCCAATCCGATCAGCAGTTCCGAAACTATCTGGAAAAAAATATTTTGAACGGCCATATTTACGGAACCCCTAGTCTCATTTTGCTTATTGATGAACGTGACCGCGATATTCGCGATCCAAACCCACCCTGAAAATTTCAAGTTCCTAGGCCTTTCCGTTCAAAAGTTACGATTTTCTATGGTTTCTATGGTTCTGGTCATGCGATCTGGACAAAATATTGCTTCAATATATCATTCTCGATTAAAATACAAAATTTCATCTCGATCGAATCCGAAGTTTCGAATTTATCGAGAAAACAAAATTTCAAACGACCGTATTTACGGAACCCCTTGTATAATGTTGCTCATAGATGAACGTGATCACGACATTCAAGATCCACACCTATCCTGAAAATTTCAAGTCCCTAGGCATTTCCGTTCAAAAGTTACAATTTTCTATGGTTTCTATGGTTCTGGTCATGCGATCTGGACAAAATTTCGCATGTAGCTAAAACACCTCATTTTCCATCTGAGTGCAAAATTTCATCTCGATCGAATCTGTAGTATTCAAGTAATCAGGGAAACAAAACTTTGAACGGCCATATTTACGGAACCCCTGGTGGAATTTGGCCCATTAACGAACTTAACCGAGGCATTCGGGATCTGAACCTACACTGAAAATTTCAAGTCTCTAGGTTGATCCGTTCGAGAGTTATCGTGCTGACGGACGGACGGACGGCCGGACGGCCGGACAGACTCGAATTTTCCGACGGATTCGTCATCAGTGAGTCGAACATAGTCGATTGAGACCATTTTCGGCTCAAAATTCGAAAAATAGAGACATCGTGACGAAATGATATAGCCCTCGTGTAAGTAGTACGAGCGCTCAAAAAGCAGCGAAAGTAACTGACAACGTGTCTAACCTGAAAGTTAGACTTCTTTCCCTTCCTGAGAAAGTGAATAATTCAAAATCAACATCGCTTCTAACGCCAATAATGAAAAAAATATGTAATGACTCACTCGATGAATCCAGAATTACAGATTCACAATTCTATTCGTGGCAAATAAAATCGTTAGGTTAGGTTAGGTCAGAAAGAACGCGTGCTTCTAGAGAATCGCGATTGACGCACATCCTTACACGTCGAATCCAGAATTTGGCGATCAGCATCGTTACATTCAGGCTCCTGAACTTCATGATTCGCGATTTTTAGAATTATTGAAGGGCTTCGAACGAAATATCTCTTCCTCTTCAACCGAAAATCAAATCTGGAAAAGAAAATTGAGAAAAGCACTGCCGTGTAGGCAGGTGCTTTTGAGCGCTCGTACATGCACCTTGTAGGCAGATTTGCATTTTTCAGTTTAAGAAATCAATTGAAGGAATTTTCGACAGCTGTCACAAAAATTCTGAAACTTAGGCGAAACTCCAGACTTCATGTCAGTGCTTTGGGTGACCAATTTCTTTTCGATAATTCGCTATAATTTTCTACGGTATCTGTGGTCTTGGTGGTGCGATCTGGACAAAATTTGGCACGTAGTTTGAATACATTTTTCCTAAGCTAGGTGCAAAATTTCGTCCCAATCCAATCAGTAGTTTCGAAATTATCAGAAAAAAAATATTTTGAACAGCCATATTTACGGAACCCCTAGTCTAATTTTGCTCATTGATGAACGTGGCCGCGATATTTGCGATCCAAACCGACCCAGAAAATGTCAAGTTCCTAGGCCTTTCCGTTCAAAAGTTACAATTTTCTATGGTTTCTATGGTTCTGGTCATGCGATCTGGACAAAATATTGTTTTAATATATCATTCTCGATTAAAATACAGAATTTCATCTCGATCGAATCCGTAGTTTCGAAATTATCGAGAAAACAGAATTTCAAACGACCGTATTTACGGAACCCTTGGTATAATTCTGCTCATTGATAAACGTGAACGCGACAGTTCAGATCCACACCTATCCTGAAAATTCCAAGTCCCTAGGCCTTTCCGTTCGAAAGTTATGACGTTCTATGGTTTCTATGGTTCTGGTAATGTGATAAGGAGAAATGTAGCTCGATTATATCATTCTCCATTAGTATACAAAATTTCGTCACGATCGAATCTGTAGTTTCAAAATTATCAAGAAAACTAAATTTCAAACGACCATATTTACGGAACCCCTAGTATAATTTTGCTCATAGATGAACGTGATCACGACATTCGACATCCATACCTATCCTGAAAATTTCAAGTACCTAGGCGTTTCCGTTCAAAAGTTACAATTTGCTATGGTTTCTATAGTTCTGGTCATGCGATCTGGACAAAATTTCACATGTAGCTTGAACACCTCATTCTCCATTCAAGTGCAGAGTTTCATCTCGATCGAATCTCCAGTTTCGAAGTAATCAGGAGAACAAAATTTTGAACGGCCATATTTACGGAACCCCTGGTGGAATTTTGCCCATTAACGAACTTAACCGAGGCATTTCGGATCTGAACCTACACTGAAAATTTCAAGTCTCTAAGTTGATCCGTTCGAGAGTTATCGTGCTCACGGCCGGACGGACAGACTCGAATTTTCTGACGGATTCGTCATTAGTGAGTCGAACATAGTCGTTTGAGACCATTTTCGGCTCAAAATTCGAAAAATACAGACATCGTGATGAAATGATATAGCCCTCGTTTAAGTAGTACGAGCGCTCAAAAAAAGCGGCAGCAGTAAATAATAACGAGAGCAAAATTATCAAAAATATGTTAGATCGATTTGAAATTCACCACTCATTACAAAAACAAATTAGAAAAATAAATTACCTTTCAAAACACCCCATTCATGAAGATATTCTTCGGTTGCCGAGTGGGAGAATCACCTCTATAAAATGCTCGTTTGCTAATTTTGAAACATAATCGCTTTTGTCCTTGGCTTTTCGACCGGTACCTAGGGGTTTTTTCAATCAGATTAGGCCATCCAAGGCTGATTTCTGAACTTCAGTGTTCGAAGAATGTTACGGTACCTTGATTGAAGGCAATCATCTCCCATAGATCGAAGAGAAAGTTTACAATAAATTTAAAAAAAACTTCAAAATGACTAATCGTGACTGATACTTAAATTGTCAACTTGACGTCAACTTGGAGTATTGCCATGGCTAGCGATATCTCCAGACCTGAATCCGATCGGGTAAATGATATGATTCAAAGAAGAATTAACCAAGGTTGCTCAGCTCAGGAGCTAAACATTACTTAAAGTACGAAAAGGTTTTCGTTCTCTACGTTCTCCATTCAAAGGCAGATGCTTATTGCAATAAAAAATCCTACTTTGTCTTATTCCGTTTATCTTTATTGACAAACAGCATCCGAAAACTCCCATTGGACCACCCTTTATTGACCCTAGTCTTAAGGGAATTGGTTGTGGCGCGAGGAGCCCGATTTTATTGACGACATTACTGAAAATGAATATCACAAACGGAAAGCTTCGAGAAAAGATTTTTCTACTTCGATTACAACTGTTGCTATTCACGGTCCCAATTTGTACGGAAAATCGCGAAGATCTTCAAACTTCCAGAAGGAATCCCACAAAAGTCATAAAAGAGAAGTTTTGAATTGTAAGGATAGATAACAGGTACAACTTTCCAGGAACGACTTGTAATATCCCACTTCTTGCATCTATCCACTCCTCTAAGATTCACCCGATCCCGTTGCGTCATAAGCCTCTATATTATATTTCAAAATAACTTTTCCCCAGGCGAAGAGGGAACTGCCTCTCGTAAAAACATAGTGGGTTTGAAATGGGTTCAGTAAATAGTAAATTATTCATGAACACTACCGCAATTTTTCAAACTTTTTACGTGTTACTTTTCTCTGTCATTTTCTCGGTTTTTATAGCCGCCACCAAGAGTAAAATTGTACACAATAAAAGATTGTCTCGCAGTTCTCCGTCTACTAGCCGGATGATTGTCAATTGTGTTATTGTCACGGTTATGAATTCTGAAAGAAAAGTTCGTGTCTTCTTCAGGATGTGTCTCTCGAGTTGGGCCATTATATCAATGTGTCAGAGAGGCAATTATTCTCCAGGAATGACCCGGCAGAGTTTCGTGAATGGGGATGAATACATAATTAGGAACAGTGGTGGAAGATTGAAATATTGAACTCGAATAAATTGAAGTAAATCTAATAGGAACCAACGTTGGCTGAATTTTATAATTCATAATGATGGAATTGAAGCTTGTAACGGTTCAATTGTACAATCAGGGTATGGGCTCCTTTGCACATCGCTGCGTCGCAGATTATGAAACTAAACGATATCAATTTGACAAATCTCTGACCGAAATTTAAGAACGAGATGCGTCAACGACTATTTTTCTTCTGCTGCGATCGTTGGCACTAATGATAAGCTCCATGGCCACTATTGTGTATTTTTCCCAGGAAGGAAGAATTTCATAAACTCCCAGGTTAAACACGTTGAAGGTTCTCAGGTGAACTATTTAAGTCAACCTAATCAGATTTCAATTATTCAACCATTGATTAGTTAATTTGTTTCATTTTTGAGCGCTCGTATTACTTACACGAGGGCTATGTCATTTCGTCACGATGTCTGTATTTTTCGAATTTTGAGCAGAAAATGGTCTCAATCGACTATGTTCGACTCACTGATGACGAATCCGTCGAAAAATTCGAGTCTGTTGGTCCGTCCGGCCGTCCATATACACGATAACTCTCGAACGGAATGTTCTAGAAACTTGAAATTTTCAGGGTAGGTTCGAATCTCGAATGCCGCGGTTGAGTTCGTTATTGGGCAAATTTCGCCAAGGGGTTCCGTATATATGGCCGCTCGAAATGTTGTTTTCCTGATTACTTTGAAACTACAGATTCGATCGAGGTGAAATTTTGCACTCAGATGGAAAATTACGTGTTGAAGCTACATGCGAAATTTGGTCCAGCTCGCATGACCAGAACTATAGAAACCATGGAAAATTATAACTTTGTAATGGAAAGGCCTAGGGACTTGAAATTTTCAGGATAGGTTTGGATCTTTAATGTTGCGGTCACTTTCATCAATGAGCAGCATTAGACTAGGGGTTCCGTAAATATGGCCGTTTGAAATTCAATTTTCTTGATAATTTCGAAACTATGGATTTGATCGTGACGAAATTCTGTATTTATATTGAGAATGATATATTGGAGCTGAATTTTTTCAGATCGCATGATCAGAACCATAGAAACCATAGAAAATCATAACTTTCGAACGGAAAGGCCTAGGGACTTGAATTTTCAGGAAAGGTGCGCAAAATTAGACTAGGGGTTCCGTAAATATAGCCTTCCAATATAGCCTTCTTTTTCTGATAATTTCGAAACAACTCATTGGATTGCAATGAAATTTCGCACATGGATGAAGAATAATGTATTCAAATTACGTGGGAAATTTTGTCCAGATCGCATTGCCGAGACCATAGATACCGTAAAAAATTCTAGCGAATTATCGAAAAAAAATTGGTCACCTAAAGGACTGACGTGAAGTCTCGATTTTCGCTTTTGTTTGAAATTTTCCTTGACAGATGTCAAAATCTTCCCAATTGTTTTCTGAAACTGGAGAATTCGAATCTACCTAAAAGTACGAGCGCTCAAAAGCTCCTGACTTCACGGCAGTGCTTTTCGTAATTTTTTTACTATAACTCGGGATGCTACATGTTGATGTACCTTTGAATTCTTTGAAAAACGGACATTATATTCCTTTACTCTGGGATCTAAGAGACAACGTCTGTTCTGGGACCTTACACCAGACACATTACCATTTGCTGTGCGCCTTGAGCGTCGTCGTCGAACGCTTCAATTGGAGAGGACTACATACAGAGATAAGTCTTGCACCGTTCGTTCCAGCCAAGATCTGATCTGACTGGAGTTTGTACCTTGATATGATCATCGAGCGATTCAATGTTTCCAGAAGGAATGAGAGGTGTGACAGCGTCCTAAAATTTCCCTCACTAACACACCAGGGGTGGCTCGTGACAATGTAAGGTGGTGAGGGACATCAGAAGAAAAATTATTGATAATATAATACAGGGTGTTTTCCAAGGTGGGGATTTTTTTTGACCAGCAATAGAACTTATCAAATAAAGTCAATATACAAAAAATGGATTATATAAAATATTTACCATTTCGAAATCAAAGTTGCCTGCGAATCTGAGAGATTTCGAGCCCGGATCTGACTGAAGTTCGTATTGAGATGTGAATGAAGTGAAAAATACCGCACGTTTGTTCAAATATTGAACTTGTTGATGTGATTAAGTTATGGTGCATCCAAACAGAATGCCAGTGTAGCGTGCCGGTTGTACAGAAGAAGATTTCTGTTCGAAAATCACCCAACTTCGCGGATGTTCACAAACTTGGTGCAGACGAATGGTTACCATTCAATTTCTGTGAATAATTTGGATCGATTTTATCGGTGAGTTTGTGAACTGTTTTTTCAGGCCCTCTTCAATCAGTGATTTTTCCTCTCCTCAGTTTGAACTTTAAGAATTATACCGTTCAGGAAAAATCTCCTTATGAATGGTGAAAGAAAATATACAAATTTGCGATAAATTATAATGCCGAGAAAAAAGATCGCAAGGAAAGTCGAGCACGTTATTCGCATTATTAGGGAATGCACATGGCATTGCAATGTTTTCCAGAGAGATAACAAGATCCAGAGTCGTATTAAGATATTGATGCCCAGGATCTGTTGATGAGTTCTAGCACCTGTCGGAAAAAACCCTGTATATTACGTTTTCGGATAAAATTAGTATAGTGAACTCTCTACTTCATCAGTTGCATAGTAATCTTCAAGAGGTTTTCATCAATAATTCAAACTATAATATCCATATTATGGATAAATTGTTGAATAATTTGTTTCCAGGCAAGTGAAATTAGCCCAATGGATATGTATTTTCGAAATAAAAACATTCCTAACAGATATTCTTCTTCGGCATGTTGGAGACGTTGGCAGAAAAGCCCCTCATCTTCAGTTGAACATAATTCCTTCGGTATTAACACCCAAACACATTCACGAAAAAAGTTTTTGTCACAGGTCACACGATCAAATGGCAAACGTTACTAGAAATAATAAATTACGAAAAGCACTGCCGCGAAGGCAGGAGCTTTTGAGCGCTCGTACATCCACCTTGTAGGTAGATTCGCATTTTCCAGTTTTAGAAATCAATTGAAGAAATTTTTGACAGCTGTCAAAGAAATTCTGAAACTTAGGCGAAACTCCAGACTTGATGTCTTCAGCTGACCAATTTTTTTTCGATAATTCGCTAGAATTTTCTACGGTATTTATGGTCTTGGTGATGCGATCTGGACAAAATTTTGCACGTAGTTTGAATACATTATTCCTCAGCAAGGTGCAGAATTTCATTCCAATCCGATCAGTAGTTTCGAAACTATCAGGAAAAAAATATTTTGAACGGCCATATTCACGGAACCCCTAGTCTAATTTTGCTCATTGATGAACGTGACCGCGATATTCGCGATCCAAACCTTCCCTGAAAATATCGAATTCCTGGGCCTTTCCGTTCAAAAGTTACAATTTTCTATGGTCTCTATGGTTCTGGTCATGCGATCTGAACAGAATATTGCTTTAATATATCATTCTCGATAAAAATACAAAATTTCACCTCGATCGAATCTGTAGTTTCGAAATTATCGAGAAAACAAACTTTCAAACGTCCGTATTTACGGAACCCCTAGTATAATTCTGCTCATTGATTAACGTGAACGGGATATTTCAGATCCACACTTATCCTGAAAATTTTAAGTCCCTAGGCCTTTCCGGCCGAAAGTAATATTTTCTATGGTTTCTATGGTTCTGATCATGTGATCTGGAGAAATGTAGCTTAAATATATCATTCTGCATTAGTATACAAAATTTCGTCACGATAGAATCTGTAGTTTTGAAATTATCAAGAAAACTAAATTTCAAACGACCATATTTACGGAACCCCTAATATAATTTTGCTCATAGATGAACGTCATCACGACATTCCAGAACCTCACCTATCCTGAAAATTTCAAGTCCCTAGGCGTTTCCGTTCAAAAGTTACAATTTTCTATGGTTTCTATGGTTCTGGTCATGCGATCTGAACAAAATCTCACATGTAGCTTGAACACCTCATTCTCAATTTGAGTGCAAAGTTTCATCTCGATCGAATCTGCAGTTTCGAAGTATTCAGGAGAACAAAATTTTGAACGGCCATATTCACGGAAACCCTGGTGGAATTCTGCTCATTAATGAGGCATTTGGGATCTGAACCTACACTGAAAATTTCAAGTCTCTAGGTTGATCCTTTCGAGAGTTATCGTGCTTACGGACGGACGGACGGACAGACTCGAATTTTCCGACAGATTCGTCATCAGTGAGTCGAACATAGTCGATTGAGACCATTTTCGGCTCAAAATTCGAACAATACAGACATCGTGACGAAATGATATAGCCCTCGTGTAAGTAGTACGAGTGCTCAAAAATGAAAAATCCGCGAAAAAAAATTACGAAAAGCACTGCCGTGAAGGCAGTAGCTTTTGAGCGCTCGTACATGCACCTTGTAGGTAGATTCGCAGTCTTCAGTTCTAGCAACAAATTGGAAAGATTTTGACAGTTGTCGAAAAAAATTTCAAACTAAGGCGAAAATACTTTAAATCAGTGCTTTAGTTAACAAATTTTTTTTCAATAATTCGCTAGAATTTTCTACAGTTTCTATTATCTCGGTAATGCAATCTGGACAAAATTTTCCACGTAGTTTGAATACATTATTCTTCATCTATGTGCGAAATTTCATTCCAATCCAATAAGTAGTTGCGGAATTATAAGGAAAAAAATAATTTGAACGCCTATGTTGACGGAACCACTAGTCTGATTTTGCTCATTGATAAACGTGACCGCACAAGTTGCGATCCAAACCTATCCTGAAAATTTCAAGTCCTTAGGCCTTTCTGTTCGGAAGTTATGATTTTCTATTGTTTCTATGGTTCTGATCATGCAATCTGGACAAAATGTAGCTCGAATATATCATTCTCAATTTAAATACAAAATTTCGTCAAGATCAAATACATAGTTTTGAAATTATCAAGAAAACTGAATTTCAAACAACCATATTTACGAAACCCATAGTCTAATTTTGCTCACTGATGAATGTGACTGCAACATACGAGATCTACACCTATCCTGAAAATTTCCAGTTTCTAGGCCTTTCCGTTGGAAAGTTATAACTTTCTATGGTTTTTATGGTTTGGTCATGCAAGCTGGACACAATTTTGCATGTAGCTTGATTACGTTATTCTCCATCTGAGTACAAAATTTCACCTCGATCGAATCTGTAGTTTCGAAGTTATCAGGAAAACGAAAATTCGAGCGGCCATATTTACGGTACCCCTGGGCGAATATTGCCCGATAACGAACTCAACCGCGGCATTCGAGATTCGAACCTACCCTGAAAATTTCAAGTTTCTAGGACATTCCGTTCGAGAGTTATGGTGTATACGGCCGGACGGACGGACAGACGCGGATTTTTCGACGGATTCATCATCAGTGA
Source organism: Aphidecta obliterata (assembly GCA_963966015.1). Lineage (NCBI taxonomy): Eukaryota > Metazoa > Arthropoda > Insecta > Coleoptera > Coccinellidae > Aphidecta > Aphidecta obliterata. The sequence goes on along the minus strand of OZ014430.1, from coordinate 9,953,675 downwards.
GTCGAAAATAGTCGTTTGAGACCATTTTCGGCTCAAAATTCAAAAAATATAGACATCATGACGAAATGATTTAGCCCTCGTGTAAGTAGTACGAGCGCTCAAAAACTGACCCGAATAGTGTAGGTTGCCTAACGCAAACATCATTATTTTGAAGCCCGACTCAAGCTGCGAGGCTTGCCTCAAGATCATCTTTACAGGCGCCTATTCTTTTATTCCTACGACAAACTGACTTCGATTCTCGTATGATGTAGATAACACGCTAGACAAGAACGCGCGTTAGACCTGTCTCTAACCATTCACTTCTTAAAGAGGAAGTGAGATGCGTACATAGGAATCGTGAGATACTGAAAGACAGAGAGCGAAAAAAAAACCAGGGCCGTATCTTATTGTATAAAGCGAAATTATGCTATAAATGCTTATGGATGCAATTCATTGGTGAGTCACTGCCTCATAGGACCAGCCGCCACTGTACCCCTGGACATTGAGAGGTGACAAACCGTATAGATCCTATTGAAACCACAAGAGAAAAGGCCCCAAAGAAATATGATTTACAATTTCCACTCAGAGGGAATCTTTCTTCGCGGAAGTGTAACATGGAGACATATGTGAACATTAATGATGTACACCGTAGGATCTGACATTTCGGGGGGAATCCATATATACCTATATTCGGTGTGAACGAAGATTAATCACTCATGGGCCGTCACCGTCGATCCGGCTGAAAGCAGAATTGATACAGACGCCACCGTAGGGAGTGGAATATGTAGAGCACAGCAAATCTTTTCTCAACTTCGAATTTTCTGGATGGAAGAATGAGAAATATTGCCGGGAGACGTCTCCATGAAGTGCAGCTTCAGATTCTGATCTCCGTTCATCGATGGATATTCAATTTGTGTTCGAGTATTTTCTACAGAGAATAGTGGACGTTACTTATCCAGAAGAAAAAATAACACAATCTTCTAAATAAATAAATGGGAATGTTTCTGTTTGACCACTACAGACAACACGTTGGGTGTGACGTAATAAGTTCTGACCTATCGCTGAGGGCGCTATAGAATCGAATTTAAAAGCGTTGCCATGCATTATTCTAATCGATGTTTATCAGAAACAAAGTATTTGGAACCAGACGGAGTACCTGGTGAATATCATTCAACTCTTTATCATAAAACTAATCAGCACGTAGTTCGCAAGCTGTTACTAATTCCCCCAGAATTGCATTCCTTTGAAAAAGTCGAAAATAATATCCCAGAACCTTTTATTGGTAATGATTCGAGAGCCCTTTCGTAAACAAATCTTTCTTCCCGGAAACCGAAAACCTACTTCAAAGTAGAATTCGATTATTAGGGCCTCTCAACTCCTCCAACGCAAAATCCCGAGTAATACGTTTCCGAATAAGTACGTCTGAGATATTTAGGTCAATTTTACTGCTCAAAGATACTCCCTTCATTTCCGATTTCGTTTCTTCATTCCGCGATGTGAAATTCTCGACGTATTGAATATTGGAGTGGGGCATTTTTGGAGGAACTTTCAGGGAATTGAAACATTCCGATAGAAATTTCCTGGGGGTGATATGAATAGTTTTTGCTCCTGTCACTCGAAGGAAATTCATGCTTCAATGGATATATTGCAGGGGCGTGACGGTGTCCATGGAAGTGAGTCAAGCATTGCTTCCTCTGAATAATTTTTAATGAGTAATTCAGATTATTGAATTCCAATAAAAATTTATTGTCATATTATGGCAACATTGTCAAATGATCAGTGAAATTAGATTGATGAATGTGTACTTTCGAAATTGAAGTATTCCCAATTCATTATTTTGAATCCCGTTTTTGTCTTCGAGGCATGCCTCAAAACCATCTTAACAGCCGCTGAGTCTGTAATCTATGCGGACGTTATCCGTGACACATAAACTGTTTATAAGGTTTTATAAGAATTGATGAGTAGATGTTATTTATAAGCATATCCGAATAGATGGTGTACATGTTTGTATCAGGCAGTGATGCTTAAAGGAGTCTATGAGATTCGATGAGGTTTTCCACTTTCAATTATAACGATATTGTATGCTCAGTCATAAGCTTGGGAACGTACCAGAAATGCGTGGGAATTCACAATTAAAATCTTATTGAGTATCTTGGGGAGACAGTGGGTTCAGGATTTGATGGTTTTGATCAGGGATTCCTTATCTAATTTTATGCGGTTTCTATAAGCGTTTATATGGCTAAGAATAGCTGAGAATTTATAAGTTTCGATAGGAAAACATGAAAACGAAGTATAAGTATATTAGTATTAGTATTAGTATATAAGTTTATATTAGGCAGTGGTAGCAAGGGCGTAAATCTTATTTTTCTTTGAGGGGGGTAATCGATAAAAAATTTCGTCAGGTTCATTTTTATGAAAAAACTCCGAAGCACGGGGGCACGTGCCTAACAATGACGTGCAACAACATGGTCGGAAACTAGTAGGTTTTCGGAATTTATTGTGGTAGATGATTTTCAGGTTTTTCTTCGATTTTGTGGGTTTTATGTGAAGACTTTTTAGTGAATAATTGGATTACTGATCGTGAAGTGTCAAGTTTATTGATTTCAGGTGAACAAATTGGTTTTTTAAATATTAATTATATCGAAATTGATGATAATTCAACAGTAAAATGGAGCACTATTTGAGTTTGATGACAGTGTTCAGTTATTTGGAAGCTACACTTTATATTCGATCATTTTTTGAGGGAAAAACTGCTAAATGCTAACACAACTTATTTTAGTCTGACATTGAATAGAAAATTTTATTTTTGAATATATTTTTCCATTCAGTTCCTTCCACAAATATTGCAATAAGTATCCGATCTGACTTAATAATATATTTTCTTAGAGACAAAGTCAAGTAGTGTGAACGCGTCGGAGGACCAAATATCAGAGGAAGGATGCAGCAATCCAAAATAGAGGGAAATAGCTGAAGTATTATTATATTTTTGTATGAATCAGATATCAGCAATTAAAAGACACTGTAGGGATTTTAAACTTGAATTTTTAAGTTTATACTTTTCAAGATCCTTGTGTTTCTAAATGATAGATATATCAAACTCTTAAAACTGTTTCATTTTGATAAAAATCACTGATTAGTTTGGGTGAATTTTTATGTAGAACGTACTTATTTTTTATATTCTTCACATTCAATATCATATACGGATTTGCGGTTTCACCATCCAATTTGGATCTCGTAAGTTCTCTTAGACCATTTTCTATCAGTTTCTATGAGACATTTTTGGCAGGGTGCCTATGACCAATTACTTCTTGAAGAGGAATTGAGATGGATACAAAGCGATCGTGAGATATAGAAAACAGAGAGCGATAGAAAGACAAGACCTTATCTTATTGTTGTATGACGCAAAATTATGCTAAAAATGCTTATGGATGCAAATAGTGGGGAAAGTGACTGGAGGAAAAAAGTGATAATGAGATGAAATAATATAAATGATTAAATACACTTGGGTGCAATGAAATTGGCCCACCTAAAATTCGACCCAATTTCAAATAATTATTTCTCGGAATCCGCTAGTCGAATTTTGATAATTTTTTCCTTTAAATTGTAGGTCAACAGTCGGTGATGATTTTGTATAAAGATACTTTTGTTTGCAATTGAATTTTAGCATATACGGGTTGCAAGATTGAAAAGAAGATTTATTCCTCAACTTTGACAAACCCTGTGGATAAAAGGAACAGCAGCCACGAATGCCAAATGGATTCGGACTGAAGTACCATCTCTTCTGATCGTTTTGTTCTCTTAATCATTTATTCATCTCTATTATTACGGAAATTAAAGTGTTTCGAAACTGAGCTGATACCTTGGTAGCCCAGTGAAAAAACATTGAAAACAACAGGTTTTTCCTAAAACTGAATTATTTTGATAGCGGGTATGCCCCACCCTAATAACATCCCGCATACGATTAGGCATACTTCTAATTAAATTCACTATTGGTTTTTGTGGAATGTTTCGCCACTCTTTCTCTACTGCAACACAAAGCTCCAGGATCGACGCTGGAAAAGGCTTGTACTACTTATCGTTTTAGTTCATTCCACAAATTCTCAATGGGGTTCAGGTCAGGACTGCAGGGTGGCCACACCATAACTCGAAAGTCGACTGCTGCAATGTAGTCTCTGACAATTCTCGAAGAATGTGTACTTTTTGTAAGTTTGTTCGAAAGTCTCCCCCAAGCAGAAATAATAGAGATAAACACACGATAAAAAAAACAAAATAACCAGAAAAGATGGGACGAATATGGTCGTTTGAAATTTAGTTTTCTTGATAATTTCCAGACTAGAGATTCGATCGTGACGAAATTCTGTATACTAATGGAGAATGATATATTCAAGCTACATTTCTCTAGATCGCATGACCAGAACCATAGAAACCATAGAGAATCATAACTTTCAGACGGAAAGGTCTAGGAACTTGGACTTGGAATTTTCAGGACAGGTGTAGATCTGAAATGTGGCGTTCACGTTTATCAATGATCAGAATTATACTAAGGGTTCCGTAAATACGGTCGTTTGAAATTTTGTTTTCTCGATAATTCTGAAACTACGGATTAGATCGAGATAAAATTTTGTATTTCGAACGAGAATTATATATTAAAGCAACATTTTGTCCAGATCGCATGACCAGAACCATAGAAACCATAGAAAATTATAACTTCCGAAGGGAAAGGCCAAGGAACTTGAAATTTTCAGGGTGGGTTTGGATCGCGAATTTCACGGTCACTTTCATCAATGAGCAAAATTAGACTAGGGGTTCTGTAAATACGGCCGATCAAAATATTTTTTTCCTGATAATTTCGAAACTACTGTTTGAATTGGAATGATTTTTACATAGATGAAGAATAATGTATTCAAACTACGTGCAAAATTTTGTCCAGATCGCATCACCAAGACCATAGATACCGTAGAAAATTCTAGCGAATTATCGAAACAAAATTGATCAGCTGAAGCACTGACATGAAGTCTGGAGTTTCGCCTAAGTTTCATAATTTTTTTGACAGCTATCGAAAATTCCTTCAATTGATTTCTAAAACTGGAAAATGCGAATCTACCCACCAGGTGCATGTACGAGCGCTCAAAAGCTCCTGCCCTCACAGCAGTGCTTTTCGTAATTTTTTTCTCTATTATATTTTGAACTAAGCGGCCTATCTTTCCAACCAGTGCGATCCTTTCCTGCGTCCATCTAAGGCAGTGACAGAACATGTGCATCGGGTCATCTACAACGTGGCATGCCTGACACAGATCATCCCGTTTCTCATAGTAAAGGTACCATAAGATCCATGCCCTGTCAAAAATTGATTAGAATAGTCATACGTCGATTGCTTGGTAGTGCTCCTCCTATGGTATAAAGGAAGCATATTTCTGCCACCATTAGGTAAAGTGGTCGGAAGCCAGCAATCACTTGGACAGCCTCCGCCGAAACAGTTCTGTATTCCGAAGCTACCCTCAAGAGTTCCAGTCTCTGTGCTCAATTCATCCGAGAGGGATCACATTGCACTCTCAGTGCCTCCCTCAATACTGGCGCCGCATACAGTAGCCGACCATGCAGACAGTATCCGAGGTATTGAGATATAAACTATCCTATCACCCAAGTTAGATCAAACTGTACACAGTTCGCAAAATTTAACTCAATCGGTTCAGTAGTTAAGGAGTTAATCGTAAGTTTACCATATCGACGGGATGAACATTAGTTGTTTGGCAGTTGCGAAACCCATGAATATTTTGTTTTGGATGAATTGTTTCTTTTATCTTATTTTTTAGTCAATTTTTCAATGTTTTCAATAGTTTCTCTTATTCGAGGCGGAGACAAATACAACAAGGCAAAACTCATGAATATCGATCTAGCCGTTCTCGGGTTATAAGTATTCGAACAAACACGACTTTTTTCAGGGTGAAAACATAGTGAAGCATCGCATCAAGACTCGCCTCAAGCATCAAAAACAAATACATACATGAAACTGAACTAAACCGATGCCTGGGTTAAGCTCGATGCTTCACTATGGACGGTTTATTTCAGTTATAGCCCATTTAAGAATTATTGACATCGAAGCAGGCCTTGAACGTCCAGTCGAGGCTTTATTTCTGGTTACAAAAAGTAACTAAATTTCATCATAGAAATAAAACATAAATATAACCTAGAAAAGTGTTGAGTATACGAATTATCGGAATTATGGAATAATTAAGCCGGAATATTTCGATTGCAGTTTCTACATGGGAGTTCAGGTTTGAAAGCGCAAAAATATCGTGGAATGCTTTCATATGAAATTATCTCATATAAAAGTCAACCATGGAAATTTGAAGATCATTCAAATACATATTTATTTTCACTCAGGACCATGCAATATTTATTGGTATTGGAAATCTTGCAAAATTCTAACCATATAACTATGAGAGTACCATTTTATGTCAGGATTCAAGAAGGATATTTAATGGAATTCTAGCAGGTAGCTAGTGGTGCAACAGAAAAAAATTTTCGAATACTTCGCAAGCACAGGGCCAAAAGAATGGATTGGAAAAAACGTTATGATGTATTAAGAAATAAGAGAGAAACAAAAATTAAGAATCTATGTGGTACATGAAGAATTTTGACATGAATTTTGTACCGAACTATCAATATATGAACCAATTTGTGAATTATTTATTGCTCGGTGTTGAATACTTCAAGAAAGTCAATTTTTATTTCCATTCATTGAAACTGTCCATGAATTATTGAAAATATTATAATTGATGAGCAATTTTACAATTATTCAGTATACTTTTAAATTGGGAACAATAAAGCATGTGTATTAGCAGAGGGAAGGTGAACAGGGTACCATACAGTATAATAAATAAACTTAAAATATCTATGAATGATACAGGAGCAAAAATAAAAATATTGAAAACTTTGTTTCCACGTAGTGTAGTGATTTGGATGTGTTTATTGAATAAGCTGACATAATCCTATTGATAAGCATCCTTTTGCAGGGAACTTTTCAATATTTCAATAACCCATTTATGAAATAATGCACCATTCATAGTAATCCTTATCATTAATACCACTGTCAAGAATCGGATCACATCCAGGTAAAAATCCATCAATTATTCCAGCAGTCAAAATAGTGCACCTTCTGCCTTTACCCTTGAATATACTCGGCATACCTTTTGGATTATTTTCTAGTGTCCACTGAAAAATTTGAATACCGTTTTTGAATATCCAAATTTCATCTAGATAAATGAATTTTACGTTTTGTTCTGTGTATTCTCGGTATTGATCACAATATCGTACTATTTTTATTATATTTTTCTGTTTATCAGTAAGAATTTTCCTTCGATCAACTTTTTTGTATTTGTATACAATTTTTTTTATGATATAATATGATGTTGACTTCGATCAATTGAAATCTAGGTGCTCTTTGGCCAGTTCGAAAAGGATATCTAAATTGATATATTCATTGTCTTTAATTCTAGCAAAAAAAATTACGAAAAGCACTGCCGTGAAGGCAGGAGCTTTTGAGCGCTCGTACATGCACCTTGTAGGTAGATTCGCATTTTCCAGTTTTAGAAATCAATTGAAGGAATTTTTGACTGCTGTCAAAAAAATTCTGAAACTTAGGCGAAACTCCAGACTTCATGTCGGTGCTTCAGCTGATCAATTTTTTTCCGATAATTCGCTAGAATTTTCCACGGTATCTATGGTCTTGGTGATGCGATCTGGACAAAATTTTGCACGTAGTTTGAATACATTATTCCTGAGCTAGGTGCATAATTTCATTCCAATCCGATCGGTAGTTTCGAAACTATCAGGAAAAAAATATTTTGAACGGCCATAATTACGGAACCCCTAGTCTAATTTTGCTCATTGATGAACGTGACCGTGAAATTTGCGATCCAAACCCACCCTGAAAATTTCAAGGTCTTTCTTGGTCGCGGCATTATTCATAATAATACTCACATTTGGAAACAAATCATAGACAACATTAATTAAACACTGTCGCGAAGTAAATATTTATATAAATACTGACTCTGACTGGATTGAGAGAATAATCTGGAACGATTCAGTGAAATCAATCGCATAAAAATTTGACAACCAATATTTATGTCAATCATTCTTCATTACTGACATAATTCCACATTCGGGACAGTTACGAAATCTATGAACATTTTGTATTGAAAAAATTTCTGTCCTGTATTTTATTTTTTCATCATTTTTCCAATGTTTTCCAATGTTCTTCTGCTATCTGGGACGGAGACAAATAAAACAAATCAAAAACCATGAACATCGGTCCCGTCGATCCCGAGTTTCGGGGCCGTAGTGTAGTGGTTAGCGCGTTCGGCTCGTGATCGGTCTCGTGATCGATCTCCGGTTCGAATCCTTCGAGCGAGAGATTTTCTGACTTATAGTACTGTTCCACCATTCACAGTTGGTTAAACAATTAACAGTGCTGTGCCTCTGGTGGCGTAAGGACACAGTAACGAAGCCTACACAGAACATAACCGGGTCTCCTAACTCGCAACAACAAGCTCTGGGCTTATGAGGGGTCTCACAGAGATCTAGGAGAGTCGGGATATAAACAAAAACATAAAAATTACGAAAAGCACTGCCGTGAAGTCAGGAGCTTTTGAGCGCTCGTACATCCACCTTGTAGGTAGATTCGCATTTTCCAGTTTTAGGAATCAATTGAAGGAATTTTCGACAGCCGTCGAAAAAGTTCTCCAGACTTCATGTCAGTGCTTCAGTTGACCAATTGTTCTCGATAATTCGCTAGAATTTTCTACGGTATCTTGGTAATGCGATCTGAAAAAAATTTCTCACGTAGTTTGAATACATTATTCTTCATCTATTTGCGAAATTTCATTCCAATCTCGATTCTAATCCAATGGGTTGTTTCGAAATTATCAGGCAAAAAACATTTTGAACGGCCATATTTACGGAAACCCTAGTCGAATTTTGCTCATTGATTAACGTGACCGCGACATTCGCGATCCGAACCTACCCTGAAAATTTCAAGTTTCCGTCCAAAAGTTATAATTTTGTATGGTTTCTATGGTTCTGGTCATGCAATCTGGAAAAAATGTTGCTTTAATATATCATTCTCGATTAAAATACAAAATTTTATCTCGATCGAATCCGTAGTTTCGAAATTATCGAAAAAACAAAATTTCAAACGACCGTATTTACAGAACCCCTAGTATAATTCTGCTCATTGATGAACATGAACGCGACATTTCGGATCCACACCTATCCTGAAAATTTCAAGTCCCTAGGCCTTTCCGTTCGAAAGTTATAATTCTCTATGGTTTCTATGGTTCTGGTCATGCGATCTGGAGAAACGTAGCTTGAATATATCATTCTCCATTAGTATACAAAATTTCGTCACGATCGAATCTGTAGTTTTGAAGTTATCAAGAAAACTAAATTTCAGACGACCATAGCTACGGAACCCCTAGTATAATTCTGCCCATAGATGAACGTGATCACGACATTCGAGATCCACACCTATCCTGAAAATTTCAAGTCCCTATTTTCTATGGTTTCTATGGTTCTGGTCATTCGATCTGGACAAAATTTCACATGTAGCTTGAACACCTCATTTTCCATTTGAGTGCAAAATTTCATCTCGATCGAATCTGTAGTTTCGGAGTTCAGGAGAACAAAAATTTGAACGTTCATATTTACGGAACCCTTAGTGGAATTCTGCTCATTAACGAACTCAACCGAGACATTTGCGATCTGAACCTACACTGGAAATTTCAAGTCTCTAGGTTGATCCGTTCGAGAGTTATCGTGCTAACGGACGGACGGACGGACAAACTCGAATTTTCCGACGGATTCGTCATCAGTGAGTCGAACATAGTCGTTAGAGACCATTTTCGGCTCAAAATTCGGGAAATACAGACATCGTGACGAAATGATATAGCCCTCGTGTAAGTAGTAGGTACGAGCGCTCAAAAACATGAAACATAACCGATTTTGTTTTATATATTGAGATTGTGCCCCCATTTCATCATAGAATTGTCAGGAAATAGACATATTTCCATTCTTTAACCAGCTCTTCTACTAGATGATGAAATTTCAGAAGCACAATAACTCTTCTCGCTCATCTCTCTTTCTGAAAAATACTTTTGATGGTAACCATCAAGGTTGCCCCACTGTGTTCATCAACAGAAGCCATTGATGTACATTTCATGTACCTATATATCTTCTTTCATTACGAGTTTTTCAACAGAGGCTCTCGCTATCAGAAGTTCCGGATGAAAAATGAAAGCGGTGCTCTTGATGTAATTAACTGGGCGCTGTCATTAGCTGCAACTAATTTTCAGTTTCTGCAAGGTAGTTATTTTAATGGATACTGAAAAAATGACAATATTTCCAAAGAGTCCAGTTTTCATTTTGCCGGCGTTCCCATTACTTCCTGTTCATTTCATCCAATAAGGTCAGCATATTCTTCAGCATAACCTCGATTTCGAAGAACATCCCTAGACTCTTTCAATTTCATCTGGTCTGAAAAATAACTCGTTTTCCCGGGAATGTCCCATTCGAAACTCAATTCGAAGCTGCGGTTACACCCTCACAAAGTACAACGAATAATTCTGAAGAACTGACATGTCATCAACCACATCGGGAACATTACCCGGGCAATTTCGATTCAAATTTCTTTAATAACACAACAACGCCCAACGAAAAAATGTAAATTTCTCCGCGTAAACGAAATGATGTTATCCGTAATCTTTATGGTCGAGACAATTAAGGGAGATTAATATTGTCGCTTGGCGCTTGTAGTCTGAATGTGGAGTCTCCCTAATTAAAGACCAGCCGTAGCCTGCGAGAATCGAGGTCCCTATTTTCCTTAAGAGCGCTTTTCAAATATTGAAGCTCGCCGTGATGAATCCTTCCCTTGTTCGTCATTCACGGCAACTATATTTTACGGGTGAAAATTTGAATAAGAAAGCGACTGGAGTGGTCATGAAAGGCTACATAGGTTTCACGTTTAATAAAAAGACTATGCGCCTCTCGAATAAATAGAAATTATTTTAATTCGTGGTAACGCTCTTTGAATTACAGCGAATCGTTGAATTAGCAATTATTCGCAATTTTAATCTTGGCAATTATGGACAAACTACTGGATTATTTCTGGTCGGTCTCCATAAATTCCGTCAGCCCGTGTATGTGAAATCAGGGCATAACATAATCAATCTAATCTCCGAGTTCGAAAACAGACTAAAGGGTGGTTTAGAGTCGTTAGTTGAGCACCTCTGTTGGCTTAATTATGTTCGACTTGGATGATGTTTGGGGAAATAGTTCATTAGCAGCGTCGGTCATCACTCAGTTAGCTGACGGTTTTATGTTGTCGAACTAAGTGGTTTCATGTTCGCATATGTTGAAACTATGGAGCTACAATGTTTGAACATTCGACTAATGTTAGTTGGAAATAAGTATTTGATTGACCTGAAATTCAAAATTTTATGATTGTTTCATACTCACCCCTTTAAATCTCTCTCTATAACCTGGTCGGATCTCGCTTTTCGACAATTTTTAGGGTACCTATTGAAGTGACAAAAAATTATGTTTTTTTGACGTTCGAAAAAAAGCCATCTACTGCTACGAGACATGCCTCACAACCATATTCACGGTCACTTCTTCTTCTATTCTCTCGACAGACTGACGTCGATTCTCGTATGTTGTAGATAACGCGCTAGACAAGGACGCGCGTTAGGCATGCCTCTGACCATTTATTTCTTGAAGAGAAAGTGAGATGGATACACAGGGATCGTGAGATAAAGATAACAGAGAGCGATATAAAGCCAGGGCCGTATCTTATTGTTGTATAATGTAGCGGAAGTATGCCAAAAACACTCTTGGGTGGAAAGAGTGGAGTAAGTGACTAGAGAAAAGAAGTGATAATGAAATAAAAAAAATATTAATTAAAATACATTTAACGATTAGTTAATTCTCCAAATTTATTCCGCAACAATGGAAAACGAGGAAATATTGCAACATCCGCATTTCCATAACGAAGTCACGAAAAAGGATAGAAGAATCCAATCACACTATAAATAAGTGAGTTTTCCAAAATGGTTTTGCTCCTTTTGAATTTCACAGCACGCCACTGCTCATCATACAACACTTTGGCAAATTTATTCGAATATTGAGGGAGACAGGATCATTTTCTCAACACACCGCCTTTATTTATTTATTAAGTCCTCTTCATGACAAAATTATGGAGAATTAGAAACATTTCCATTCATTAAAATGTCTCTTGTAACAGATTTTAAAATTTCAGAATCACAATAACACTTCTGTATTTCTGAGAAATACTTTTGATGGCGATCATCAAGGTTGCCATATCTGTGTTTATTAACAAAAGCCATTGATGTACATTTCATGTTCCTATATAATACTATACAGGGTGTCCGGGAAAATGTGGGAAATCTCTCGGATTCAGACAAAACATAAAAGAGTAAGATGACAAGTTCCCATAATTTTTTTTCCTAGCGGCACTCCCTACGGAGATACGGCCTCCTGAATGACGTCACTGGAAATTCATTTAACTGGAATAAATTTTAAACTACTTGATATAATTTAATGAAAATTTGATATGATGAACAGTAGTAAGGACCTCTTAAAATACTGTCCTTAAATTTGAATTAGCTTGTTTAGTTTACCAGGGGCGGACTAAGTAGTAAGTTTTAATGCTTAGATTTTTAACACCCTGTATGATAAGGAAAAAAAAACAAATTTGGATACCTTGAACATTAAACTGAAGAAAAGGTACGGTTCATTGTCGATAAAATGAACAGTTTTCGTAAAACAAAATAATAAAAGAAGTAACTTTTTTATTTCTATCAAAAAGAACTATGTATTCTATTTTTTTTTGTCTGCAAAAAAGTGTGATAAAAAAGTTATTCAAGGAACAAAAAAATTTAAGTTTACGTAATTGAACCCGACAAAATTACAAAGACTCCCAACAATGCAGTTTTGGCCCAGAAAGGCACCTTAACAAAAATACATACATTTCATTGGATATGATAAGAAACAAATTTCGTCGGATTCAATAACATAAACTGAAACTTTTTTGTTCCTTGAATAACTTTCGTATCACACTTTGTTGCAAATAAAAAAAATTAGAATTCATGATTCTTTTTAATAGAAATAAAGAAGTTACTTCTTTTATTATTTTGTTTTTCGAAAACGTTCATTTTATCGACTATGAACAAGAGTACCTTTTCTCCAGTATCATGTTCAAGGTATTCAAATTTGTTTTTTTTAACTCCCCATCATACAGGGTGTTGAAAATGTAGGCATTGAAACGTATAACCTAGTCCGCCCCTGGTAAACTAAACGAGCTAATTTAAATTTAAGGGCAGTATTTCAAGAGGTCCTTCAACTGTTCATCATATCAAATTTTCATTAAATTATATGAAGTAGTTTAAAATTAATTCCAGTAAAATGAATTTCCAGTGACGTCATTCAGGAGGCCGTATCTCCATAGGGAAGGCCACTAGGAAAAAAAATTATGGGAACTTGTCATCTTATTCTTTTATGTTTTATCTGAGTCCGAGAGATTCCCTACATTTTCCCGGACACCCTGTATATTGTTATGGTTCGTTGATGATAATAATGTAAAATTTCGAAATTTATGAAAATCACTAACGATATTCAAAGAATTTTGTTTTAATTATATATTTTTTCTTCCCGAGACTCTATTTCAATGAGGGTTCTGAAGGTGAAAAAGTAACAATTTCAATACAATTAATTTTTTTTCAATCCAAACTCGAATACACTAATTCTAACAAAATAAAAAAATTCTTCATTAATAAACCCTTTCGAACTATGTTTTCACAAATGTACACACGCACAGAGAACAGTCCAAATAAAGTTCCTTCAATTTTCCCCGAATTGAACAAATTCCCAAATACTATGATGATTTTCCATCCTACGATCTTTCCAAATATACATCACGTATCATCACGTTGTTTTCTTCGAAAAAATTCTCCAAATATAATGTTGCTCTCTTGTGGATTTATGACAATACGATAATCCGTCAATATTTAAGCTTTCGTTCGTTAATTTCAATCCTCACACTTTCAAGTCCCATGTTATTCTATTTGACCAGATTTTATAACAATATTTCGATGTTTTCTCGTTTTTGAGCGCTCGTACCACTTAAACGAGGGCTGTATCATTTCGTCACGATGTCTGGATTTTTCGAATTTTTTGCCGAAAATGGTCTCAATCGACTACGTTCGACTCACTGATGACGAATCCATCGGAAAATTCGAGTCTGTACGTCCGGCTGTCTGGCCGTAATCACGATAACTCTCGAACGGAACAACTTAGAGACTTGAAATTTTCAGTGTGGGTTCAGTTACCGAATGCCTCCGCTAAGTTCGTTAATGGGCCAAATTCCACCAGGGGTTCCGTAAATATGGCTGTTCAAAGTTTTATTCTCCTGATTACTTGGAAACTGCAGATTTGATCGAGATGAAATTTTGCACACAAATGGAGAATGGAGTGTTCAAGCTACATGTGAAATTTTGTCCAGATCGCATGACCAGAACCATAGAAACCATAGAAAATTGTAACTTTTGGACGGAAACGCCTAGGGACTTGAAATTTTCAGGATAGGTGTGGATCTCGAATGTCGAACGTTTATTTATGAGCAAAATTATACCAGGGGTTCCGTAAATATGGTCGTTTGAAATTTAGTTTTCTTGATAATTTCAAAACTACAACAAGGAAAAGTTGTTTAAATCTCTCACAGACTGCGGAACCTGGCTGAACATCCTAGGTGCAATGTAATTATAGGATCTCTGCCCCATTGATTTTCGTGCTCTGTCAGTAACATACCGAGTGTGTTCTCTGAATCTTGTATTGTGCTTATGTTCAGCTGGTATTAATGTACTTTTATCTACTCCGATTGAATAATATAGTCATTACTCAACTACTTTCGATGGAGTAATGGTATATGTAAACAAACACCGTGAGTGTTCTCCCACTCACTCACTCCTATAACTCCCCTGTGTGATTGGCCGTAAGGGAACAGTCCATTATTAGTATTGAGGGGAGGTCACTTGAATAATTTTGACGTCTAATCAAATCGGTTTTCAAGATTGGCGTAGCAGTAAGAATATCGAGTCATTGTTTACAGAGAATGTTCTTTTGGCATATTTTAGTGAACTTAGCACTAAATATGAAGCATCGCCCCTAAAGACTTTCTACTCCATGCTAAGAAGCACAATCAACATAAATAATGCATGGTTATATGTAACTATTAAGATTTTTAAATAAAGTTCTTTCTCTGTACTTGTATCTTAGTATTTATTGTTACAATCGTAGATAAAGTATAGTATTCAACTTGCGGTAATGGTCATAACTCACTTGATGAATTACAGCACTCGCCTCCGGCTCGTGCTGCAAACTTCATCTGCGTGAGTTATGACCTACATTACCGCTAGTTAAATAATATACTATTACTCTTATACTGTAAGCACGATACTTTATGATAATAGAGCTTTGTTAAATTGGAAACTGGTATTTCCTCAAAGAGTCTTACTGTCGGGTACGTACGGTCTTTCTCATAAATAATTTTGGCATATTCGACCTATTGCAACAAAGGGTCATAAATTTTGTTTTATCCAGATTCAGTGTCAAATCAGCCAATCTCTTATTTTTGCCACAATCAGTTTTGCTTTTTCTTTGACTTGTGTCCAAGTGCCACCAGTGAAAAGAATTACGGTGTCGTCCGCGAAAGACATAAACCATAGAAAATCATAACTTTCGAACGGAAAGGCATAGGGACTTGAAATTCTCAGTTTAGGTTGGGATCGCGAATTTCGCTGGCACGTTCATCAATGAGCAATATTTGACAAGGGGTCAAACGGTCGTTTGAAATCTTGTTTTCTCGATAATTCCGAAAGTACGGGGTATTCCAACATTCTTGGAAGATTCTTTCCACTTCTTCATTTCATATACATACATCATTATTTTGATATACTTCATAAACATAACATAATACACAATACATAATAAACTGAACTATTCAAAAAATAATCATTTGAACAAATTCATATTTTTCTTATTTTTAAATAATCTGAACCCTCTTTGAAAATATAATATTACAATAATTTATAAGTCGATCAAATATACTGAATCGACTGAGAGATGTTTGAAAGTTCTTGAATTCTCGATGATATATTTGAATTTATTTTAATCTAAATTTTTGAAACTTAGAGAAATATGACCATGTTTTGATTTCCATAACGATATCTTCTTTCATTACCAGTTTTTCAACAAAGGCTCTTGGTATCAGAAGTTCCGGATGGAAAATGTTCCCGTCTTTATGTTGAAACTGTGGAGCTACAAGCTACAATGTTCGAACATTCGACTGATAAATGTCAAATGAAGATAAGTCGTTAGTAGTGCAGGCATCTATTAAAAAAATCACTCTGAAATTCGAAAGTTAATAATTGATTTCAACTCACCCCTTGTAGTCTCCCTCGATATCCCGAGATGATCTTGGTCTCAAAAAAATTTTTTTTTGGACGTTCTAAAAAACAGCCATCTTTGGCTTCTAGGCATGCCTCGCCACCACCTTCACGAGCGCTACTTCTTATATTTTCACGAAAGTCTGACGTCGATTCTCGTATGGTGAAGATAACGCGCTAGACAAGGACGCGCGTTAGGCCTGCCTCTAACCATTCTCTTCTTGAAGAGGAAGTGAGATGAGGGACTGGTAGAGGAGGTGAGACATATAGGAATCGTGAGATAAAGAGAACAGAGAGCGATAGAAAACCAGAGTATTTTATTTTTGTATGATCAAGCGAAATAATACTTTGAATGCATATTGATGGAAGTGACTAGAGAGAGGAGTGATAATGGGATAAAATCATATTAATGATAAAACATAACACGATTAGTTTATTTTCCACATTTATTCCTCAGTTTTTGCTTTCAGCAATAGGAAATGGAAAAATGTCTCAACATTCGTTTTTCTACAACGAAATCATAGAAGATTTCACGAAAGATGATCACAACACAAATAGGTGAGTTTTTGAAAATTCCCTTTATCAAATTTTACAGCACACTAAGGCTCATCATACACCTCCATCCAAATTTTCTCGAATTTTCAGAGAGACACATTTACATTCATTAAACTACTTCCTCTACCGGAATTTCAGGAGCACAATAACTTTTCTCTCTATTCTCTATTTCTGAAAAATACCTCTCAATTTCAAAATTTTATAAGTTTTATACTCTCCCCTTGAAATCTTTCTCAATCTCCTTGAATGATGTCGATTTTTGACAATTTTTCTGTTAATCATTGAGTGTCAGAAGAAATAATATTTTTTTGAGGTTTGAAAAATTTTTTTTTGCTTTTATAGGATGAAATTCCAAATAATTCATAACTTATGAGGACTCGGAAAATTTTGAAATTGACGAAAGCCAAGCAGCATTTTTGATTCATATCAAATAAATGTCTTCGGACATATAATCTGAGAAATTTAATTAAGAAAAGGATGGTTTGGAATCATTACGAAAGGAAACTAAATCTGAGGAACAAATAGTTTACTGATCCCAACGTAAAACAATAAATAACTTATCCTATATTACCATAATGAATTATAACGATATTTTAATTTGACTTTATCACTGATATATCCATTTAAATCTTATATCACTAGATCTTCGACAACGAAGAGAAGTTTAGAAAACCATTCATATCACATTCTTCTCCATAATAAAACGTTTAACGTTCACGCACATAACAGTTCGAACTTTTGATTTAACTCCACCTCAACGCACAAAAACCTTATTTCAATCAGAAGATAAAACTCAACAGCACTATGAATATCAGGAGACTGGACTGTGCGATACTGGCGGACGATCCGAAGAATCTGTACAGCTTCTGGTTGTTTATCAAGGGTTCCTCGGTGAGGGCAACGATCTTGGTTGTATTTCGGAACAGTGAAACTGCAGCAGCCGTCATATCTGATGATTGCAAGCAGGCAAACTCGATGTATGTTATTGTTTTGTTACCAATAAACTTTTTGTCCAATGGCAGGCGAAGCTGTACTGTTGTGCTTTCTAGTTTCACTTCGCCATCCTTCTGGTAATATGGGGTTGGACGTTGGGTAAGTTCCCTGATGAAATTCTTGTCAATCTGAAATAAGAAAATGTTTTTTTTTTTTGGACGGAGTGAGGAGTGAGGTGAATGCAGAGTGCTTTCAGTCCAAGGAACAAGTTTGTGACTTACCGGTTTATTGTTGAGGTACCATGAAATTATTGGCTTTGGATCTCCCAATCCAGATGTGCAGGAACCCTCAAGAAAGTCTCCAACCAAATATCTGTCTTTCATACCTTCTATAGTGGGGTTATTACTCGGAATTACTGGAATAAAAGAATACTATGATTAGAAATACTGTGTTGAGTGAATCCTCAATGAAGAAATGCTTCAAGAAAAAATTTCTACCGAAAAATATTATTGAATACATTATCAATATCACGTATCAAAATACAAATTCCAACACTTAAAACTAATTAATTTTTTTTATGTTCTGCATTATATTTTATCTGTTCAAAGCTATCGAAGAATTCCTATACCGTTCTGTTGCATGTTATACGCGACGTTTTCTCAACAAATATTGAAACATTCGGGGATGAATATTTATTCTACTTTTCGTATATTCTGAATTCGAATAAACATAAGTCTTTTACAGCTTATAGCGTCATAAAGAGCTCGGCCCCTTCATTTTGTTCTTGTACACTAACAAGAGCGAGGCATTTGAGCATTCTTAATAGTAACTATTCCTGTTTTTACTTATTGTTAGTTTTTCCGGCCATATTTGAGGAACCCCTAGTCTAATTTTGCTCATTGATCGTTAGTTATAATTTTCTATGGTTTATATGGTTCTGATCATGCGATCTGGTGAAAATATAGCTGGAATATAGCATTCTCCATTAAAATACAAAATTTCGTCACGATCGAATCCGTAGTTTTGAATTGATCAAAAAAACTTAATTTCAAACGATCATATTCACATACTCCTAGTCTAATTCTGCTTATTGATTAACGTGGCTTAATTCGAGATCCCACCTATCCTGAAAATTTCAAGTCCCTAGGCCTTGCCGTTCGAAAGTTATAATTTTCTATGGTTCTGGTCATGCGATCTGGGAAAAATTAAGCTTGAATATAGCATTCTCCATTAAAATACAAAATTTCGTCACGATCAAATTCGTGGTTTTTGAATTATCAAGAAAGCTAAATTCCAAACTACCATATTTACGCAAACCCTAGTCTAATTTTGCTCATTGGTAAACGTGATCGCGACATTCGAAATCCACACCTAACCTGGAAATTCCAAGTCCCTCGGCCTTGCCGATCGATGGTTATGATTTTCTATGGTTTTTCATGGTTCTGGTCATGCGATCTGAACAAAATTCTGCATGTAGCTTGAACACATCGTTTTCCATTTGAGTGCAAATTTTCATCTTGATCGAATCGGTAGTTTCAAAGTAATCAGGAAAACAAAATTGCGAACGGCCATATTTCCGGAACCTCAGGTGGAATTCTGCCCATCAACAAACTCTGCCCATCAACCGCGGCATTTGGGAACTGAACCCACCCTGAAAGTCTCTAGGTTGTTCCATTCGAAAGTTATCGTGCTTACGGCCGGACGGACAGACATACTTGAACTTTCCGACGGATTCATCATCAGTAAGTCGAACCTTGTCGATTGAGACCATTTTCTGCTCCAAATTCGAAAAATACAGACATGGGACGAAATTATATAGCCCTCGTGTAAGAAGAACGAGCGCTCAATAATGATGAACCACAATCATTAGCAGAAGCATTTTCCAAGTTTACTTTATTTTTGACAATTCTTGTCCTCTCTTATTTTCAGAAATGTTGTTTTGCTATTAATGCTGTGTTCTGTGATTATTTTCCTATGTGGATTAATTATATATTTTTCATCTGGGGGTTCGTCTATTTTTGCAGCTTGTAGTGATTACATATTTTCTGAGAGCAATAATTTTTTGCAGTCGTATTCAAATCTATACAATTTCTTTTCCAGCCAACTTAAGGTTTTCTTTCTGGTATATTCACTTCAGAATTTTACTTGTGGATCATTCTTAGTTTTGTGATTTCGTTAATTTTTGTTGGGATTATTTTGATGAATGAATATATATTTTTTTTATTCGAATGGAGAAAAAATTGTACAAGACATAAATATGAGATTTATACATTTTGATGTTTCTTCTCTATCCTCTCATCCTCTTCTTTTACAGGGTATTTTCAAAGGTGAGATTTTTTTTACCAGCAATAGAACTCATCAAAATGAATCAATATGCCAAAAATCGTTCATATAAATTATTCACCAGGGCCAAGTATTTCGAAATCTATTTAACCAGCGAATCTGAGAAATTTCCAGCCCGGATCTGACTTAGGTTCTTATTGATATCTGAATATGTAGATATTACTAGTTGTCGGAGGTCAATATACGGCGAATTTCTTATCTCAACGCCTGTGATTTCTTCCTCTGTGGTAATTCGAAAATATTAGTGTATAAGTGATGGTGAGGTGAACAGTGCGAAAAAACTAAGACAACGCATTGAAAATGCTTGTGATCATTCGTCATTACGCCGGCCAAGACTTAGTGCACATCAAACGAATGGTGACCATTTCGAACCAATTCTGTCAATAATTTGGATTCTTTTTATCGGTGAGTTTGTGAATTTCCTAATATTTCTGTATAGGACCATTTCAATGAGTAATTTTTTTTCCTCCCCAGTTCGAACTTAAACAATTATACTGTTCAGGAAAAATAGTCACCTAAGAAAAGATGAAAGAGAATATATAATATTTGCGATAAATTTTAGTCGAGGAAAAATCACCTGTATATGGAATAAATTGATTTATCACAGATCATCACAGAGATAAAACGATCCAGAGTCATATTAGGATATTGATGGCCAAAATTTTTTGCTCTTTTTTCAAAAGGAACATTTTAAATGATCAACTTCCGGCGAAATGATCTCTTTCGAGTATTTCTAGCACCTGTCAAGAAAAAAGGCTCACCTTGAAAAACATCCTGTATATACAAATATGAACTTATATCCAATTCGTTTATGATCAATTCAGAATAGAACTAAAGAATGTAATTTAAGAGTTGATATAGCTGTGACTTATCAAGGATGTGTCTGCTATATAGCTGCTCCGCTCGGCCTTTCTTGCTGTTGGAATTGTTCGAAATCTAATTGCTACGTAGCCGAAACGAAAAAAATCTTAATGTAATAAACCAGAGAACAAACAGTGTTCCTGCCATTTAACTAAGGTCCTGGATGAAGGGACGCGAGAAGGAATACGACAACGACCCAAGATCTCGAAGTCTGCGTTAGTTCCAAGAAGCAAACATCATCACAATTGCAGATGATTTCATGTGTTCGGGTCCCTATAACTTAATCCAATTCCAGACAGGGCAATGTAGGATGCACGCTCCGGGAATTTAACGTGGTGAACACCCACCCCAAATGAAATAATTCAAGCCAATGAATATATTCGGTTAAGGAAAACTGCTGAACCCTAAGAACGAATTATAATTCATGATTTATTATTTCGTTATTCAGTGGTTTTCATGGAAAGCGGAATATATTCATTGACTGCTCTTTATCACGTCCGTAGACACTATACATCAGGGGCGAATGTTTTCCATTTCATTGGTAATGTTTGCCTGCAGATATGTCATTGTTGATAAGGATAACAGATATTTATGGCCGGGGAACAAATTCCTCCGGATTCTTCGTATGTGGCTTCGCGCGGTTTTTAGGGTAAAATAAAATTGAATAGATATTCGATATCCTTGAATTATATAGATAAAGGGTGTTCCATTGAGAGTTGAGGGGTGTTTATTGTTTGAATTCTTTATGGCACGATTTTTTTTGAGGTCCCAAATGTTATCTGCAATATTCAGACCATTAGGAAGAACCGTTTCTGAATCAAGCGTCCTATTCGAAACAATTCAGATGCTGAATATGGCTCCAACAAGAAGATTTTGGAGTGAAAATTTTTCGAAGACAAGATTTTTGTGGTGAAACGTTGAAACATAGAGACTTAGTACGTTTGAAAAATCCACGAGGAATCCAAGAAGTAAAAGAGGAGATTCAAGTGATAATTCGCAGAATACCAACAGAGATATGAATTGAAACGAATTTTTGGAAGAAATAATTCGGGGCCGGCGCATTCGCCAATCTGTCACACGTGATTTTTAAAAATTCAGTTATCGAAGCAATAAGATGATTATTTTCTGGGATGTAAAATATCCTTCCCAGCTTTTCAGCTTCCACTTCGTGAAATAACAAAGTCAATATCTCGCTAGCTACGACCAGTATGGAGCACTTTCTACTATTCACTGAAATTATATATTATTTCATTGTCTGGTCGATCTCCGAGAGAATTTTATAGACTTTCCACAATAAAAGCTTCAGGATGAAGTTCTTGATTCCAGACAGCGAAAATGATATCATTCTATCCTTTTACAAATGAGGACCTATAATGTTTCAAACTTGTAGAATTCGATAAGGCAGATAAGGAAACTCCTTTTCTGCAGTGACAACAAAATCATTCATTTTGAATACATTCTGCATGAGGAAGGATATAAAAATGGAACATCCACAATGGAAAACTGAACATTAAGAAAAACTCATGTACCTTCATAATTCCAGAATTATTCTATATAAGAATTTCATATGCAAATACGTCAACTTTGTTGCAGTGTATGCATTCAATCTTGTATCATCGAAGAATTTAATTATTCTGATACTTTTATGTCAAAGTTCTCATTTTTGACCAAGTTCATTCTCAAAAATTCAATGATGCGATTCAATTCATAAATTCAATTTTATACAGAGTATCCGATAATCCTTGTCAATATAGTAACTATTGTAATACTGGGTCATGATTATTTCCAACATTTTTGGAAAATCGCTAACTCACCTCGGTTTCATAACAGTCAAGTATTCAAATTGCGACTAATTCAAACATATTTGCTGCTGAAGATAAGTGGTGCTTTCAGAATTTTCAAGATTTTTCGAAACTTGGGTTTGAAATGCCAGATTTGAATACTACTAATTTTCTAGTCACACGGCATTATTATTGTCTAAAAAATCTACCCCTACACTGAAAAATGATATGAAACTCACATTTTTTTTTTTTGGAAAACGGGATATTTCTATTGAAAAATTGTGGAGTTTCAACTGGATATCTTGCTTGTTGGTCATTGAATTCTTCGCGAAGGCGATATTATAATTGTTACCACTTATTCTTATTCGATTTCAGCATCATGCGGGTACTGTAAATGGAACACTCCAATTACATTTTCTACGAATAAGCCTCCGAATGAAAATAAAAACGAATTATCCAAAGAGAAGCAATACTTCAGGAACGGCGCATTCGCCAATTTGTTACTTATGAATATTTTAAATTTCAATTATCGAAGCAACGAGATAATTTGCTAGACTGGACAAATAATATGGAGCGCATATTTACTATACACTAAAATAATATATTTCTTCACGGTCTGCTTGTTTCACGAGAGTCTTTTTCTGCTGATGAAGATTACTAATGAGTGATGCTTTTCAGTAAGTACAAAATAATTTTTCGAAAATTTCTGAGAAGTAGCTGTACAATTCCAGATTTCACCTACTTCAATTTTTAGGTCACATAATATCTATGTAATCGTCTGAAAAACTATATGGATGTGGACATTTATAACAAATTGATGGTTTTGCTCGGACTGTAAAATTGTATGAAATACCCTATTGTATCGATTTCTGAAAAACTGTTCTATTTCTCTGAAAGCACCAGTTAAGTCGAAGATTTGGAGATAAGGTACTGCAAGGAAATGAGATGGCTATTCTCCAGAAATTTTGAAAATTCCCCTCGTCTCGAAAACTGTCAGATTTTTAGTGAGATGAAATTCTGATATTCTAATTTATCATGTTTTCAATTTGATCAATCTTTTTCGGCGCTCGCACTACTTGCACGAGGGCTAACGACTCAAACGGAACGACCTGTAAAATTTTCAGGTAGGTTCGAATCTGGAATGCAGCGGTTGAGGTCGTTATTGAGCAAAATTCGACCAGGGGTTCTGTGAATATGGCCGTTTGAAATTTTGTTCTCCTGATTACTTCGAAACTAGGCATTCGATCGAGGTGAAATTTTGCACTCAGATGGAGAATTATGTGTTCAAGCTAAAGCAAAATTTTTTCCAGCTCGCATGACCAAAACCATAGAAACCATAAAAAATTATAACTTTGTAATGGAAAGGCCTAGGGACTTGAAATTTTCAGGATAGGTGTGGATCTCGAATGTTGCGGTCACGTTCATCAATGAGCAAAATTAGACTAGGGGTGTTTAAAATTCAGTTTTCTTGATAATTTCAAAACTATAGATTTGATCGTGACGAAATTTTATATTTAAATTGAGAATGATATATTCGAGTTACATTTTTTCCAGATCGCATGATCAGAACCCTTCAAAATTCTGTTTTCGTGATTACTTCGAAACTACTGATTCGATCAAAGTTAAATTTTGCACTCCGATGGAGAATAACGTGATCAAGCTACATGCAGAATTTTGTTCAGATCGCATGACCAGAACCATAGAAATCATAGAAAAGTATAACTTTCGAACGGAAAGGCCGGAAAATTTCAGAGTAGGTTTGTCGCGGTGACGTTAATCAATGAACAAAATTATACTAGGGGTTCCGTAACATGGCCGTTTAAAATATTCTTTCCTGATCATTCTAACTTTAACTTCAACTTTATTTTTCTTTCACCACATACATACAAAAGGAAAAAACTATCATACATGTGTAAAAGAAAAACCTCACCATCAAAAAATTACACGGTTTGTCTGAATATATGAATAAGTACATTTAAAGTGGTATATAACACACAATGAGATAAATATAACATACATTACATAAAAATTTTCATAAAAATTTTCGAGTATCATCCGAAAAAAAAATCTACATCAGGAACTCATTCAGGTCGTAGATGTGTTTTCGAGCAACAGTTCTCTCACTATCTTACTGAATTGCTTTTGCGGGAGTGTTTTGAAGTCCTGGGGCAACCTGTTATACAGCTTGACACTCGTGTAGTTGGGCCCCTGTTGAGTTCTTTTGATTCTGGCGTAAGGTATAGCGAGCAGATTTCCTCCCCTAGTGTCATAACCATGCTTAAATGAGTTCACCTGGAATCTGTTACGATGTTGGTGCACAAAGTTCACACTTGCAAGGATGTATGCTGAAGTGATGGTCAGTAAACCCTTCCTTCTGAAGACTGGTCGACAGCTATCAGAGTTCCTCATCCCAAACAGAATCCTCAAAGCTCTTTTTTGAAGCAGAAGAACTCTCGAAGCATCGCTGCACTGACCCCAGAGAATAACACCATACAATGCCATACCATAAAAGGCGGAGAAATATGTCAGTTTAGCTGTTTCCAAATCTGCTATTTGTTTCATCCTCCGGATCATGAACAACGACGTCGAAAGCCTCCTACACAAACCATCAATGTGCACACTCCAGCTCAAAGTGAACTCGAACTCCAGCCCGAGGTATCTGAGTGAGCAATGGTCATGGACACTGTTGTTTAAAATGAGTTTTTTTGTTTTGGCTTCGTTCAACTGCAAACCGTTTGCAGAGAACCAGTTTTTGGCCTCTATTTCAGCTAACTTTGATTTTTCATTAAGTTCCTCCTTATTTTTTGAACCGTTCAAGAGTCCCGTATCGTCCGCATAACAACAAACTTTATCTGATGAGATATTGTCAAAAATGTCATAAATGAACAAAATGAACAATATCGGACCAAGAATTGAACCCTGCGGGACACCAACCTCTATTCTTCTCAAACCTGAAATTTCATCTTTCCACCTCGAGGCCTGAAACCTATCTGAAAGATATGATCTGAAGATAGACAACACTTTCCCTCTTACGCCGTAGAAACTAAGTTTCTCAAGAAGAACCTCGTGGCATACCGTGTCGAACGCTTTGCTTAAGTCAAGACAGGTCAACTCCAAGACCTCACCCCTGTTGAGAGACTCCAAAATGGTATCGAGCACATCGATCATAGCCGTTATCGTGGATTTTTCTTGTTGAAAGCCGTGCTGTGATTTATGTAGAAAGTTGTTTTTTTCAATAAAATCCACAAAGCGACTCTTCAACACATGCTCAAAAATCTTCGGAAACACCGGTATTGTATTGTAGTATTGAAATTGGCCTATAATTTGCACAGTCCGCAGAAATTCCGTTCTTAAAAATTGGTGTTACCAAAGCCACTTTTAGTTTACCGGGAGAGACATCCTGTTCAATGCAGTTGTTAAATATTTTGCAAAGAGGTTGCTTTATGAAAGGGAAAGGGAACTTTTTTCAACATCTCAACTGACATTCCATATATATCCATAGTGCTTTTATTTTTCAATTCAAGTACTATTTTTTGTATTTCCTCTTCTGAAACCGGAGCCAAGAACATGGATTCCAGCAATTCAGACCTCTTGTTATGGAGGAGAGTTTTTGCTGAGTCAGTCGATGGTTGTACTCCATTTTGAGCGCTCGTACTACTTACACGAGGGCTATATCATTTCGTCACGATGTCTGTATTTTTCGAATTTTGAGCCGAAAATGGTCTCAATCGACTATGTTCGACTCACTGATGACGAATCCGTCAAAAAATTCGAGTCTGTCCGTCCGGCCGTCCGGCCGTCCGTCAGCACGATAACTCTCGAACGGATCAACCTAGAGACTTGAAATTTTCAGTGTAGGTTCAGATCCCAAATGCCTCGGTCAAGTTCGTTAATGGGCAGAATTCCACCAGGGGTTCCGTAAATATGGCCGTTCAAAATTTTGTTCTCCTGATTACTTCGAAACTACAGATTCGATCGAGATGAAACTTTGCACTCAAATGGAGAATGAGGTGTTTAAGCTACATGCAAAATTTTGTCCAGATCGCATGACCAGAACCATAGAAACCATAGAAAATTGTAACTTTTGAACGGAACCCCCTAGGGACTTGAAATTTTCAGGATAGGTGTGGATCTGGAATGTCGTGATAACGTTCATCTATGAGCAAAATTATACAAGGTGTTCCGTAAATATGGTAGTTTGAAATTTAGTTTTCTTGATTAATTTCAAAACTACAGATTCGATCGTGACGAAATTTTGTATACTTATGGAGAATGATATATTCAAGCTACATTTCTCCAGATCACATGACTCGAACCATAGAAAATCATAACTTTCGAACGAAAAGGCCTAGGGACTTGAAATTTTCAGGATAGGTGTAGATCACGAATGTCGTGATCACTTTCATCTATGAGCAAAATTATACTAGGGGTTCCGTAAATACGGTAGTTTGAAATGTTGGTTTCTCGATAATTTCGAAACTACGAATTCGATCGAGATGAAATTTTGTATTTTAATCGAGAATGATATATTAAAACAATATTTTGTCCAGATCTCATGACCAGAACCATAGAAACCATAGAAAATTGTAACTTTCGAACGGAAAGGCCTAGGAACTTGAAATTCTCAGGGTGGGTTTGGATCGCGAATATCGCGGTCATGTTCATCAATGAGCAAAATTAGACTAGGGGTTCAGTAAATATGGCCGTTCGAAATATTTTTTTGCTGATAGTTCCGAGAATACTGAGCGGATTGGGATTAAATTCTGCACCTTGCTGAGTAATAATGTATTCAAACTACGTGCGAAATTTTGTCCAGATCGCACCACCAAGACCATAGATACCGTAGAAAATTCTAGCGAATTATCGAAAAAAAATTGATCAGCTGAAGCACTGACATGAATTCTGGAGTTTCGCCCAAGTTTCAGAATTTTTTTGACAGCTGTCGAAAATTCCTTCAATTGATTTCTGAAACTGGAAAATGCGAATCTACCTACAAGGTGCATGTACGAGCGCTCAAAAGCTCCTGCCTTCACGGCAGTGCTTTTCGTAATTTTTTTATTATGTTTTCAATCGAAACAAAATAATCATTCATGTCTTGTGCAGTTATATTTTCCACCCAGTTCACTTGTTTCTGTTTTTTACTTGTTTCTTTTCTTATAAGGTTCCAGATCGTTCGATATTTATTGGTGGAATTTTTTATTTTATGAGCGTTTTTTGATCTGATGTTCTGTGATATTGTCTTCCTCAATAGTTTTTTAAGCTGTATAAGTGTATTTTTACTTTCGTCGTCTCTTTTAACTTTCATTATTGTTTCAGCAGCTTCAATTTTATCCTTTATGAGTTTGATATCTCTTGTTATTGTATATTTCTTTTTTTTTTTGAATTTTTACCCTTTTTTCAGGAAATGATCGGTTATAAATCTGCAAAATTTTATCATGAAATACATTGTTGTAGATCTCCGCATTACTGGAGTATAAACTTTTCCAGTCAACATTTCCAACTGTTTCAACAAATCGGGAGATATTCCTTTTATTTATTTGCCTTATGACTTTATATGCGTCCTCATCTGCAACATTATATACCCTAGGAAAACTCAAGATCTGAGCTCAATGATCAGACAGATTTGGTTCATATGTAATTTGTTTACATATCCCCCATGACCTTTTCGTAACGACATTTTGAAACTACCGATAGAATTGAAATGAAATTTTGTATTAAAATGAAGAATAATGTTTTCGAACTAATTCAAGTCTGTCTATACACGATAACTCTCGAACGGAAAGAACTAAAAACTTGAAATTTTGAGGTTAGATTCGAATCTCGACTACCGCGGTTGGGCATAATTCGACCAGGGGTTCCATAAATATGGTTTTTTGAAAGTTTTCTTGATCATTTCAAAACTACGGTCACGATCGTCACGCATTTATTTCTATATTGTTGATATACCGTTCAATTATTAATATTTCTTTGAATATTCGATGGTGACAATTATTATTTTTTTCCGTGTCTATTGATTCTATGTTTTATGTTTCACCTTCATTTTTAAGCGCTCGTACTACTTACACGAGGGCTATATTATTTCGTCACGATGTCTCTATTTTTCGAATGTTGATCCGAAAATGGTCTCAATCGACTATGTTCGACTCACAGATGACAAATCTGTGTGAAAATTCGATTCGGTCCGTCCGGCCGTCCGTCCGTAAGCAGATAACTCAAATCGAAGGGAACAACCTAGAGACTTGAAATTTTCCAGTAGGTTCAGATCCCAAATGCCTCGGTTGAGTTCGTTAATGGGCAGAATTCTTACAAGGGTTCCGTAAATATGGCCGTTCGAAATGTTGTTCTCCCGATTACTTCGAAACTACAGATTCGAGTGAGATGAAATTTTGCACTCGAATGGGGAATGAGGTGTTAAAGCCACATGTGAAATTTTGTCCAGATCGCATGACCAGAACCATAGAAACCATAGAAAATTATAACTTCCGAAGGGAGAGGCCTAGGAACTTGAAATTTTTAGGGTAGGTTAGGATCGCGAATGTCGCGGTCGCGTTTATCTATGAGCAAAATTAGACTAGGGGTGATAATGTCGAAACTACCCATTGGATTGGATTGAAATTTCGCAAATAGATGAAGAAAAATGTATTCAAACTACGCATCACCAAGACCATAGATACCGTAGAAAATTCTAGCAAATTATCGAAAAAAAAATGGTCAGCTGAAGCACTGATATTAACGTCTGGAGTTTCGCCTAAGCTTGAGAAGTTTTTTTGACAGCTGTCGAAAATTTCTTCAATTGATTTCAAAAACTGGAAAATGCGAATCTACCTACAAGGTACATGTACGAGCGCTCAAAAGCTCCTGACTTCACGGCAGTGCTTTTCGTAATTTTTTTCATTCATTGTTCTTTTCTCATTTTTATTTCTCATTATTAGACAAGAAACATGAATTATTCGGGATGAGTAGATTTTTAGTGCATTTTTTCTTTTTCTATTATTAATTTTCTTATAAATAGATGGGTATATGAATTTACCTGCTACTGTGATATTATGGGTTTGAGATGCCAATCTAAACGTTGGAGCTTCAGTCGAAACTTCACATCTGTATGCCCCCGAGCTGAACGTCCTGGACAAATCATTGAGTACCAGATTGCAGGATGTCATTGAACATTTGGTTCTGGACACGTCGACGTGGACGCCGAGAACCTGGAACTGAAGCAGCTGTTGTTGACCTGCCGGACTATATCTGAAGAACTCATGGTCGTCTTTGTACCATTTCACGGCGTACAAATCTTCCCCGCCCATGTCAAATTCACAGAAAAGATTCATGTTCTCTCTTGGATCCTGGATCAGAGGTGCTGTCATATTCGTGAGACGTAAGCAGAAACATTCTGAAAAAAGAGAATGATTTGGAATTTTTTTTCAAGTGAGAATGTCCCAAAATAAATCTTTGATTATATGAAGGATAGAAATTTCTATCTGATATCGATCCGTGCTGCTTCAGTCAAAAATAATATTTCCTTTACATTGATATTGATGGATTCCTAATGGAACTTGGATATGAGAGAGAATATTCTCTGTGTGAGAGAACATCAAAAACTACTCACCTGGAATTGTGATCAGGGTAAGAAGAACTGTCCCAGTTTTTAACCATATCGAGATGTATTTCTCGCGGGGTGCCAACATATTGGTGGAATTCTCTTTGCACTGATGATAATTAGGAAATTCGCCCGAGATGATATGGTAATTATAATCGAAGTTTATTTATAGGTTACGAATACGTTGATCATATCATCCAATTTGTGTAAGAGTGCTCTGCCCATAACTTCTAATGTCTCATAAAGTCACTTTGCTATTTGAAAAAAAATGAATGTACTCATGAGGTGATACAAACTTCGAGATGGTCCGAGTGAAATGCGAAGAAAGGATATCGGAATCTATCACTGTCGTATCCAAAAGGGGGGTTATCTTCTCCGTCTTTGCCCCCTCAGAACGATTGTAAAAAATAATCAAAGCACTGCCGTGAACTCAGGAGCTTTTGAGCGCTCGTACATGCACACATCCACCTTGTAGGTAGATTCGCATTTTCCAGTTTTAAAAAATCAATTGAAGGAATTTTCGACAGCTGTCAAAAAATTCTCAAACTTAGGCGAAACTCCTGACTTCATGTCAGTGCTTCAGCTGATCAATTTTTTTTCGATAATTCGCTAGAATTTTCTACGTTCTCTATAGTTTTGGTGATGCGATCTGGACCGCACGTAGTTTGATTACATTATTCTTCAGCTAGATGTGAAATTTCATTCCAATCCAATCAGAAGTTTCGAAATTATCAGGAAAAAATATTTTGAACGGCCATATTTGAGGAAACCCTTGTCTCATTTTGCTCATTGATGAACCGACATTCGCGATCAGAACCTATCCTGAAAATTTCAAGTTCCTATGCCTTTCCCTTCGGAAGTTATAATCTTCTATGATTTCTATGGTTTTGGTCATGCGATCTGGACAAAATGTTGCTTTAATATACCATTCTCGATTAAAATACAAAATTTTATCTCGATCGAATCCGTAGTTTCGACATTATCGAGAAAACAAAATTTCAAACGACCGTATTCACGGAAACCCTGGTATAATTCTGCTCATCGATAAACGCGAACGCGACATTTCAGATCCACACCCATCCTGAAGATTTCAAGTCCCTAGGCCTTTCCGTTCGAATTTTATGATTTTCTATGATTTCTATGGTTCTGCGATCTGGATAAATGTAGCTTGCATATATCATTCTTCATCCGTATACAATATTTCGTCACGATCGAATCGGTAGTTTTGAAATTGTCAAAAAAACTAAATTTCAAACGACCATATTTACGGAACCCTTAGTATAATTTTGCTTATAGATGAACGTGATCACGACATTCGAGATCCACACCTATCTTGAAAATTTCCTTAGGCGTTTTCGTTCAAAAGTTACAATTTTCTGCTGTTTCTATGGTTCTGGTCATGCGATCTGGACAAAATTTTACATGTAGCTTGAACACCTCATTCTCCATTTGAATGCAACATTCATCTCGATCAAATCTGTAGTTTTCAAGTAATCAGGGGAACAAAACTTTGAACGGCCATATTCACGGAACCCCTGGTGGAATTTGGCCAATTAACGAACTTAACCGAGGCATTCGGGAACTGAACCCACACTGAAAATTTCGAGTCTCTAGCTTGTTGTTATCGTGTATACGGTCGGCCGGACGGACAGACTCGAATTTTTCGACGGATTCGTCATCAGTGAGTCGAACTCTATCGATTGAGACCGTTTTCGGCTCAAAATTCGAAAAATACAGACTTCAGGTGATGAAATGATATGGCTCTGGTGTAAGTAGTACGAGCGCTCAAAAAAAAACTACATTTGAAGATATATACACATAGGGACTGCCGGAAGACGACAAAATAGAACTAATTTGAACTATAATTTACATATTGGTTGTAGTGTTCTTTTTGTTCTACTAATCCTAAAGTTAGTTCTTCAGGATGTTTACGATCGTTTCGTTAATAGTCATTGCCAAAGCAGAAATAAGTGGGTGATATTTTCGTTTCGCCATTATGGTTTTTTTCTTATTCGACATTCTAAGTAGGATCGAGATCCAAAAAATTATAGAAAATAGACATTTAGAAACATAAATTGTATAACAACACTTTGTTGTGAAGTTCAAATGGAAATTGAATGATATGAGCTTATAAATTATCATTTTGCGAAAAATAACAAAAGTATTTCTATGCCGGTAATTCTAAGCAATAAACGATAGTTCCGAGAAATTATGAGAGATATTAAAGAATTTATCATTTCAAAATCAGCGACAAAAATATTATCACGCAATTAGAAATCTGTTCTACCAAGCTAGTAAGATAACACTATGAAATACTCATACTTCTATGATGTATTGCAGAGATAACATATTAGAAAACTAAATCATATTGAGTTTTCAACGTCAAAATTGATAGAAGTAGCAAAAATATTCGATAAAATAGTGCCGATCAATTATATCCGGCACATTGGTGATGCGAAATCGAAACTTTTTCCCCTGCCAAAAATCGTGCCAGGAGATTTCACTTCAAAAAACATAGTTATTAACTGAAATTGAGCCTGCAGTTAAAAATGCAATGAAAGAAATAAAAAAACGTTATTCTTCGATTATCATCCGAACACGGTCATTTCATGGAGAAATACCTCTAAGATGAATATTCCCAAAACATGATTCATTTTTCATCTGAGCATAACGAGAGGATGCGAACGAAACTTATGAGGAAAAGGGCTCAAAAATTGAAGAATGATGGTAGGTAAATCTCCTCCCATAATGGATTTTATTCGTCCAAGAGAAAGCGGGCATTTTACAGTACAAAATGTGAAAATTCCGTATTGAGAGGCCAAAAAAAACTTCGCCGAAGACTTATCCGGTCCGGACATATTTCATATCAAAATTGATCAAGGGTTCCTGGACTCATTTCCATATAGACGACTTGGTTAATAATCAAAATATTAGATGCTGAAACCGGAAATCCTGGTCATCCATCAACGAGGTTCATCCTGTCGAAGATTCGAATGGAAGAGCGGCTACGTTCTAGCTGAAGAAGTTTCTCATTCGAAATAAGCTGTTTCCAACTTATTGTGAAATATTTGTAGGGTAGTTTAAAAACTAATTTTTTGATGGATAAATTATGAGCAATTTATCTTTGAATACCTAGGGTTATGGAGGTATTAAAATTCAATTCGCATATACTAATTACCAGGGGCGAACCTGTTAAGGGTTTGAATATATATAATATTATTGTTATTTCCTAGCTTCTAGTGATACTTCGTATCCCCTGGTATATAAGAGGAGGTCCCTCAATCTTTTCTGGATGTCATTAGGTGAACCTCCCAAACTTTCTTCACCTTAACGAACGCGAAATCACATTAGGGCAACATTTCGGGTTGAACGTTCCAGGGATCAACCTCTAGAGAATGTCAAGCCGTAGAACCTCGTTGAAATTTCATCAATTTTTCGAGGTAAGCCTGCATGACGAGGTCAAGAGCTCTGATCCATCCCGTGCACCGTCCACATCTGAGATTCATTTCATATTCAGTCCACATGTGGGAAATATAGCGGACAAAATGCGTTAAACATTACCGCTGTTCGTCTTCACGCTACAATGATTCGGCGTGTCCTAGATGGCCTTATTGTGTTTTTCCTATTGAAAATTCCTGCTACGCGGAATTTTGTTCCGGAGTGAAATGAAATATTCCAGCATACGTATATTTTCCTGTGGTAGCGGAAAGAATTATTACGGTGCCGTGTTAGGATTCGGAATAATAATGAAGACCTATAACGAAACGCGGAATTATCGTGGAGGTGGTCCATCCGGATGTTGCTTTTCGCGGAAGCTAAAACTGAATCCGAAAGCATGATTTTTACAATATAATAGAGTTAAAAAAACCACTGCACAGTTTTTGAAGTGGAAATTTCTATGAACGATTTTTGGCAAGGGAAAAAGTTTCGATTTCGCTATAGATGCTTATGGAGTCGACAAAGGCGACTCGGCAATTTCAAAACTATGATCGCATAGCAACCGTACCAATTCAAACAGATACCAACAAAATTGAATTCACCATATAACGTCAAAAGTTATATTTTTTCAAACTGTGTATTGTATTTGAGTTGAGTTTTCGATTGTAGGCTCAGTGTGCAGTGCTGACGTAATAACTTATTGTTCTTTTATTTTTATGTCGAAAAATGAATATCAAAAACAAAGCATTTATTTTTGAACATTTTCAATATTGGTATCAATACGTTGCAAAATTTAGTTTTCGAATATTTGATCTCTGCAGTTAATCGTGAAATGAATATTTTATAGTGTTAGCATACCTGCTAGCGTGGTGAAACAGGTTTCTAGTTGTTCGATAATCTCTTTGTTGTGGATTTTGAAATGATAAATTCTATAATATTTCATTACAACTATAATTTATCCATGTTACTGTTTATTGGTTTGAATGGTCAGCCATAAAAAACGTATTTTGTTATTTTCTGTTGAATAATAATTTATGAGCATATATCCTTCAATTTTACTATCAGAACTTCACAACAAAGTACTTCAATGTAATTAGTATTTCTGAATATCTCTTTTTTGAGCGCTCGTACTACTTACACGAGGTCTATATCATTTCGTCACGATGTCTGTATTTTTCAAATTTTGAGCCGAAAATGGTCTCAATCGACAAGGTTCGATTCACTGATGATGAATCCGTCGGAAAATTCGAGTCTGTTCGTCGGTCCGTCCGGCCGTAAGCACGATAACTCTCGAACGGAACAACCTAGAGACTTGAAATTTTCAGTGTGGGTTCAGTTCCCGAATGCCTCGGTTGAGTTCGTTAGTGGGCCAAATTCCACCAGGGGTTGTGTAAAAATGGCCGTCCAAAGTTTTGTTCTTCTGATTACTCAAATGGAGAATGAGGCGTTCAAGCTACATGTATAATTTTATCTAGATCGCATGACCAGAACCATAGAAACCATAGAAAATTGTAACTTTTGGAGGGAAACGCCTAGGGACTTGAAATTTTCAAATAGGTGTGGATCTCGAATGTCGTGATCATGTTTATCTATGAGAAAATTATACTAGGGGTTTCGTAAATATGGTCGTTTGAAATTTAGTTTTCTTGATAATCTCAAAACTACAGATTCGATCGTGACGAAATTTTGTTTACTAATGGAGAATGAAATATTCAAGCTACATTTCTCCAGATCGCATGACCAGAACCATAGAAACCATAGAAAATCATAACTTTCGAACGGATAGGCTCAGGGACTTGAAATTTTCAGGGTAGGTTCGGATCGCGAATTTCGCGGGCACGTTCATCAATGAGCAAAATTAGACTAGGGGTTCCGTGAATACGGTCGGTTTTCTCGATAATTTCGAAACTACTGATTCGATCGAGATAAAAGGCTGTATCTTAATCGAGAATGATTATATTAAAGCAACATTTTGTTCAGATCGCATGACCAGAACCATAGAAATCATAGAAAATTATAACTTCCGAAGGAAAAGGCCTAGGAACTTGATATTTTCAGGGTAGGTTCTGATCGCGAATGTCGCGGTCACGTTCATCAATGAGCGAAATAAGAAGTTCCGTAAATAGGACCGTTCGAAATATTTCGTTCCTGATGATTTCGAAACTACTAATTGGATTAGAATGAAATTTTACACCTAGCTGAAGAATAATGTATTCAAACTTAGTTTGTCCAGATCGCATCACCAAGACCATAGATACCGTAAAAAATTCTAGCGAATTATCGAAAAAAAATGGGTCAGCTGAAGCACTGACACGAAGTCTGGAGTTTCGCCGAAGTTTGAGAATTTTTTTGAAAGCTGTCGAAAATTCCTTCAATCGATTTCTAAAACTCGAAAAAGTGAATCTACCTACAAGGTGGATGTACAAGCGCTCTAAAGCTCCTGACTTCACGGCAGTGCTTTTCGTAATTTTTTATAATTGTGATCCCCAATCCTTCTCGATTACAATAGAAATATAATAGCGACACGAAAACATTACCCACTAATTTCTGCTATTCATAAATCACAAGGGGGTACTCATGATGCTATTTACGTATACGAATGCGACCGCACAAATCCTTGAGGAATAATATAGGTAGCTTCAACAAGAAAAGAGATGAATTCAATTGCAAATTATGAAATTCGAATATTTATACTATAATTGATTTCAAAATTCTTCGACGTTCTGATGACGACAATTTTTGAGCGCTCGTACTACTTACACGAGGGCTATATCATTTCGTCACGATGTCTGTATTTTTCGAATTTTGAGCCGAAAATGGTCTCAATCGACTATGTTCGACTCACTGATGACGAATCCGTCGGAAAATTCGAGTCTGTCCGTCCGGCCGTAAGCACGATAACTCTCGAACGGAACAACCTAGAGACTTGAAATTTTCAGTGTGGGTTCAGTTCCCGAATGGCTCGGTTAAGTTCGTTAATGGGCCAAATTCCACCAGGGGTTCCGTAAATATGGCCGTTCGAAGTTTTGTTTCCCTGATTACTTGAAAACTACAGATTTGATCGAGATGAAACTTTGCACTCAAATGGAAAATGAGGTGTTCAAGCTACATGTGGAATTTTGTTCAGATCGCATGACCAGAACCATAGAAACCATAGAAAATTGTTACTTTTGAACGGAAACGCCTAGGGACTTGAAATTTTCAGGATAGGTGTGGATCTTGAATGTCGTGATCACGTTCATCTATGAGCAACATTATACAAGGGGTTCCGTAAATACGGTCGTTTGAAATTTTGTTTTCTCGATAATTTCGAAACTACGGATTTGATCGAGATGAAATTTTGTATTTTAATCGAGAATGATATTTTGAAGCAATATTTTGTCCAGATCGCATGACCAGAACCATAGAAACCATAGAGAATTCTAAATTTTGAACGGAAAGGCCTAGGAACTTGAAATTTTCAGGGTGGGTTTGGATCGCAAATTTCACGGTCACGTTGATCAATTAGCAAAATTAGACTAGGGGTTCCGTAAATATGGCCGTTCAAAATATTTTTTTCCTGATAGTTTCGAAACTACTGATCGGATTGGAATGAAATTATGCACCTACCTCAGGAATAATGTATTCAAACTACGTGCAAAATTTTGTCCAGATCGCATCACCAAGACCATAGATACCGTGGAAAATTCTAGCGAATTATCGGGAAAAATTGATCAGCTGAAGCACCGACATGAAGTCTGGAGTTTCGCCTAAGTTTCAGAATTTTTTTGACAACAGTCAAAAATTCCTTCAATTGATTTCTAAAACTGGAAAATGCGAATCTACCTACAAGGTGCATGTACGAGCGCTCAAAAGCTCCTGCCTTCATGGGAGTGCTTTTCTCAATTTTTATAGCAAATTCCATGACACCGCAAAATTCATCTTATCAGTTAGAAAAAAAGTTCCAATTTCGTGTAGACGTACAGTGAAATCAAATATTCACAACGTATTCGTTTAGATTTACATTTCAAGTTCCAAATTAGTCATTGTTGATTGAATTCCGTTTGTTTACACCTTAAAAGTTGATCTCCCAAAAGAATCAACATCGGCGATGAATAAAGACATCTGGTTAATTGGAAAAAAGAAGTTTTTAACAATTTTTGCCATAAGTTTATTTCCAGCGAGGACGCCTCGAGCTCCAATTCGCCATTTTATGGTATCCCCGACCAACTTCGAAAAATATCAAAAGATGTTTATTTTCTAGGAGAAACTTCGTCCCCTTGAAGTAGTTCATTAGCT
The DNA here is from genome assembly GCA_963966015.1 of Aphidecta obliterata. Taxonomy (NCBI): domain Eukaryota; kingdom Metazoa; phylum Arthropoda; class Insecta; order Coleoptera; family Coccinellidae; genus Aphidecta; species Aphidecta obliterata. The sequence goes on along the minus strand of OZ014430.1, from coordinate 9,915,396 downwards.
GCATCTTCGCGTTGCATTTTCCACCGCGCCTGCTCTGGTCGCTTCATTTCGATATCTCGAAGGTCCAATCCTGGTTAGCAATATAATACCTGTCAACTAAATAATTTCCACCTCCAACACAAAGCAATCCTCCGAGTAAACAAAACAAATAGAATTCGCTCCAAATTTACCCCTTTGCCTCAGAGGCAGCTGTTTCCTATATTATGCTCGAAATCACATTCAGAATCTTCCCTCTCTCCAAACAAGAAATATTTCAGCTTGATGACATACCGACAATCGTCTTGCAGTAGTGCTTTATTGAACTCTCCCTTGAGTTCAATACGTGACTATTATTTATTACGGAACTTCACTGTGGTCTGCTGCTTTTAAGAATTTGAGTTAGCTAGCGATACAGTTAGTGGGAAATCGAGGAACTGCAAGAACCGTGGGGGTAAAGCAATTACCTCCAAATTCCCAAATTTTGGCGAAATTTATATGTTGAGGAATGTGACATGTAGATGTCAGCACTCTATGACAACTGACAAATGTCATTTTTGAGCGCTCGTACTACTTACACGAGGGCTATATCATTTCGTCACGATGTCTGTATTTATCGAATTTCGAGATGGAAATCTGCCGTAAGCACGATAACTCTCGAAAGAAACAACCTAGGGACTTGAAATTTTCAGTGTGGGTTCAGTTCCGTAAATATGGCTGTTCAAACTTTTGATCTCCTGATTACTTGGAAACTGCAGATTTGATCGAGATGAAATTTTGCACCCAAATGAAGAATGAGGTGTTCAAGCTACATATGAAATTTTGTCCAGATCGCATATCCAGAACAATAGAAATCTAGAAAATTGTAACTTTTGAACGGAAACGCCTAGGGACTTGAAATTTTCAGGATAGGTGTGAATCTCGAATGTCGTGATCACGTTCATCTATCAGAAAAATTATACTAGGGGTTCCGTAAATATGGTCGTTTGAAATTCAGTTTTCTTGATAATTTCTAAACTACACATTCGATCGTGACGAAATTTTGTATACTAATGGAAAATGATATATTCGAGCTACATTTCTCCAGATCGCATGACCAGAACCATAGAAATCATAGAAAATCATAACTTTCGAACGGAAAGGCCTAGGGACTTGAAATTTTCAGGATAGGTGTGGATCTTGAATGTCGTGATCACCTTCATCTATGAGCAGAATTATAAAAGGGGTTCAGTAAATACGGTCGTTCGAAATTTTGTTTTCTCGATAATTTCGAAACAACGGATTCGATCGAGATAAAATTTTGACTTTGAATCGAGAATGATATATTGAAGCAACATTTTGTCCAGATCGCATGACCAGAACCATAGAAACCATAGAAAATTATAACTTCCGAAGGAAACGGCCTAGGAACTTGAAATTTTCAGGGTAGGTTTGGATCGCAAATGTCGTGGTTACGTTCATCAATGAGCAAAATTAGACTAGGAGTTCCGTGAATATGGCCGTTCAAAATATTTTTTTCCTAATAATTTCGAAACTACTGATTGGATTGTGAAATTTTACACCTAGCTGAAGAATAATGTATTCAAAGTACGTGCGAAATTTTGTCCAGATCGCATCACCAAGTCCATAGATACCGTAGAAAATTCTAGCAAATTATCGATAGAAAATTGGTCAGCTGAAGCACTGACATGAAGTCTGGAGTTCCGCCTCAGTTTGAGAATTTTTTTGACAGCTGTCAAAAATTCTTTCAATTGATTTCTGAAACTGGAAATTGCGAATCTACCTACAAGGTGAATGTACAAGCGCTCAAAAGCTCCTGACTTCACGGCAGTGCTTTTATAATTTTTTATAGGTGAAATATAAAAAATTGTGGATATTTCAATTTATACTGAAAATTCATGACACAGGGTGTCTACTTTTAAAAGGGCCAAACTTCAGAGTGAGATCAAACATGATATTTGCAACAAAAAATGTCATATAACACATTGTAGAAATTTTGTCGGTAATTCTTCAATTCGACATTTCTTGATTTCACGAAATATTCCAAATTTTTCCATAAAATCAATTATACTTCAGTTATCCTTGAAGCCTCATCGAAATTGACCACATATCTGGAAACAGGAATGAATGAACCAAATTTGATTCAAAATGGAGCAAGTTAAGGTTAGAATATTTCGACTTTTGCGTTGTTATCTTGTTAGCCATGATATTAGGACAGAAGACAAGCAGCAAGCACAAAATTTGATATATCATTCTGAAGCACACTAAATGGGATGGTTTTTGCTGGAAAGAAAAAATATTCATAATCCATGATTTTCCGTCGATAAAATCATTGAAAAAATATGACTGATCTTGTTAACTTCAGAATCGTGATATTCATCTCCTTACCACGCCCAATATACAAAATTTTTTGGCACAAAAAATTTTCAACTTGTAGCAAATTTATGGCTGTTTTCAGATATGTGGTCAATTTTGATCAGGCTACAAGGATAACCTGGATAACTGAAGTATGATTGATTTCATGGAAAAACTTGAAATATTCCTTGAAATTAAGAAATGTTAAATTGAAGAATAACCTTCAACATTTCGACCATGTGTAATATGACATTTTTGTTTGCAAATATCATCTATGATCTCCCACTGAAGTTTGGCACTTTTAAAAGTAGACACCCTGTATATAATATATATTGGTTGTCTATCTAAAGTTTTCAATAACAGTCATAAAAAAAAGAAAAAATTGTTCAAGATAGACTAATAAGTCTATCTAGGACAATTTAACATGATATATATTTTCGAAATCAGGAAAGAAGAAGCTTTTCGAAAATAACTTTAAAATAGTAGGTTTCTATTTGAAAGAAATATAATTTTATGCTATATATACCATATATAACTTTTGAGTAGGAGCAATACAAAATTTCGAAATTCAAATATAGAATGTACAAAAAAAACTCGTTATTAGCAGAAAGATGGAGCACCGTACCGCGGGTGTTTATATTTTACTCATTAGCTATCTCAGTTAATATTGGTCCTACAAAATCGTTTGAATAAGCAAATGTGAAGTATTTTTGAGCGCTCGTACCACTTTCACGAGGGCTATATCATTTCGTCACGATGTATGTATTTTTCGAATTTTGAGCCGAAAATGATCTCAATCGACTATGTTCGACTCACTGATGACGAATCCGTCGGAAAATTCGAGCCTGTCCGTCCGTCCGGCTGTCCGTAAGCACGATAACTCTCCAACGGATCAACCTAGAGACTTGAAATTTTCAGTGTTAAGATCCCAAATGCCTCGGTTGAGTTCGTTAATGGGTACAATTCCACCAGGGGTTCCGTAAATATGGCCGTTCAAAATTTTGTTCTCCTGATTACTTCGAAACTACAGATTCGATCGAGATGAAACTTTGCACTCAAATGGAGAATGAGGTGTTCAAGCTACATGTGAAATTTTGTCCAGATCGCATGACCAGAACCATAGAAACCATAGAAAATTTCAACTTTTGAACGGAAACGCCTAGTGACTTGAAATTTTCAGGATAGGTGAGGTTCTGGAATGTCATGATGACGTTCATCTATGAGCAAAATTATACTAGGGGTTCCGTAAATATGGTCGTTTGAAATTTAGTTCTCTTGATAATTTCAAAACTACAGATTCGATCGTGACGAAATTTTGTATACTAATGGAGAATGATATATTCAAGCTACATTTCTCCAGATCACATGACCAGAACCATAGAAACCATAGAAAATCATAACTTTCGAACGGAAAGGCCTAGGGACTTGAAATTTTCAGGATAGGTGAGAATCTGAAATGTCTCGTTCGCGTTCATCAATGAGCAGAATTATACTAGGGGTTTCGTAAATACGGTCGTTTGAAAGTTTGTTTTTTCGATAATTTCGAAACTACGGATTCGATCGAGGTGAAATTTTGTATTTTAATCGTGAATGATATATTAAAGCAATATTTTGTTCAGATCGCATGACCAGAACCATAGAGACCATAGAAAATTGTAACTTTTGAACGGAAAGGCCTAGGAACTTGAAAAATTCAGGGTGGGTTTGGATCGCGAATATCGCGATCACGTTCATCAATGAGCAAAATTAGACTAGGGGTTCCGTAAATATGGCCGTTCAAAATATTTTTTTCCTGATAGTTTCGAAACTACTGATCGGATTGGAATGAAATTTTGCACCTAGCTGATTAATAATGTATTCAAACAACGTGCGAAATTTTGTCCAGATCGCATCACCAAGACTATAGATACCGTAGAAAATTCTAGCGAATTATCGAAAAAAAATTGGTCAGCTGAAGACATGAAGTCTGGAGTTTCGCCTAAGTTTCAGAATTTTTTTGACAGCTGTTAAAAATTCCTTCAATTGATTTCTAAAACTGAAAAATGCGAATCTACCTACAAGGTGCATGTACGAGCGCTCAAAAGCTCCTGCCTTCACGGCAGTGCTTCTCGTAATTTTTGAGCGCTCGTACTACTTACACGAGGGCTATATCATTTCGTCACGATGTCTGTATTTTTCGAATTTTGAGCCGAAAATAGTCTCAATCGACTATGTTCGACTCACTGATGACGAATCCGTCGGAAAATTCGAGTCTGTCCGTCCGTCCGTCCGTCCGGCCGTCAGCACGATAACTCTCGAACGGATCAACCTAGAGACTTGAAATTTTGAGTGTGAGTTCAGTTCCCGAATGCCTCGGTTAAGTTTGTTAATGGGCCAAATTCCACCAGGGGTTCCGTAAATATGGCCGTTCAAAGTTTTGTTTCCCTGATTACTTGAAAACTACAGATTTGATCGAGATGAAATTTTGCACTCAAATGGAAAATGAGGTGTTCAAGCTACATGTGAAATTTTGTCCAGATCGCATGACCAGAACCATAGAAACCATAGAAAATTGTAACTTTTGAACGGACACGCCTAGGGACTTGAAATTTTCAGGATAGGTGTGGATCTCGAATGTCGTGATCACGTTCATCTATGAGCAACATTATACAAGGGGTTCCGTAAATACGGCCGTTTGAAATTTTGTTTTCTCGATCAATTCGAAACTGCGGATTCGATCGAGATGAAATTTTGTATTTCAATCGAGAATGATATATTGAAGCAATATTTTGTCCAGATCGCATGACCAGAACCATAGAAACCATAGAAAATTCTAACTTTTGAACGGAAAGGCCTAGGAACTTGAAATTTTCAGGGTGGGTTTGGATCGCAAATTTCACGGTCACGTTCATCAATGAGCAAAATTAGTCTAGGGGTTCCGTAATTATGGCCGTTCAAAATATTTTTTTCCTGATAGTTTCGAAACTACCGATCGGATTGGAATGAAATTATGCACCTAGCTCAGGAATAATGTATTCAAACTACGTGCAAAATTTTGTCCAGATCGCATCACCAAGACCATAGATACCGTGGAAAATTCTAGCGAATTATCGGAAAAAAATTGATCAGCTGAAGCACCGACATGAAGTCTGGAGTTTCGCCTAAGTTTCAGAATTTTTTTGAGAGCAGTCAAAAATTCCTTCAATTGATTTCTAAAACTGGAAAATGCGAATCTACCTACAAGGTGCATGTACGAGCGCTCAAAAGCTCCTGCCTTCACGGCAGTGCTTTTCGTAATTTTTGATAGACATTCAGAATTCAGTACTAGGAAAAGCCAAAAAGCATAGTTAACCTAAAATTATTATGTAAACTGTTTTTTTAAATGGAGCAGCATGTTTCCTAATAGGTAAAGCTCTTTCTTCTGATTTCAATTATACATCTATATTTTATCGAGGTTATCTTTGTCAGTTTTCGAAAAATATAGATTTTATGTTTCATTCATTTATTAACAAAAAATAAAATTAAGTGTTCAAAATGGCCCTCATTCACTTCTACACACAATCGATATCTTTTTGATAAGTTGTCGAGGGTTCTCCTTAATGTTTCTGGTTGGTTGTTGATTTTATCAATTCCTTTCTCTATTTTGATTTGAACATCTTCAATATTTTGAAAACGGTTCATATAAACTTTAGACTATATCCCCATAAGAAAGTATCCAATGGGGTTAGGTCGAGCTGGATAGGAGGCCAGAGAATGGTTCCATTTCTGCCAATCCACATATTGTAATTTTTTTTTGTCGTGTGGCGTTCTACAGCTGCCTTAGATTTAGAAGAAAAAATTTATATTTTTCGAAAACCGACAAAAATGACCTCAATAAAGTATAGATATTTGAAATCAAAAGAAAAAGCTCTACTGATTAGGAAAATACAATACAGGGTGTTGCATTTAAAAAAATACCAGTTAACATAAGATTTTAGGTTCACTTCCCAGTACTGAATTCTGAATGCCCATAAAAAATGGGGCCACTATTAACTTAGATGGCTATTGAGTAAAATATAAACAATCACCCGGTACATTTCTTTGTATGATACAAAAGCACAGATCAAAACCTCCCCATATAAGTGATGAAATTTTTATAGTACGGGAAAATTATTTATGAGATGTTCTTTTGTTTCCTCTCCTTCCCCACAGCCACAATTAGTACTCTCAACTGAATTCCATCTGAGAAGCAAGCTATTACAACGACCATGACATGTTCTTATAAGTACGAAGATCAAGTCCAGGTAATCTATTGGAAGGAATACTCATCAGATCTTTGTTGAAAAACTCGCATGTTTTCCATTCAGTTTACCAAATTTCCTTGTCGCTTCGAATTGAGAGAGTGATTGGACCAATGAGGTTTACGTGCCTTCAGTCTGGGAATTTTATTGACCGTAAAATAAGAGAGTATTGGAAATGAATTCGGAAAACAATGAAATATATTCTAGAAATTTCAAGTTGTAGTCTGTTTGCGAATATGGGGGAGGGGCAATATTAGAAAGAAATGGTATCAAATGAGTGGATGAAGATCTAATAGTTTCAGTAATATTCCTCACATATGAATTCAGCTGTGCATCAAGTTTTTACACATCAACACTGTTGGAATGAAAGGAGCAACAATATTCAGCAGCAGAAAAAACCAAGACTTGGGCTGTCTTTAAATGTGTTGTTGCATCCGCACCCCATGAACTACCAGCTAATTCCTGTAGGATATTATTTCTAGTATTCAACTTTGGGCGTAAATCATCCAAATGGACTTCAAAATTTTTAGGGGAATCTGGTTTAACTCCCAAATATTTAGGATTGAAATTGTTTCAAGAAAGAATTACCGAAAAATAGGCTCGATTCTGTATATTTTCGATGATTATTCAACTGAAAATACGAAACCTTGGTTTTATGCGGGTTAGGATACAAACGCAACTCGAAAAAGTAATTCTTTATAATTTCTTAATCTGCAGTGAGGTTACTTCCTATACTTTGGAAATCGAAATGACGGAAAGCCAGGGCAAAATCATCGGCATATATTATTATGAATTCTTCAGAAGAATAAGCAGAGATATAATATAAATGTAAATTGAAAAGAAGAGGTGTTAAAACTGATTTTTGTGAAATAGCATTATTATTAAAAGTTTAGAAATTACCACTATTATTCTCGACAAAACACGAGACCTTTTATCTGACAGCATATTTTCTAATAAACGAACCATTTTTCCACACTTAAGATATGTATAAAGTTCAAAACCATTTTTCCAAACATTGTCATTTTCTGCAGAAAAATCCACAAATGCAATTTCTGTTTTGAATTAATCTTTAACCGGATTCAATGAAGGTGTCGAAACTAAGAACCTGATCACAGCAGTTCCTTTTCTTCCTGAAGCGCCCTAGCCATTCTGTAAATAGCCTCTAACTCAAGAATTTGTAACGAAATCATAATTCACTCGAGAATCTGATCCATGATTTCAGAGGGCTGAAATCGATAGCTCGAATTGAAGCTAAATTCATTGCTGGAAAACAATCGAGCATGGATTCATGAAAGCGTAATTTAATCTTGTTGAATTGACCACCAAACAATTGGAATATCCTTCAATCATTACACCACAGGTCATAGCAATCCATTCATATTTTCCGGACAATAAAGTAATCCGATTAATCAAACCGATCGCTCCAGATCTACGAATGACCGCGATGGGGATTGCCGTTATTGGTAGTAAATATTTCAATCTCCAGGGCAAAATAAAGGGGCTATTAATCTCTACCACGAAAATGATTGAATAAATGGATTTCTTCCGTTTTGGAACCGTCGCAATTCTTGAATTTCGACCGGAAGATCGTGAAAAAGGGACAAATAGGTACGATTCTTCTACTTCCTATTTCATTCTATCCTGCGGAACTCGAAGGAGCAGTTTCGTTTTTATTTCGAGAAGGATGAAATGGAATAAGCAAAAACTTCGAACTCATTAGAGCGAGTTGGAATCTCATTCTAGATGTAAAATCTACGGTACAATTTTTGCTTCTACTTTTGTTTCGAAAGTCAAACTGAAATGTAAATCAGTATTCTTCGAGAATACCAATTTGCAACCCTTAATTGTTACTCTCTAATCAGTGTTCATTTAACCAACAAGAAAAAATTAAAACGATTCAATGAAAGGTCTAACCGTTATATTGAATTATTTTCGCAGTCAGTAGATAGTCAGGCGATTGTCCAAATTTTTTGTTCGGTATTTATTTCCTTTCGTATCTGATGGTTCTATGAAAGAACTATTCGTCAATTTAACGGGATTCGAATAGTTCCCCACGACGTAACCCTCATCTCATCCCAGTCCAATTCGAACTGTTCTCAAGGATGAAAGTAAACAATTCCAATAAAAGCGTTTGTCCAAACTGTGGTTAACATCTCATTCATTCTGTCTGTCCACCACTATGTGATATTGACATCGAAATGTCCTTGACAAGTGAAAAAAACTTCAAACGAAATTTAACGCTATTTTGGCGTTCGAAATCGAAATCCATCATGAGAAATATCAAACGTCGATCGTGGCAAAAAAAGTCGTATTACGAAAATAAATCTGAATGAGAAATATTGCACCCAGAAGACGTATTTAGAATTTGTTCCAGCGGGACTCAAAGGTTTCGAAAAGGAATGTGTCCATTTGTGGTTGGATCGCATCTATTCATTCCAAAGAAGTTTGTGTGGAGGAATCCATCCTGTTGCCTTGGGGGCTCGTTTGAGGGAACTCATATGGCAACATTTTCATTTCCTGCAGGGAATAGGGATCGGTATCATAAATCTGATGAATTTTGACGTTACTTTTCCAACCACGAAATGAATTGACGTCGTGCAGGTTACCTCAGTAATTCATAGTATTAATATGGTGTGTTCTGTTGTGGTCGGTAAAAAATTATAATCAGAAGATAATGAATGCTCACTTCCATTATTATAAAAATTCTGATAGAATCAGCCGATACTTGATGGAAATCCATAATCACAATTACAATAGAATAACTAATATGCATAGATGAGCATAATTTCATCATTGGAAGCGTCATTAAGATATCATTGAATATTCATCCCGCACAAGAATTTGCGCCTATGATTAGGGTTGCCATCTCTGTAATCTGAAAACTAGGACAAGAAGCTTAAAAACCCCGGACATTGCATCTGAAAACCCGGACAAGTTAAAATATTTTTTCAACTACCTATTGAGTGTATGTACCGATTATAATGAAAAAAAAAATCATATTTCACTATAGTCTTAATTTTTTTCAATTTTTGAAAATTACCATGAATTATTAATCCTTTATACAGGGTGTCCCAGAATGACTGGATATTCCTGAAAAAATGTGAAGAAGAGCTATCGGACGCTCTGAAAAAAATACAAAAAATATCTATCCCCGATAGAAATTTTGTTTTTCTCTCAAAATAATGGTTTCTACTACATCGCGTTGCGTTTCTGTGTAACACGCTCACAAAAAAATTAAATCCATCAGTTCCTTCATAGTAAAATATTCTTCATCATTATACCAATAGATATACAGAAAACCGAATGAATAACTATAGTCATTTCTTTGGAATAAAATATCCAACTTCAAATTTCATCATAAAATATCATACTTTCACATAATGAGATACTGGTCATATTTTCTGATGAAATTTGAAGTTGGATATTTTTTTTCCAAAAAAATGACAATAGTTATTAATACGGTTTTCTGTATATCTATTGGTATTACAATGGAAAATATATTCCTATGAAGGAACTGATGGATTTCATTTATTTGTGAGCGTGTTACACCGAAACGCAACGTGGTGTATTTGACATCATTATTTAAAAATTACGAAAAGCACTGCCGTGAAGGCAGGAACTTTTGAGCGCTCGTACATGCACCTTTTAGATTCGCATTTTCCAGTTTTAGAAATCAATTGAAGGAATTTTCGACACCTGTCAAAAAAATTCTGAAACTTAGGCGAAACTCCAGACTTCATGTCAGTGCTTCAGTTGATCAATTTTTTTTCGATAATTCGCTAGAATTTTCTACGGTATCTATGGTCTTTAATATATCATTCTCGATTAAAATACAGAATTTCATCTCGATCGAACCCGTCGTTTCGAAATTATCGAGAAACAAAATTTCAAGCGACCGTATTTACGGAACCCCTAGTATAATTCTGCTCATTGATGAACGTGAACGCGACATTTCAGATCCCATCCTATCCTGAAAATTTCAAGTCCCTAGGCCTTTCCGTTCGAAAGTTATGATTTTCTATGGTTACCATGGTTCTGGTCATGTGATCTGGAGGAATGTAGCTTGAATATAAATTTCTCCATTAGTATACAAAATTTCGTCACGATCGAATCTGTTGTTTTGAAATTATCAAGAAAACTAAATTTCAAACGACCATATTTACGGAACCCCTAGAATAATGTTGCTCATAGATGAACATGATCACGACATTCGAGATCCACACCTATCCTAAAAATTTCAAGTCCCTAGGCGTTTCCGTTCAAAAGTTACAATTTTCTATGGTTTCTATGGTTCTGGTCATGCGATCTGGAAAAAATTTCACATGTAGCTTGAACACCTCATTTTCCATTTGAGTGCAAAATTTCATCTCGATCAAATCTTTAGTTTTCAAGTTATCAGAGAAACGAAACTTCGAACGGCCATATTTACGGAACCCCTGTTGGAATTTGGCTCATTAACGAACTCAACCGAGGCATTCGGGAACTGAACCCACACTGAAAATTTCAACTCTCTAGGTTGTTCCGTTCGAAAGTTATCGTGCTTACGGACGGCCGGACGGACAGACGGACAGACACGAATTTTTTTGACGGATTCGTCCTCAGTGAGTCGAACATAGTTGTTTGAGACCATTTTCGGCTCAAAATTTGAAAAATACAGACATCGTGACGAAATGATATAGCCCTCGTGTAAGTAGTACGAGCGCTCAAAAAGAAATAAATGTTGAATAAATAGATTTTGAATACCTATAAATTGATTAGAGGGTGAAAGTTATTACTTCAAACACAAAAAAAGATCTGTCAAAACTTTTTCTGAACGATGTGAATTATTTTTTGAAAAATAAAGTCAAAGCCTTTTCCAAATTATTCAAACTTCTCTCCACGATTTTATCTGAAAAGCCAACGATATTTTTACCATTTTTGTTCGAGTTCTTTTCATATCTGGCCAGAATATACCGCAAGTTCCGACCATCTAGTCAATTTCAAATCATTGGAATCCAACCTGTAAGCGTAAAAAAACTGGATTATCATAACATTATTTTTTGAAATTTTGGAGTTTATTCTAGTGCTCCATGTTATGTCCAAATGGTCAACTGAGAAAGGTATATTTTATCAACTGCTTGATTAACTTTCCATTCATCAATTTTCAATTTATGATAATATTCAATCATTAAATTTTGAAGTATCGAAACATAATATATCAGATGCTTCATATTTGTCAATAGTATTATTATGGAAATTGATATGATTCCGACGTTTCCCCTCTGGATATTTTCACGTGCCCATACAAGAAGAGCCAAATTATTAACCCTAATTTTCTGGATATACACGGATAATCTTTCAACACTCAAAAATTCTCAAAATTAATTTTCACTTCACATCAATAATTTATAAGAAAAACTCAAAAAAAATAACATTAGCAACGATTTAGCACGACAACGATGTATAAACCTTTAAATACCTTCGGACCCCCATCCCATGTTGCCAATTTTCTTGTGCACGGCAGTGACAGTTGATTTTGTGAGATATGGTCATAGTATGGAAATATTCGAGGTCATGCAATCCGATGGAAATAAAATCGCAGTCTTATCCGCCATCCATTTTTGAGCGCTCGTACTACTTACACGAGGGCTATATCATTTCGTCACGATGTCTGTATTTTTCGAATTTTGAGCCGAAAATGGTCTCAAACGACTATGTTCGACTCACTGATGACGAATCCGTCGGAAAATTTGAGTCTGTCCGTCCGTCCGGCCGTCCGTCCGTCCGTCAGCACGATAACTCTCGAACGGAATGTCCTAGAAACTTGAAATTTTCAGGGGAGGTTCGAATCTCGAATGCCGCGGTTGAGTTCGTTATTGGGCAAAATTCGCCGAGGGGTTCCGTAAATATGGCCGCTTGAAATTTTGTTTTCCTGATTACTTTGAAACTACAGATTCGATCGAGATGAAATTCTGCACTCTAATGGAAAATGAGGTGTTCAAGCTACATGTGAAATTTTGTCCAGATCGCATAACCAGAACTATAGAAACCATAGAAAATTGTAACTTTTGAACGGAAACGCCTAGGGACTTGAAATTTTCAGGATAGGTGTGGATCTCAATTGTCGTGATCACGTTCATCTATGAGCAAAATTATACCAGGGGTTCCGTAAATATGGTCGTTTGAAATTTAGTTTTCTTGATAATTTCCAAACTACAGATTCGATCGTGACGGAATTCTGTATACTAATGGAGAATGATATATTCAAGCTACATTTCTCTAGATCGCATGACCGGAACCATAGAAACCATAGAAAATCATAACTTCCGAACGGAAAGGCCTAGGGACTTGAAATTTTCAGGGTGGGTTTGGATCGCGAATTTCACGGTCACGTTCATCAATGAGCAAAATAAGACTAGGGGTTCCGTAAATATGGCCTTTCAAACTATTTTTTTCCTGAGTTTCGAAACTACTGATCGGATTGGAATGAAATTTTGCACTTAGCTGAGGAATAATGTTTTCAAACTACGTGCAGATGTCATCACCAAGACCATAGATACCGTAGAAAATTTTAGCGAATAATCGAAAAAAAAAAATTGATCCGCTGAAGCACTGAAGTCTGGAATTTCGCCTAAGTTTCAGAATTTTTTTGACAGCTTTCGAAAATTCCTTCAATTGATTTCTAAAACTTGAAAATGCGAATCCACCTACAAGGTGCATGTACGAGCGCTCAAAAGCTCCTGCCTTCACGGCAGTGCTTTTCTAAATTTTTTCATCGAGTCATTATTAATCAGCGACGTCCACACTATATTCCTGCCGAAAAAAAGTCAGATTCGTGAATCAACGACGAAGAAACCAGAACAAAGAACAAGCATCGTCGGTTTATTACTCGCAGAAGCATCTACCTATTCTCGTGACCTTCTTTTATACATTAATCCTCGATATAAATTATATTTCTTATCGAAAAGTATAACGTTCGTTCAATGAAAAACGGATGAAGAATACGATGGGCTTGCGAACGTATGGCTTAACCTTCATCATGTCATTATATGTACCTTTCCTGATATGAATTTTGAACAGGAGATGTCGCAGACCTCAACCGGAATTTTCGACTCGAATTTATAAGTTTTTCTGGCGCGCAAACAGATTTAATGAGTCAGAAGACAATACCCTGAGGATTCCATTGATGAAGAAAGGTCTCAATGCGTGCGTGTTTGCGATTGAACAGGTATCATTAAAAGACTCTTGGTGAACACAAATAAACGAAGCGAAATGTTGAAATGAAACACCATCTACTTAATCATTGAATTTTGTATGGAACATTCTGTATATTCTTCGTTTATTATCATTTTTTGCTAGATCTCCATATGCGATATATTCATACTCCACAAAGAGTCTAAACCTCTCATAACGCAAGGATAACACATCGTGAATAGGCTTCAGAGAGAGATGCACTTTTAATGAGATTTACGAACTTAATTAGTCCTTTGGGAAAGCGTGGTGTTCATTGAGGCAAAAGCTGACAAGTGACGATTTGTTCCGGTAAATCCAGTATTTATACTAACGTAAACGTTGTATTTTCAGGGGAGAAAACCGAATTTCCTGATTAATAATAATTTCCCTTGTATTGAAATATGGAATGAGCTATTAGATAGTCAGCGGAAATTGGATATGATCTGATACTATGCAAGTTTGATACGATGGTTCAATGTCCACCCGTCTCTCGTTTTCTTCTCCTCTATCTCATGAATATTCCCACGAATTCACTATTGGGTTAATCAACATTTCCAGAGGGGGGCTATAATTCAATGTTTTTCAGGAATAAACAATGGAAATTTCATGGAAAAATATTTATACAGCTGTTTCCTCAATCAGTTCTTGACATTGCATAACCTTGGTCGGAAAAAATCAAAGGCACTCCCTTACTGTCTGAGTTTCACACAAAGAACTGAAAATGTCATTTTCGGTTTCACGCATCGATTTTTTTTTCATGAAATATCGAATAGAAGATTTCTACCAATTTGAGTATTGTATGATTGATTTAAAATGTAATTATTCATATCAATCATATCAGATTATTTTTTTTCTCCAAGATATAATTTTTATAGATAGGTATTTTCGTATTCTCTCATTTTTGAGCGCTCGTACTACTTACACGAGGGCTATATCATTTCGTCACTATGTCTGTATTTTTCGAATTTTGAGCCGAAAATGGTCTCAATCGATAGAGTTCGACTCACTGATGACGAATCCGTCGGAAAATTCGAGTCCGTCCGGCCGTAAGCACGATAACTCTCGAACGGAACAACCTAGAGACTTGAAATTTTCAGTGTTGGTTCAGACCCCAAATGCCTCAGTTGAGTTCGTTAATGGGCCAAATTCCACTAGGGGTTCCGTAAAAATGGCCGTTCGAAGTTTTGTTTTCCTAATTACTTGGAAACTACAGATTTCATCGAGATGAAATTTTGCACTCGAATGGAGAATGAGGTGTTCAAGCTACATGCGAAATTTTGCACAGATCGCATAACCAGAACCATAGAAACCATAGAAAATCGTAACTTTTGAACGGAAACGCCTAGGGACTTTAAATTTTCAAGATGGTGTGGATCTCGAATGTCGTGATCACGTTTATCTATGAGCAAAATTATATTAGGGGTTCCGTAAATATGGTCGTTTGAAATTTAGTTTTCTCGATAATTTCAAAACTACAGATTCGATCGTGACGAAATTTTGTATACTAATGGAGAATGATATTTTCAAGCTGCATTTCTCCAGATCGCATGACCAGAACCATAAAAACCATAGAAAATCATCACTTTCGAACGGAAAGGCATAGGGACTTGAAATTTCCAGGGTAGGTTCGGATCGCGAATTTTGCGGGCATGTTCATCAATGAGCAAAATTAGACTAGGGGTTCCGTGAATACGTTCGTTTGAAATTTTGTTTTCTCGATAATTTCGAAACTACGGATTCGATCGAGATAAAATTTGTATTTTAATCGAGAAGATATATAAAAGCAACATTTTGTCCAGATCGCATGAACAGAACCATAGAAACCATAGAAAATTATAACTTCCGAAGGGAAAGGCCTAAAAACTTGAAATTTTCAGGGTAGGTTTGTATTGCGAATTTCGCAATTTCGCGGCCATATTCATCAATGAGCAAATTTAGACTAGGGGTTCCGTAAATATGGCCGTTCAAAATATTTTGTTCCTGATCATTTCGAAACTACTGGTTTGATTTGAATAAAATTTCAACCTAGCTGAAGAATAATGTATTCAAACTACGTGCGAAATTTTGTTCAAATCGCATCACCAAGACCATAGAGACCCTAGAAAATTCTAGCGAATTATCGAAAAAAAATTGGTCAGCTGAAGCTCTGACATGAAGTCTGGAGTTTCGCTTAAGTTTGAGAATGTTTTTGACAGCTTTAGAAACTCCCTTCAATTGATTTCTAAAACTGGAAAATGCGAATCTACCTACAAGGTCCTGACTTCACGGCAGTGCTTTTCGTAATTTGTTTTTATGAGAATTGCTGGTAGATTTCGAGGTAAAATCATTTTCATATTCTTTTTGATGAAATTCAATCGAATTGACAAGAAAAACTATGATAGGACCGTACTGTACTATTATCAATGATGATTTTTATTATTTCAGATGCAACGTCGTCTGATATATCTCTGAACGAGATTTTAACGTTTTTCATCACAGGTTCTGATATTTCGAATGAAACGACAGGTCGGTATTAAATCGATATCTTGAGGTGAATTTGAGGACAAGAATATTCGTATTCGAGATTTATTGCTTCGTATTTTGTTTGTCATTTACCTGATTTTTTCAGGAGAATAGTTTACTGATGTCGAAATTCATTATTTATTTTTTCGTTATAATGAAATCCAATCAAATTCAAGAAAATTTACGGCAGGACTGTAATGATGAATTATTATCACTGATTCATTTCAGATTAAACATATCAATATTAGTATTGGAATGGCAGGTCTGTATTGAAGCAATACCTCGATGATGTACTTCAAGACTTCGTATCCAAGAAGCTTCGTTTTTTTCAATTCACCTGATTTTTCATAACAATGCTTGATTAAAGTGGAAGGAGATTTATATTTGTATTCATTTTTACGAAATTCATTCGAATTCATAAGAGAACACGACAGAACCGTATTGTATTATATCACTGAATGTAGATTCTGTCATTGACATATCAATATTTTCATTGAAAAGACCAGTCTGTATCGAAAATTAAAACAATCTTGATGATGAAGTTGAGGAACTTTGTATCTAAAATTTATTGCTACGTATTTTTTTTTTCATTCCCTGATAGTCGGAATAGATCTATTTATTCATTTATTCAAAAAACTACGACAGGACAGCAATGTTCAATTATTATCTATCACTGATGATCTAAATGATTTCAGATAAAATGTCTGAATATATCACTGAATGTAGATTTTCACCTTTAGATATCAATATTCGCATCAAAAAGACAAGTAGGTATCAAAAACTGAAACAATATCTCGAGGATAAAGACAAGAAAGTTTGTTTCCCAGATTTATTACTTCGTTTATTTTTTCATTTCCTGATTTTTTCAAAGAAATGGTTGATTATAGTCTAAGAAGATTCATCCATTTTCACTAAATTCATTAAAATTTACGAAAAACTGATCCCTAATGATTTTAATTATTAAAATTTTTTTTTATTATTTCTCTTTAAAAAAGGCAAATTCTCTTCTTCTCTCCTCAACGAATGTTGAACTCTCCGAAATGGATACGTTTCAGCATATGTAAGCGACGTCGTTTCTTTCTCAAAATAAGAAATGACAGAAGAATCTTTTGGTAATATGAATTTTTGTGAAAATAAAATTTAAATCAACATCTACACTAATGAGAAACATTTAATTGGTTTTTTTTCTATCTCACGACAATTTCGGCTCCGGCAATCTCAAAGAAATATGGTCTTGTTTTTCTGAAAGCCACGCCCCCTAATCCAAATGTGTTGACTTATCTTCCCCATGAATTTGATAACGACAAATTTTGTTCCATTTGAATTCGAAATAAATTAACATATGCATCAAAACGTAGTGATATAGAAGATTTTGAAAAATAATCATGTAATGAATGTAAAAATTCGTAGCTTTCAGAGTTTGTGATTGTTAATAATATTTCTTAGAAAAAATATATACCGATAGACTATATTTTGTCGATTGTCCACCCCGGTTTCAAGATGAAAACTAATAACGGAAAGATTCAAATGTATTTCATAGACCATCGGATGCTCCCATGATGCTATCTTCTGATAAAAGAGTAGCGGTTTCGAGTAAAACACTGCCCAGAGTAGAGAAACTACGCAACTCACAAGAAAGGTCGAAAGTTCAGAGAACTGTGATTTTTCTGATAAAAATCCTAAGCCACAAAACAAAATGAAAATTTCCCCCAAATCTCTAACGATTCCTTTCTTCACATTTCCAATCGAACCATCATTGTACGCTATCACCCTGTATATCGAAAATATACCATCAAAACTGCTTTTCCATCCAGTAATTTATCCTGGCCGTAGAACCACAATAAAAATGAATTTTCACATCCGAAACAATTAAATACACTGGCGAAATGGGGGATAAACCTTCGCCGGGACAATAACGAATATTCTCTGGAAGAGCGTCGCGACGCTTAAACCGCGTCCGGACGTAGACTGAACTGACGCTCGGGAGCGTTCTAGGTGGGCGTGTCCCTTCCTATGAGAAGAGGTAGACTCCGGTGCAGTACAGTTTCCGGGAGTATCTGAGGGTGAAAAACGGCTATCTCGATTTTTGGCGGAGTGAAAAGGAGAACACCTGGTTACTGATAATTGATGACATCCTCTTATCTGATGAGGGGGAACAATTCTGAAAATTTTGATTCATCACGTTTCCGGCCTTACGGAATTTCTCCTACTTGCCATTGTTTCCGGAATTTGGAATATTAATGACAGGGGACGGAAAATAATTTCCCTGTCGGAAGCACCCAGACAATTGATTAGTTTTTATAATATGGGGTGATTAGTTTATATATGGACCCCGATTTGGGGAACATTGTGAAATTCGTTCTTAAGAGTAGCTAGGTGATATACCGAGTGCCTTAGAAAATGACATAATGTCAGGTAGATCAGGGTTATACCAGAATTTTCCACATAAAGTCGCAGATTTCCCTTTGTATAATCAGAAGGCGCCAAATTTATTCTGCTTAATCATTCCCCTGAATTTTCTCTCCTATATAAATTTATAGATTTCTAAGACAGATCGCTATCGTTTCAAGAATAACTGATATTCCGAAATTAATTTGAATGGAGAAAGAACTCAATTTCATTTTACCGGGAACAGATGTTTAACCGAATTTTTTTATAACTTTTTTTATCGATGCACACAACATTTCAGCAAGATACAGCAAATAGTTTCAGAGATTCCGGATTTTTTTATTTTTCTAGTTATACGATCCTTACGATCTTCACATGAATCTTTGTGTTCTCATTCTACAATTAACTAGAAAGTTTCAATTTGATCGCAAGGGCGTAGATATGGGGGGTTATGGGGGTAATCAACCCCCCCTAAGACTTCAGGAATATAAAGTTTCAGAATTATCGCCAAGACGAAGAACGACAGTTTTTCAATGAATCAGATAGATAGAAGTTTCAAGCAATCAGTAGGTGCAAAACTTGTGCAATTCATTGAGACCAAGTATAATAAGTAATAGTTCGGTATACAAGTAAAATAAGAGTTATTTTGTCTTCAAATACTGAATAAGGTGACACCCCTTGCATTTAATAGGTGAGGACTAATATTGAACTAGTGAACGAATAATAGTAATCTTAGTTTCCCATCTTTCTATATCCATATTGAACTATTCCCCATCAAAGCAACAAATATAATTTATGAATGTTCATAATATGAATAAAAATTACGAAAAGCACTGCCGTGAAGGCAGGAGCTTTTGAGCGCTCGTACATGCACCTTGTAGGTAGATTCGCATTTTCCAGTTTTAGAAACAAATTGAGGAAATGTTCGACAGCTGTCAAACAAATTTTCAAACTAAGGCGATAATCCAGACTTCAAGTGACCAATTTTTTTTGATAATTCGCTAAAATTTTCTGTGATCACGACAATCGAGATTCACACCTATCCTGAAAATTTCAAGTCCCTAGGCGTTTCCGTTCAAAAGTTACAATTTTCTATGGTTTATATGGTTCTGGTGATGCGAGCTGAACAAAATTTTGCATGTAGCTTGAACTCCTCATTCTCCATTAGAGTACAAAATTTTATCTTGATCGAATCTGTAGTTTCGAAGTAATCAGGAAAACAAAATTTCGAGCGGCCATATTTACGGAACCCCTCGGCGAATTTTGCCCAATAACGAACTTAACCGCGGCATTCGCAATTCGAACCTACCCTGAAAATTTCAAGTTTCTAGGACATTCCGTTCGAGAGTTATCGTGTATACGGAGGGACGGCCGGCCGGACGGACGGATAGAATCGAATTTTCCGACGGATTCGTCATCAGTGAGTCGAACAAAGTCGTTTGAGACCATTTTCGGCTCAAAATTCGAAAAATACAGACATCGTGACGAAATGATATAGCCCTCGTGTAAGTAGTACGAGCGCTCAAAAAACAGTTAATTCAGAAATTAAAAAATTGGAATAGAATATGTTGGAATTGAAAGAAAGGAAAATAAATCAGGATGTATGTTTGATGATAAAATTTTGTTTTTCAATTCGGATAATGTTTCTGAAGAAGTTCCTCCTATTCCTCTAGGATGAAAAACTTGTGAAAAAAATAAAAAAATTTGAAATAATGAATGAATACAGATTTCAACAATTCATGAGTGTTTTATTCTAAACAAAATTCTGAAAAACATAACGTATCGTTAATATACCAAAGTAGAAAATCGCCAAAAAAGGGCGAGGGCTATATCATTTCGTCACGATGTCTGTATTTTTCGAATTTTGAGCCGAAGATGGTTTCAATCGACAAGGTTCGACCCGCTGATTATACTTATATTGGTCACTTAGCACTTACGTGAAGTCTGGAGTTTCGCCTTAGTTCTAAATTTTTTTGACAGCTGTCAAAATATTTATCAATTGGCTTCCAAAACTGAATAATGCGAATCTACCTACAAGGTTGATGAACGAGCGCTCAAAAGCTCCTGTCTTCGGCTGTGCTTTTCATTTTCTTTTTCCGATAATTCGCTAGGAATTTCTACGGTATCTATTTATAGTCCTGGTGAGTTGATCTAGACAAAATTTTGCGAGTAGTTTGATTACATTATTCCCCATCTATTTGCAAAATTTCATTTCAATCCCATCAGTGGTTTAAAAATTATCAGGAAAAAATATTTTTAACGGCCATATCTACGGAACCCCTACTACAATTTTTCTCATCGATGAACGTGACCGCGAAATTAAAAATCCACACCTATTCTGAAAATTTCAAGTCCCTAGTTCTTTCCGTTCGAAAGTTATAATTTTCCATTGTTTCTTTGGTTCTTGTCATGCGATCTGGACGAAATTTTGCTTGTTGCTCAAACACGTCATTCTCCTTTCGCGACATCCGAGATTCGAACATATCCTGAAAATTTCAAGTTTAGAGGTCGTTCCGTTCGATAGTTATCATGTATACGGCCGAACGGACAGACTCGAATTTTTGGACAGATTCGTCATCAGTGAATCGAATCTTGTCGATTGAGAACATTTTCGGCACAAAATTCGAAAAATACAGACATTATGACTATAGAATATAACGAGCGCTCAAAAAGTTTTCCTGATAATTTCGAAACTATTCATTGGATCAAAATGAAATTTTGCTCAATGACGAAGAATAATGCACTCAAACTACGTTCGATATTCTGTCCAGATCGCATTACCAAGACCATAGATAACGCAGAAAATTCTAGCGAATTATCTAAAAAAAATTGGTCACCTAAAGCTCCGACATGAAGTCTGGAGTATTACCTTAGTTCGAATTTTTTTTTACAGCTGTCAAAAATGTTTTCAATTGGTTTCTGAAACTGGAAAATGTGAATCAACCTACAAGGTGGATGAACGAGCGCTCAAAAGCTCCTGACTTCACAGCAGTGCTTTTCTCGATTTTTTTCTTATGATTTCTTCAAATGATCTGGCGCATTTCAGTGGTTTATATATCAAGTACGTAAAATAGGACCATTCTCTATCAATTCTGGGTACCTTGAGTAATTTTCGGGGGAAAGGTTGTTTTTCGTTCAATCTCTAGATAAATAATGGAAATAATTTGGATAGACTTCGAGGATTTCAACACTATAATCCTCAAAAGAATTAATTTAAGTGTTTGTAAACTCATCGTTGTAATCAACTCTAGTCCACTTTCTGAATTAGGGTTCTTCGAGATACAATAATGGAGGGTTCGCTCCGACTTGAATTATCCACCCAAAATATCTATACCTACTATTCACAGCCTGAAAATGTTCAGATCGTCGTCGCTCGCCAGCTAATTGCAAACTGAGACCATGAGCATGATGTTGCTTTCATTTCTTGCTTTCTGGAGGATGACCAGAGCCGAAAGGGAGAAAAAGGAGACACGGACTGAGGATAATATACCATTGTGTGAAATTTACAGTGCTTTTTCATTCAGCATTTTCGAATAGATGTTCTGAACCAGATCACAATGGAATGAAGAATGAAAAAACATATCTTCTATCGTTACAGACTGCGTAATTGAATATCTGTAATTTCACTAATGCTTCAACTGAAATCTTCGAATCGGTCCTGTTGTAACTACATATCTCCCTTTCTGGAGGTCTATTATCAGAATTAACAAACCATGAGTAATGGCATATTAAACGTTACTCTTGTTCCATCGCAGAAAAATATTTTTTCCCTTCGAGGAATACAAATAGAAGCAGAATTAATAGCCACTTTTATCGAAGTGGGATATCATTAGGGGTCGCAAAGAATACAACTGTGGTTTGTCTAGTGGAACAGTGGCAACCCGCTTTCTTCGCGATAACCAACTCAGCGTGTTTCAACTCCCCTAACACTGCCAGATGGCAATGGGGAAAATTTTCAATGTGAAACGTTACAGACTTGGCTACCCACCTAAGTTTCTCCATCGACCTTCAGCAATTTTCTTATTTGTAGAATTGATACTCTTGAACTTTTCGTACTATCGAATTGGTTGGATAGTTTTTGAGCGCTCGTACAACTTACACGAGGGCTATATCATTTCGTCACGATGTCTGTATTTTTCGAATTTTGAGCCGAAAATGGTCTCAATCGACTATGTTCGACTCACTGATGACGAATCCGTCGAAAAATTCGAGTCTGTCCGTCCGGCCGTCCGGCCGGCCGGCCGTATACACGATAACTCTCGAACGGAATGTCCTAGAAACTTGAAATTTTCAGGGTAGGTTCGAATGTCGAATGCCGCGGTTAAGTTCGTTGTTGGGCAAAATTCGCCAAGGGGTTCCGTAAATATGGCCGCTCGAAATTTTGTTTTTCTGATTACTCCGAAACTACTGATTCGATCGAGGTGAAATTTTGCAATCAGATGGATAATTACGTACTCAAGCTACATGCAGAATTTTGTCCAGCTCGCATGACCAGAACCATAGAAACCATAGAAAATTATAACTTTGTAATGGAAAGGCCTAGAGACTTGAAATTTTCAGGATAGGTGTGGATCGTGAATGTAGCGTTCACGTGTATCAATGAGCAAAATAAGACTAGGGTTTCCGTAAATATGACCGTTTGAAATTCAGTTTTCTTGATCATTTCAAAATTATGGATTCGATCTCGACGAAATTTTGAATTTAAATTGAGAATTATATATTCGAGCTACATTTCTTCCAGATCGTATGATCAGAATCATAGAAACCATAGAAAATCATAACTTTCGAACAAAAAGGCCTAGTGACTTGAAATTTTCAGGATAGGTTCGGATCGCGTATTTCGCGATCCTTTTTATCAATGAGCCAAATTAGACTAGGGGTTCCGTAAATATTGCCGTTCAAACTATATTTTTTCTGATAATTTCGAAAATATTTATTGGATTGAAATGAAATTTCGCACATATATGAAGAATAATGTATAATTTTGTCCAGATTGCATTACCAAGACCATAGATACCGTAGAAAAGTCTAGCGAATTATCGAAAAAATGGACCCAAAGCACTGACGTGAAGTCTGGATTTTCGTGTTGGTTTGAAATTTTCTTTGACAGCTGTCAAAATCTTTCCAATTGGTTTGTAAAACTGGAGAATGCGAATCTACCTACAAGGTGCATGTACGAGCGCTCAAAAGCTCCTGCCTTCACGGCAGTGCTTTTCTAAATTTTTTCGAATGATATTGGATATGTAGAGATTCACATATGGTGGAAATGGATCTTTCTGACTGCTTGTTCATATGTTCGAAGATACATAGAATATACTATGTGATTTCCTTTCGTTCGCATCGATCGAGGTTTCTTATTTTACAGGTTGTTTGGAAATGGTCCAAAGAACTTTCCATTAAACTGGTCATGGACTAAGTTTTTTTTTCGACATACACAAGTTTGGAGAATTAATTTAAAATTTGCCATGTATCCTTCGAAGTTCTATGGTATGATTCCTGATTTTGAATAAATCAATCAATCTATCAATTATTAATTTTGATTTGAACTATATAGTATAGTTAGACCATAACAGCAACGTTAGGATAACACTACCTCGAGATATTGAAATATTTTTTCAACGCCTTGAATTCACATTCAAGTTATTCATATTTTGATGGTAGAAGTGACCTTATTATCCACAAGCGCATACAGAATGTCGAAAGTTGAAAATAGAGTATAAATTGGCCGCAATTGAATTCAAGATAATAATGAAAATTACGAAAAGCATTGTCGTGAAGTCAGGAGCTTTTGATCGCTCGTTCATCCACCTTGTAGGTAGATTAGCATTCTCCAGTTTTAGAAACCAATTCGAAAGGTTTCGACGCCTGTCAAAAAAAAATTTAAACTAAGCCGAAAATCCAGACTTCACGTCAGTGCTTTAGGTGAACAATTTTTTTTACGATAATTCGCTAGAATTTTTTACGGTATCTATGATCTTGGTGATGTGATCTGGACAAAATTTCTCACGTAGTTTGAACACATTTCGTCAAGATGTCTGTATTTTTTGAATTCTGAGCCGAAAATGATCTCAATCGACAAGGTTCGACTCACTGATGACGAATCCATCAGAAAATTCTAGTCTGTCCGTCCGACCGTCCGATAACTCTCGAACAGAACGACCTATATGAAGGCGAATCTCGAATACTGCACCTAAGTTTGTTTTTGGGCAAGGGGTTCCGTAAATATGACCGTTCGACATTTTGTTCACCTGATTACTTCGAATCTACTGACTCGATGGGGGTGAAATTTTGCACACAGATGAAGAACGACTCGTTCAAGCCACATGCTCAGATCGAATGACCAAAACTATAGAAACCATGGAAAATTATAACTTTGGAATGAAAAGGCCTAGAGACCTAAAATTTTCAGGGTACGCTTAGATCTCGAATGTCATTAATGAGCAAATTTAGACTAGGGGTACCGTGATTATGATCGTTCGAAATTAACTTTTCTTGATAATTTCAAAACTACGGATTCAATCGTGGCGAATTTTTTTATTTCGAGCTACATTTTGTCAAGATCGCATGACTAGAACGATAAAAATCATAGAAAATTATAACTTTCGAACGGAAAGGCCTAGGGACTTGAAATTTTCAGGATAGGTAGACCTAGTAGGTAGATTCGCATTTTCCAGTTTCAGAAATCAATTGAAGGAATTTCGACAGCTGTCGAAAAAATTCTCAAACTCAGACAAAACTCCATACTTCATGTCAGTGCTTCAACTGACCTTCATGTCAGTGCTTCAGCTGACTAATTTTTTTTTCGATAATTCGCTAGAATTTTCTACATTATCTATAGTCTTGGTGATGCGATCTGGACAAACTCGCATGTAGTTTGAATACATTATTCTTCAGCTAGTTATGAAATTTCATTCCAATCAAATCGGTAGTTTCGAAATTATCAGGAAAAGAATATTTTGAACGGCCATATTCACGGAACCCCTAGTCTTATTTTGCTCATTGATGAACGTGACCGCGACATTCGCGATCCAAACCCACCCTGAAAATTTCAAGTTCCTAGGCCTTTCTCTTCGGAAGTTATAATTTTCTATGGTTTCTATGGTTCTGGTCATGCGATCTAGACCAAATGATGCTTCAATATATCATTCTCGATTAAAATACAAAATTTTATCTCGATCGAATCCGTAGTTTCGAAATTATAAAGAAAACAAAATTTCAAACAACAGTATTTACGGAACCCCTAGTCTAATTTTGCTCATTGATGAACGTGAACGCGACAATTCAGATCCACACCTATCCTGAAAATTTCAAGTCCCTAGGCCTTTCCGTTCGAAAGTTATCATTTTCTATGGTTTCTATGGTTCTGGTCAATCTATCTCGAGAAATGTAACTTGAATATATATTATTCTCCATTAGTATACAAAATTTCGTCACGATCGCATCTGTAGTTTTGAAATAATCAAGAAAACTTAAATTCAAACGACCATATTTACGGAACCCTTTGTATAATTTTGCTAACAGATAAAAGTGATCACAACATTCTAGATTCACACCTATCCTGAAAATTTCCAGTCCGTAGGCATTTCCGTCCAAAAGTTACAGTTTTCTATGGTTTCTATGGTTCTAGTCATGCGACCTGGACAAAATTTCACATGTAGCTCGAACACCTCATTCTCCATTTTAGTGCAAAATTTCGATCAAATCTGTAGTTTCCAAGTAATCAGGAGAACAAAATTTTGAAAAGCCATATTTACGGAACCCCTGGTGGAATTTGGCCCATTAACGAACTCATCCGTGGCATTCGGGAACTAAACCCACACTAAAAATTTCAAGTCCCTGGGTTGTTCCGTTCGAGAGTTATCTTGCTAACGTTGGTGAGGATTATTTTGAAAAAAATTACGAAAAGCACTGCCGCGAAGGCAGGAGCTTTTGAGCGCTCGTACATGCACCTTGTAGGTAGATTCGCATTTTCCAGTTTTAGAAATCAATTGAAGGAATTTTTGACAGCTGTCAAAAAAATTCTGAAACTTAGGCGAAACTCCAGACTTCATGTCAGTGCTTCAGCTGATCAATTTTTTTTCGATAATTCGCTAGAATTTTCTACGGTGTCTATGGTTTTGGTGATGCGATCTGGACAAAATTTTGCACGTAGTTTGAATACATTATTCCTCATGGTGCATAATTTCATTCCAATCCGAGCAGTAGTTTCGAAACTACCAGGAAAAAAATATTTTGAACGGCCATATTTACAGAACCCCTAGTCTCATTTTGCTCATTGATGAACGTGACCGCGAAATTCGCGATCCAAACCCACCCTGAAAATTTCTGCGATCTGGACAAAATATTGCTTCAATATATCATTCTCGATTAAAATACAAAATTTCATCTCGATCGAATCCGTAGTTTCGAATTTATCGAGAAAACAGAATTTCAAACGACCGTATTTACGGAACCCCTTATATAATGTTGCTCATAGATGAACGTGATCACGACATTCGAGATCCACACCTATCCTGAAAATTTCAAGTCCCTAGGCGTTTCCGTTCAAAAGTTACAATTTTCTATGGTTTCTATGGTTCTGGTCATGCGATCTGGACAAAATTTCACATGTAGCTGGAACACCTCATTCTTCATTTGAGTGCAAAGTTTCAACTCGATCGAATCTGTAGTTTTGAAGTAATCAGGAGAACAAAATTTTGAACGACCATATTTACGGAACCCCTGGTGGAATTCTGCCCATTAACGAACTTAACCGAGGCATTTGGGATCTGAACCTACACTGAAAATTTCAAGTCTCTAGGTTGATCCGTTCGAGAGTTATCGTGCTTACGGCCGACCGGACGGACGGACAGACTCGAATTTTCCGACAGATTCGTCATCAGTGAGTCGAACATAGTCGATTGAGACCATTTTCGGCTCAAAATTCGGAAAATACAGACATCGTGACGAAATGATATAGCCCTCGTGTAAGTAGTACGAGCGCTCAAAAAATGATGATGAAACTAATTCAGAAATCGAAATA
The DNA here is from genome assembly GCA_963966015.1 of Aphidecta obliterata. NCBI lineage: Eukaryota > Metazoa > Arthropoda > Insecta > Coleoptera > Coccinellidae > Aphidecta > Aphidecta obliterata. Next base: position 9,887,682 of record OZ014430.1, on the reverse strand, counting down.
AGTGACTCGAAATTGATAGAAGAATTCGAGAGCCAAACCGATGGATTGTTATCTGACGAAGATGGCCGATGGTGGTTTTTTTTCCGGCAATTTGATATCAGCGGTGACAATGGTCATATCCTCCATCAAGCTTTCAAGGATGACCAGAAAATGGAGAAGAGAGATTTTCTGAAAATACTCGCAGGCGAATAAGTAGGGCAGCGAATAATAAGTTGAAACGGTACCCCCGCTCTACAATACTTAGAATTTTATTCCTTCCTGAGTTCGATGAAGCTGAAGTTATGGAAGAAAAGTTAGAAAAAGGGAAAACATTTTACACTTGCCCACCCAGGCGTAGAAGAAAGACATTATATTTATGCAAAATTCGTCATAAGCCGACATGTTTGGAATGTGCTAGTGATAATTATTGTAGGCATAATATTTGAGAAATTCACTGCTTGCAATTTTCGGGTTTTTTGGAGTAGATATAAATGATTTTTTGTGATCGTTAGCCTTAATGTTTCTATTTTTGAAACATAATATTCTGTTATTTCATAAAAGCATTTTCGGTTAATCGGATAATATTTGTAGGTCCCCATAAAATCGACTGAAATCAAACATTCAAGATATTCCTTCCTTATTTTCCAATTTTGAAATGAAATTAGGTGCAACAACATGGCTCATTCTTTTATTGGTAAGCAAACCTCGAATATCAACTTTTAATATTTTAATAATTGTATTTGCGGCCTCGCAGACCGCACAACGGTGAAAGCGCTGCGCTACTGTTTTTGGACTACGGTGGTTAAGGGTTAAAAAATATTTCTTGACTTTTCCGATGTGGAATTTCTTCACATAATGATAAAAAATCATTCAAAACATTTCTTTTCATTTCCGAATGAACAAATATACCAGTCATTAGCTCTCTCCTAACTTTCATGTGGGATAAAATGATAAACATAAAAAAATTAAAAAACCCCTGGTGGGGCTTCGGCTGACGATTTGCAGCTTGAATGCTCCATTCGTTCCACATCTGGTTTGATATAGTGCTTTCCTCCTCAACAGATATCAATAGCATTGAAATGGGAGTTCGGTTCGTGATACGCATATATATTATTGTGTTGGTACAACATAATAATATATTTTTGATCAATATTTTCATTGAATTGCTGCAGCTACTATTTTTTGGCAATTTATGACACAATTGTGAATGAAACAATACGGTCGAAATTGTCATGTTCTCATTCCTTCCACGTTCTTAATTCACCCGCTTTATTGAAAGGCTAGGAAATCAGGGGGCTTTATGGTACAGGGTACAACAAATTCGATGTCCTATTTATTGTATATTTTTGCTCGGTTTTTACACATTTTGTACAGAATAGGTACAGGATCTTTATAAATGATTGTAAGGAATACTCATCGTTTTGAATGAGGCAAGGGGCTACTCATTGATGATATTGAAATCTGAAAATTTCTGGAATTAGATAAGAATATTAAGAATCAACCCTTTTGAGCGCTCGTACTCATTACACGAGGGCTTTATCATTTCGTCACGATGTCTGTATTTTTCGAATTTTCAGACGAAAATGGTCTCAAACGACTATGTTCGACTCACTGATGACAAATCCGTCAAAAAATTCGAGTCTGTCCGTCCGGACGTATACACAATAACTCTCGAACAGAATGTCCTAGAAACTTGAAATTTTTAGGGTAGGTTCGAAACTCGAATGCCGCGGTTGAGTTCGTTATTGGGCAAAATTCGCCCAGGGGTTCCGTAAATACCGCCGCTCGAAATTTCGTTTTCCTGATAACTCCGAAACTACAGATTCGATCGAGGTGAAATTCTGCACTCAGATGGAGAATTGAGTGTTCAAGCTACATGCAAAATTTTTTTCAGCTCGCATGACCAGAACCATAGAAACCATAGAAAATTATAACTTTGTAATGGAAAAGCCTAGGGACTTGAAATTTTCAGGATAGGTTTAGATCGCATATTTTTCGGTCAAGTTCATAAATGAGCATAATTAGACTAGGGGTTGCGTAAATATAGCCGCTCAAAATATTCTTTTCCTGATAATTTCGAAACTTCTCATTGGATTGGAATGAAATTTTGCAAATAGATGAAGAATAATGTATTCAAACTACGTGGAAAATTTTGTCCAGATCGCATTACTAAGACCATAGATACTGTAGAAAGTTCTAGCGAATTATCGAAAAAAAAATTGGTCAGCCGCACTGACGTGAAGTCTGGATTTTCGCCTTAGTTTGAAATTTTCTTTGACAGCCGTCAAAATCTTTCTAATTGGTTTTTAAAACTGGAGAATACGAATCAACCTACAAGGTGGATAAATGAGCGCTCAAAAGCTCCTGACTTCACGGCAGTGCTTTTCATCATTTTTTTTTATGGTTCTATGTTTTCAGCTCAAATGAATGATTTAAAATAACGAATCAAACATTTAGATTTCATCATTTCTAAATGAGACGCATATGTAAATACCCATAAGAATTCACACAGAACACTTAATGCCATCTAATTCGAAACATTTTAATTAAAAGCGGTTAGACATTTTTGTTTTTTTGTTTCATTTCATAAGACATGATTATTAATAATGAGTTCATTCACAAAGAAAATTTGAATGTCAGAAAGTAGTAAATAAAACAATACGAAAACGCAACAGAATTCATTGAATAACTGAAGGATGAAGGGAAAAAACGAGAAATGTCACAAATAAAAAAAAATCGTGATTATGACGCCATCTGCAAGATTTAAGAAGCGTCCCTTTTTCTCGGTACAATGAAAGATGATAACTAGGACCGTCCGATAACTATACGATTCTACATAAACACTACAAAGGATAAAAACTAGAAATGTCCTTGAGTGGTGGATAAGAAGAAGGAGGGTCCATGTGTCATTCAAAATTGACCAAAATTTCGAACTTTTTCGTCTCTGAGTGAAATGTGTCGAAAAGTAAAAGCTCCACGAAAATAATAATTACATATTCTTGATCTATGGCGTCGATTCAATGATTGAAATGATTTTGGTGAATATCGTACGAAAAAAAATTTCGATTTGGAATGATTTTCGAACGATTTCAGGATACGAATAACCGCGAAAATTATTTTTTATTCCATCTTCACCAAACTTACGGTATTGACTAATTCAAAGGCGTAGATGAGAAAAATGTCATCAGTTTTTTTTTTAATTCACTCTCCGAATACTGTGCATATGGAAAAATCGAAAAATAAGCTTTTGCGAAAAGAGTTGTTATTTCCTTACTGTTTCATGTACGCAGTTGAATCCAGACAATTTTCTCCGGGGGGGTATTTCAACATCTCGGGGGGGTTGTCAAAAATTCGTTCTGATTTTTGGGCGACAATATGGAAGTTAGTTCAAGTGCATAGCGATTAAGGCGACAGCTTCCTAGTAGAGTAGGGAATTTGGAGCGAACACTTTTTCAATTGATTGTTTTGTGTAGAAGAAATTTTGTGAATAATAAAATTTAATATTACAATTCACATAATCATAGGTACAGGGTGTTTCATGAAATATGCGCAGGATTTCAGGTAGTGATAGCTCGTCCAAAAATATGAAAAAAAGTTTTTATTAACTTACCCTCTAATATGCACCATTTTCGAGATACAGAGTTTTGGAATTGAAAACAAAATCTTTTTTTGCGAATATCTCCGGAACCTTTTATCGTACAGAAGACCGCTTCCGTGAGCATTTTTTAATCATAATAAGCTATGTTTTGTGCGGAATTTTTTTTCAAGTCTGAATTTGTGAAGTTTTTGAAGGGGTAGTGGTTAGTGTTTTCTACACAAAAAAGTTACTCTTGGTTATACGCTCTAAAGTCGACAGTTTTCGGGAAAAATCAGTTTTTATATTGAAAAAATTATGAAAGCACTGCCATGAAGTCAGGAGCTTTTAAGCACTTGTACATCCACCTTGTAGGTAGATTCGCATTCTTCAGTTAAAGAAACAAATTGAAAAGATTTTGACAGCTGTCAAAGAAACTTTCAAACAAAAGCAAAAATCGAGACTTCACGTCAGTGCTTTAGATGACCAATTTTTTTTTCGATAATTCGCTAGAATTTTCTACGGTATCTATGGTCCTGGTGATGCGATCTGGAGAAAATTCCCCACGTAGTTTGAATACATTATTCTTCATCTATGTGCGGAATTTCATTCCAATCCAATAAGTTGTTTCGAAATTATCAGAAAAAAAATTGTTTGAACGGCTATATTTTCGGAACCCCTAGTCTAATTTTGCTCATTGGTGAACGTGACCGCGAAATTCGCGATCCGAACCTATCCTGAGAATTTAAAGTTTCTAGGCCTTTCCGTTCGAAGGTTATGATTTTCTATGGTTTGTATGGTTCTGATCATGCGATCTGAAAAAATTTAGCTCCAATATACCATTCTCAATTTAAATACAGAATTTCGTCACGATCAAATCCATAGTTTTGAAATTATCGAGAAAACTGAATTTCAAACCGCCATATTTACGGAACCCCTGGTCTAATTCTACTCATTGATGAAAGTGACCGCAACATTGAAGATCCAAACCTATCCTGGGGTCCCTAGGCCTTTCCATTGAAAAGTTATAATTTTCTATGGTTTCTATGGTTCTGGTCGTGCGAGCTGGACCAAATTCCGCATGTAGCTTGAACACGTAATTCTCCATCTGAGTGCAAAATTTCACCTAGATCGAATATGTAGTTTCAAAGTAATCAGGAAAACAAAATTTCGAACGGCCATATTTACGGAACCCTTCGGCGAATTTTGCCCAATAACGAACTTAACCTCGGCATTCGAGATTCAAACATACCCTGGAAATCTCAAGTTTCTAGGAGATTCCGTTCGAGAGTTATCGTTTATACGGCCGGCCGGACGGACAGACTCGAATTTTTCGACGGATTCGTCATCAGTGAGTCGAACATAGTCGTTCGAGACCATTTTCGACCATTACCGACATCGTGATGAAATAATATAGCCCTCGTGTAAGTAGTACGAGCGCTCAAAAACATGGTCTTTACTAACTGTCAACCTTTTTTTTCTATGTCAAAAACTAGAAGTGAATTATTATGATCAGAAAATGCTTACGAAAGCTGTTTCCTGTACGATTAAAGGTTCCGGAGATATTCGTAAAAAACGATTTTTTTTCAATTTCAACAACCTGTATCTCGAAAATGGTGCATTTTAGAGGAAGAGTTAATAGAAACTTTTTTAAATATTTTCGGACGAGCTATCACATCCTGAAATCGTGTGCATCATATATTATGAAACAACCTGTATAACGGAAAGTAGCTATGAACATAAAAAGTATTTTTGTATTTCTTTTATCTGAGATTGAATGCTTTGCATCAGGCGCAAATGAGCTAATGTATGAATACATAAACGAAAGTTAATTATGAAGTAAACATTTTATTTCATTGAAACTCTCTAAAGGTTTCAACACAAAATGAGTAACAAACATTTGAGAACATGAAAAAGAACGTGGATTGAAAAAAAACCGAAGAACTAAGAAAACAAGTAAGTTTGCAGCGCTCTCAACGCTAATTGGGATAGAGAATTCGCAGTATACTTTGTTTTAAAATGACTTCAGGGCAGTGTTACCATTTGTCCGAAGCAAAATTAACGGACAAGTTGGTTATACTACTCATATCGAATCTAATTTCTACACTGTTACGGGGTTTTCTCCGCCATTTTATGAACCTCCGACAATTCTTTTAACATACAATAAATTCCCTTCTTTTATTCTTTCTCAGGCGCCAACTATATTTTTAATGTGGAAAATTATAGTAAACCACCAGGTAGTTACTGAAGCCGGAGACAGGGTCCGGCTTATCTAGGCTGTTAGCGATAAAAATGATGTTTTTAAATTCGAGGCTTATCAGAGGAAAAGCACAGATTAAAGGGAAATAAAATCACTGATTGAAAATGAACTAAAGATATATATTGGTTCATACACCAGAAAAACTAAAATAAAAGACAATTTCTACAGCTCACATAAGGTAGGAGATTATATACAAGAGGGGAAATATCCCGAAAATACGGTATCAGTCGGACAGGGTTTGAGTGATTTCAAGTTACTAATTATGGTATGATGCCAAGAGAAAATTTAGGTACTGTACCTTACTCTTACGGAACGGCTTCTCCACTACACTGTTACTTTTTTAAACGGAATTTTCTCTTTCGCACGGTTTCTCGACTAATTCTTCTACACACGGCGGCCTGAATAATGAATTTCTCTGTAGGCATGTCCGATTCAAAAAAACAGAACGTCGCACTGGTCTTTTTGAAACTCAGTGCGCCGCCTTCAGAGTATACTTACTACGAAAGATCTTGGAGGGTGTATGTTCGGTTGCGGCGTTTTGAAGTGATTCTAAGATGAATTTCGATTGTTAAAAATCGAACTTCATTACAACACTTATTATCAAATAACTTTTTTCACAACTATGATAGAATATTTTCAAAGTACACGAGATGAACATAATATGTGCAAGCGATAGTTTTTTCTCCGAGGGGGTCTGGGTGGATTCAACACTCGTGGATTCAACACTGCATGTACGGCATTCAAATTCAAATTATTGCATTAATGAAGAATCATAGAATAATCAAAAAAAGTCATCAGCTCACCAGGATTATTTTGGTGGATACAGTCTTCCAGAGTTCACAAAATTTCGAACTTTTGCGTCTGAAAGAGATATGTTCCAAAAAGTAAAAGCTTCACAAGAAAACTAATAACATATTCCTCATCTTAGGAATCTAATCAATGACTGAAATGATTTTGGTGAATATTGTACTAAAAAAGTTTGGACATTTTCCGGTTTTGAGCGCTCGTACTACTTCCCCGAGGGCTATATCATTTCGTCACGATGCCGTCCGGCCGTATACACGATAACACTCGAACGAAACGTCCTAGAAACTTGAAATTTTCAGTGTGGGTTCAATTCCCAAATGCCGAGGTTGAGTTCGTTAATCGGCAAAATTCCACCAGGGGTTCCGTTAATATAGCCGTTCGAAATTTTTTTTTTCTTATTACTCCGAAACTACACATTCTCCACTCAGATGGAGAATGACGTGTTCAAGCTACTTGCAAAATTTTGTCCAGATCGCATGACCAGAACTATAGAAACCATAGAAAAATATACCTTCGTAATGAAAAGGCCTAGGGACTTGAAATTTTCAGGATAGGTGTGGATCTCAAATGTCGCGGTCACGACCATCATTGAGCAAAATTAGACTAGGGGTTCCGCAAGTAGGGTCGTTTGAAATTTAGTTTTCTTGTTAATTTTGAAACTACGGATTTGATCGTGACGAAATTTTGTATTTTAATGGAGATTGATATATTCAAGCTACATTTATCCAGATCGCATGAACAGAACCATAAAAAATCTTAACTCACGAATGGAAAGGCCTACGGACTTGAAATTTTCAGGATAGGTTCGGATCTCGAATTTTGCGGTCACGTTCATCAATGAGCAGAATTAGATTAGGGGTTCCGTTAAAATGGCTGTTCAAAATATTTCAATACTGATAATTTCGAAAATAATCATTGGATTGAAATGAAATTTTGCCCATAGATGAAGAATAATGTGTTCAAACTACGTGGGAAATTTTCTCCAGATCACATTACCAAGACCATAGAAACCGTAGAAAATTGTAGCGAATTATCGGAAAAGAAATTGGTCATCTAAAGCATTGACGCATTTGACAGCTGTCAAAATTTTTTCGATTGATTTCTGAAACTGGAGAATGCGAATCTACCTGCAAGGTGGGTGAACGAGCGCTCAAAAGCTCCTGACTTCACGGCAGTGCTTTTCATAATTTTTTTTTCCGTAAATTTAAATATTTTGTTTATTAGTTGAGTTTTCCTTCTGTCGAAAAATTCGAGTCTTTCCGTCCGTCCGTCCGTCCGTATACACGATAACTCTCGAACGGAATGTCCTAGAAACTGGAAATTTTCAGGATAGGTTCGAATCTCAAATGCCGCGGTTAAGTTCGTTATTGGGCAAAATTCGCCCAGGGGTTCCGTAAATATGGCCGCTCGAAAGTTTGTTTTTCTGATTACTTCGAAACTACTGATTCGATCGAGGTGAAATTTTGCACTCAGATGGATAATTACGTACTCAAGCTACATGCAGAATTTTGTCCAGCTCGCATGACCAGAACCATAGAAATCATAGAAAATTATAACTTTGTAATGGAAAGGCCTAGGGACTTGAAATTTTCAGGATAGGTGTGGATCGTGAATGTAGCGTTCACGTGTAGCAAAATTAGACTAGGGGTTCCGTAAATATTGTCGTTCAAACTATATTTTTTCTGATAATTTCGAAAATACTTATTGGATTGAAATGAAATTTGGCACATATATGAAGAATAATGTATAATTTTGTCCAGATCGCATTACCAAGACCATAGATACCGTAGAAAATTCTAGCGAATTATCGAAAAAGAAAATGGTCACCAAAGCACTGACGTGAAGTCTGGATTTTCGCGTTGGTTTGAAATTTTCTTTGACAGCTGTCAAAATCTTTCCAATTGGTTTCTAAAACTGGAGAATGCGAATCTAACTGCAAGGTGCAGGTACGAGCGCTCAAAAGCTCCTGCCTTCACGGCAGTGCTTTTCGTAATTTTTTTTATTAATTTGGGGGATTCTCAGATCTCCAAAATTTGCAGTTTCGAGAATTCACATACCCTGGCAAATGAAACCTCGCCTCATCACTAAAGAAAGTCAGGTCCAACAATTAGTCCTTGTTGGAATTACGCAGAAACCAATTGGAGTACTCTTCACGACGTGAAATATCTACTGGAAGATTGCAAAATAGTGATTTTGTAAGGGTACAAATTTTATTTTCAACACTTGGGGCAAGTACTCAGGGAAACACCATACGGCAGAGATGATTTTTTTAGACATTTTAAAATTTTGGTCTCCTAAGAACTTCAACAACTTCTTCAGAAACTTAAGGTCTTCCTGTCGATTTTCCCTTATTGACGCTTCCAGTCTGGATAAATCTGTTTATAGTTACTCTAATGTGGGCTTTCAGAGAAGATTTTTGAATCTGAACAACTTCACACCACTTTATAGAATAAATCCATTGATTAATAGTGAATGTACCGTCACGATAATAGTACATCACAATAAATTTGTTTCGTTCTAAATCATGAGTCATTGCAGATTTCAATGATTTTTACGGTTTTGGAAATAGATGGTTATCAAATTTGCATAAGAATTGACATCAAACTAATTTTGGCTGTCATCTTCAAAATCTAAATCATGAGTCATTGCAGATTTCAATGATTTTAACAGTTTTGGAAATGGATGGTTATCAAATTTGAATAAGAATTGACATCAAACTAATTTTGGCTGTCAGTTTCGAAATTCTATGACACAATAATCCAAAGCCGATTGTGATGTTACAATAATTCATAAAGACCCTGTATAATGAATTATTTTTTCTGTTGAGTGAGTGAAATAGGACTGAGGTCCTCTTCCAATTATTGTTCGGATTATTCTTCACGAAGTTTGTTCCAGCTTTCTCGAGAGTACTTCAACTATATAATATTATAGAAGGCACAAGAATAATAACCTATCGAACTAGCAGAAAATCAATAGGTCCAAGTTCTAATCGAACACCTGAAACTGAGAGGCTAATATTCCGTGTAATAAGTTATAAACTACTCGACAGCAGTGACCACTGACCGTCCCTTCATTTAGTGTTAGGGTCTGTAAGGTGGTTTAATCGACATAGTAAACCGTTCATAAATACCACACTGATTATGGAAGGAATCCTACAGAACGAAGATGCATTGCCGTGCTATATTAAACTTCCCTTGTCGGCAGGGAGTAATTCTGATCCAACGGAAATTTTGGCACATATTAAAAGTGGATGGAGTTTCCGTGTGAAATCCAAAACTAGTTTTACTCGTGAGGATCTCGGATAGGAATTTTTCGTTGAAAAAGTTTTGTTCGGTAATACTTGAGGAATTTTCCATATGAGCTGACTCGACAACACTCATTCACGAAGGAATGGAAATCCATACTGACCAGCATTGATCTATTCCAACGCAGAAAAATCTCAAATATAGACATCTTGAAATGTGTATGTTTATGTCCCGACTGAAGATTTTCAAGAGAGATTCGACTTCATAATGCAGTAGAAGCCAGAAAAATCATTCATCATATAATATTTAGATCACATGTATTTCTCTCCTTTATTGTAGAATAAATTCTCCACCAAATTTTCCATGTAGGTACCTTACCCCTCATCCATAAATTTTTTGGAACATATTTTTCTTCGTCTTTCACTTGAAAATTCTTCATCTATGCTTTTTGAATGATTTCGAATATGCCATCGGTTTTTTCATAGTCTTCATTGCAAACATAGAAATTCAAGTTGGATATTTTTTTCCAAAAAAGTTACAACAAATATCTATGTGATTTTCACCATATCTATTGGTAATTCAATGAAGAATATTTCACCATGAAGAAACTGATGGATTTGGTCCACTTGTGAGCATGATACACAGAAACGCAACGTGATGTGCAAGAAATCATTATTTAAAAAAAAAAAATATTTCTAGTGGGAATACATTTTTTTCCGAGAGTCCAATAGCTCTTCTATACAGTGTTACAGGATTATCCATTCATTCTGGGACTCCCTGTATAGACTACATGGAGTCTCTTCCTCTATAGTAGGATGAGTTTTTCACCAAATTTTCCATGTAGGTACCTTGCTTTTTTTTTAATTTTCGACGAGAAATTCATGAGAAGTTTTAAATTAGAAATCCTTCGAATATGATTTGAGGCTGATTTCGAATGAACCATCGATATTTTCGAAGAAATTAGTTTTCTGGCGAAAAAATTCATAAAATCCCTTAGGCACGTTCTAGGAACTGTGCATCTATTTCTTTGGTTGGCAAAGTATTCTGGATAATAAATAAAAATCCACAACGACCATACACAAAAATCACAATTTTGGACATTCAAAAATAAAGGTTCGACAAAGTGCAGTAGAAGCCATGAAAAGTATTTTTTCGGAAAAGTAAGAAAAATTTCTCATCTTCACCTCCGAATTATATAGAATTCATGTATTCCTTCACTCTATTGTAGAATCTTTCGAATAAATAAAAATCCACAACGACCATACACAAAAATCTCAATTTTGGACATTCAAAAATAAAGGTTCGACAAAGTGCAGTAGAAGCCATGAAAAGTATTTTTTCGGAAAAGTAAGAAAAATTTCTCATCTTCACCTCCGAATTATATATAATTCATGTATTCCTTTACTCTATTGTAGAATCTTCACCAGAATTACATGTAAGTAATTTCACGTTGATCTACAATTTCTTTGCGGAAAATTTTCGCTTGATAATTATTTACATATTTTCTTAGGCTCAGTTCGAATAAACCATCGATTTTTCCATAGACCTCACAGTTTTTGTCGTTGCGTACATCTAAATTCCAAAAAAAATAGTTTTCTGGCGAAAAAATTCATGAAAATCATAAAATGTCGTTGAAACGTTCAAGGAACTCTGCGCTTTCGGTAGCCAAAGTATGCAGAAGATCAAAAAAATTCCTTATTGACCAGGGTCTATCCATTTTCACATGGAAGATGGAGATTCAACTTCAAATTGCAGTAGCAACCAGAAAAAGTGAATATTAGTAATCTTCGCCTCCGATATAATATGAGTCGAAAGTTATTCTTTTCTTTATTGTAGAATTGATGTTTCACCAAATTTTCCAGTAATGTACTCGATCTATAAATTTTTTGGTGGAATAACTTTTCTTCGGTTATATTCTAGAATTTCTTTTATTTGATGCGGCCCTGCTGATTCCTAATACGCAGTCAATTTTTTCATGGAACTCATCGTTTACTTACAGCCGAAGAAAAAATTCGAAGAAAAGTTTTTGGCTGAGGTATTATGAAATTCTTGAAATCCTTTAGTAATATCTATCTAGCTAAAGGATTCATACAATTGAAATAAAACCTACACGTACCAGAGTCGAGTCGAAGAAGAGACAAAAAGAATTTTTGCTGCAAAAATTATTCAATTGATGATCGGATTCATATATTTCCCTATGTGAATTGAAAAATCGCAACTGAAACCACTTATTGCAATAATGTAGAAATAACGATAGAAATGATCAAACCGAAGTGCATCATTTTCCACCATTAAAGTTCCAATCTAGATGTTATTATGCCAGCACTCCATTCAGAAGAGAGTTGCCGAAAGCATCCATTAGACGTCTCTTGTTGCTGGAGATCCTATCAAAGTTACTGTTTACCCAAGTGAATGACATGAATTCTACTAGAGAATATTAATATGAACGGAAGGAATGAGCAGAACATTAACGCAGAACATTAAACAACTTCACACATCTCCTGGGTAAGCCTAAGTTACTTAATGTCCTTCCTAATAAACAGCATATGCATGAAAACTTAATTAACCACCATGAGATCCTTCGACTCGAGATTCTTGATGGTAATGGAAAGAACATAGCTGCGACATAATAGGCCCTCTGTGGAAAATAATTGGTGTCGTAGGTGATTCGACATCTAGCAGAAAATCCATGGGAACTAGGTCAATCATCAATTATTGCAGAGGGTGGTCTGGAAATTGCAACTGATAAACTCCTAACTTTGCTGATTTTCCCAATGTTAATTCAGAAATCGAGAAAATTCTGCAAAAGGACTCTTAATACTATGAATAAATGGAAGGCGATTGAGGATTTCTGTTGACAAACATTGTTAATTCAATGATGTCAATAAAAACGTCAAGTGCAAAATGGATAGAAAGATATAGGTTTGTTTATTCGTTCTCATTTAAATAAACATAAACAAGCCACAGAGATAATTACATATTATTATTTTCTGTACGTGACCAAATTGGTTCATAACTTCCTTAAAATCGTCGAAAACCCATAAAAAGTGAGGTGGAAAAGTTGTAAGCGGATTTATTCAATCATATTCACCGTAGTGCTCTTCTTCGAAATACGAAATCACTCAAATTCGTGGCAAAAATTGGTGAGTTCTATTTCGAGGACTTGTTTAAATTGGAAAAAAGATCGAAACGCCATATATATGACGGAGACCTGAGGTTCCTCGAAATCTGATAGCGGCCTTCGGCCGGAACCCAGCATTTTCAATTTTTCAGTCCTCTAGTTATAATTCTCTTACTTCTATAATATTGTACAATTCCAACACTCTTACTATCAATTTGAATCTGAATTAATGTGATACTGTGAAACATTGAGTGAACTTTTTTTTTCTCTATGGTTATTGCCAAGGTTATAACCAATGGTTATTATTTTATGGGGGCTTGATCTTTTATATTTTAGGATGTTGTAACGGGTTAACAGTCCTTCCTTCAGCCCTCTCCTTGAGGTGCCACTGTCTTTGAACAGCTGTGTCCTACAGCAAAGTCGTTGCGCACAGTCGGAATCTGAGATCTGGAATTGATTCGATAATATCGATTTCGCATTGAAGTGAACAGTGGAATTGTCACTTTCAATCATTGGATGTTTAACTGTTAAATAATACATCCAAGTTTGTCTAGGCGTGAAATTCTCTCACGGTAAGTCTTCCCTATTGTCAAATAAGATATTTTCGGGAATAATTCACAGGGACCGTAGATATTCTTGTGCACGTTTCTTTTTAGGTTGAATCCATGGCTCACCTCAAGTATCTATCTCATATTTTGCATTTTCCTTGATTATTAGTTGTATTTTGATTATTTCAAAGCTTCCTTTAGGTTACAATTCATCTTTTCTGTGAATTTTGGTTCCTTTGATGACGTATTCAGACCTGAAGGAGTGCTTGGGAAACTGTAACTTTCTCTAATGAATTTTAAACAATTCACAGTTCTTCCCCTGGGATTAGAAAAATTCTTCCGCTGGGATTAGAAAGCTCTTCCTCTGAGATTGGGACATTTAGCACCGCTTTCTCAAGACTTCCAATCATTGAATATTACCGAGAGGGAGATAATTCCTTGGAATTGGATTGTTGGAAAATTTTACCGTATCTGCAAATCACTGGTTCTGGTTGTTTCACACCCTTGGAGCTGGACATATTTTAAGTATTGAAAGACGATATTTTATGGAGGAAATACCCCTAAAGATTAGTAACACTAACATTGTATAAATTCATTTGTTCAGAGGTCGATCTCAATTTGTTGTAAACGATTGTAGACTTGAATTTTTATTATAATCATAAAACCTGAAGGGAGTTATTAATTCTGACAGGAACCCTGAGATTAAGATTTTATTGCCTATTAAGGTTGATGCCTTTCGTAACGAAGAGGATCAGGACAAAGGTAATATCAAGGTAAATAACAATTACGTTACAATGTTGTTTATTGGTTGAAATTATATGACTCTTTTCAGAACTTTCGATGCTTCGAATTTTCGATAATTCTTTCCCATGGGCTTCACGTCCCTGAAGGATATGTTAATCGTAGAACAAAGTCCACCGGAATATTGAAATGAGCGAGATTGTTCACGATATCGTAAACTCTATCCAAACATTGTTCCAAATAAATATGAATTCATCATCTCAACCTGGCCGAACCTGAACTTTCGTAGACTCTCGTCTCTAAGTTGATTTACAATATTCAGCGGTGAGCATCATAAGGACTTTAGGGGCCTAGACCATCCCCCTGCGTATAGAATAGTTAATGTAATTAGTTTAGTTCAATGTGGTCTGTTAACCCTTTCACCGAAGGTTTCATGTCAGACAATGTTCATCCGGGCTTCTAATTTATGAGGAAAAAAAGCCTCTATCCATTTGGATAATGGTGTATCGCGTGAATTCTCGATGAATTCCGGGTTACATCATTCACCGGAGCAGTTTACTCTCTCCAGGAAATTGGTCCTGGCCATAGAGTTCATGTAAAATGAAAATTTTCTAATAGGTTTCTGCCCAGCTGTGATGATTAATTTCAGTTTCCCCTAAGTGGGCGGACTGTACAGGTGGGGGAAGGAAACTTTGGAGTTTCATCTTCAAGGACCAACAACGTGAACTGTTGTAGAACTGTAATAAATCTCAGGAGATAAAGAGAAAGATCTCAAAATTCGTAGGCAGAATAACAACGCCGAACCTACACACTTTCGGCAGTGTGAATTTGCGAGGTGGTACCAATAGGGGAAGGAAACCTTGGAGTTTCATCTACAAGGATCCACATCGTGTACTGTTGTAGAACTGTAATAAATCTCAGGATAGAAGGAAGAAAACTCAAAATTCGTAGGCACACACTTTCGGCAGTGTGAATTTGCGAGTAGGTACAAATGGGAGAAGGAAACCTTGGAGTTTCATCTACAAGCATCCACATCGTGTACTGTTAGGGAATTGTAATAAATCTCAGGAAAGAAGGAGACAACATCTTTAAATTCGTAGGCCAAATAACAAGACTTAGTGCAAAGGCCGAACCTACAAACTTTCGGCAGTGTGAATTTTCGAGGAGGTACAAATGGGGAAAGGAAACTATTGAGCTCGATCTTCACGGATCCACAACGGGCACTCTTGAAGAATTGAAATAAATCTTAAGCGAAAAGAAGAAAAATCTCAAAATTCATTCATAGGCCGAACCTACACACTTTCGGAATTGTGAATTTTCGAGGAGGTACAAATGGAGAAAGAAACCTTTGGGGTTTCATTTTCAAGGATCCACAATGAGCATTCTTGGAGAATCATTATAAATCTGTGAAGAGAAAAAAAAAATCTCAAAATTTGTAGGCAAAATAACAAGACTATTCATAGTGCAGATCAAATGCCGAACCTACACACTTTGGGTATTGCGAATTTACGGATAAAATATAGTTTTAGTACTCGCAAAATAACCACCCTTTGTTGTTGAACCCAAACTACCATCCAAAGGTTCGCTCAACAACGATATCATTTCCGATTCAAGAAACTTCCCTCTATACAAATTTTTTTCGATATTTTGTTGCATCTACCATCTGGATCATCCACATAAGAACTGCCCTGATTTATCCCACCAACACTATGAAACACGCATCTCGAACAGAATCCCGTGTAACTCGATTCAAACTACTGGGGAAGTGTGAAAAAGCGCAGGCCGTAGGACCTCGAAAAACAAAGAACTAGTCCGCTTGAGGAGAATCTTTCTTTTTGTTTCTTCCTGTAAACTTAGCCTGCCCCTTCCGCTCTCCTTTTCGTTTCTTCGGATTACGGGCTGCCGGATTGAATTTCTACGGTTCCCTTTACTCCCCCAATTTTGGTTCTTAAAGTTCGCATCATCAAACTCCACTCTACTTTGTACATGCTTCTTCTGTGTGTTATTAAGAACCCCCTTTTCTGTACAAATATTGGGGTTGGGGATGCTATGCGGAGTTCGAATCATCTGTTTTTCGGGGACAAATTGGAAACATCGGTTGGATTCACGTTGAATAAAGTAGATTTAGCGAATTTTTCTTTGATAGTTATGAGTAGAGACCGGATTTCATGCAAAGGATAGCGATGGTCTATATTATAATATAGTAACTTAAGGAACGGAGCTTAGAGCAACAAATAAAGGTCGAAAAGGCAAAGCAGGACGTGTATTCCAAACTGCATATGTTCAAGTTTATTGTGTTAATGTGCACCTACACGTAGGTACATGCAGTTAACGCCATACGTTGAACAGAATTCAGCTGATAACTATAACTGGCTCGCATACTTCATATGTATGAAGGCATGTTAATTGTATCTTCACGTATCTGTTCAATTACCTACACGTTAATTATCTGAACTTCATGAATTATTATCTGGATTATAACTTGAGGATAACACATGATATATCAGCCATAAAACAACGATGAAGGAAACAATAACCACTAATTAAATTTTCCGTTGCTGAAACTCCAGAACACCTGAAGCGAATCAAGGCTTTTATTAAATTTCGAACAGCGGATAACTCGTACAATATGCCCTCTCGGTGTGTTGCTGATGCATTGACACATCTGTGCCATGAAAGCGGAAAGAAAGTGTACAATAATTTGATTTTTGGATTTAAGGGTTCCAGAGCCAAAAGCAAACGTCTCCCAATATCTGTAGGCAAATGAAATGATTTCCTAGCTCCCCGACAAAAAACAGCATATGTACCTAACCACCGCAAACATTGCGGCACAATTGTCACATGTAGATATCTGGGTTCAAGCTATTCGAGCTATTATTCGTCCGAATAATGGGCAAGAATAATATACTGGCTGTTTAACTGAAAATTCAAATTACATGTAGTGAAACAAAAGAAAATTTGTTCTAGATAAACTAATAAACAAGCAAACAAATCATTTCATTCAACCCCAGAGAACACCAAATCCATTATTCGCAACTATACACCCTAAAATGAAACGCAAGAACAATTTTTTTTTGTTTCACTACATTCAGTTTGAATCTTCCGATAAACAGCCAATATATTATTCTTGCCAATTATTCAACAAATAAGGTTGAATAGCTAGAACCCATATTTCCACATGTGACAATTATGCCGCAATGTTTGCGGTGGTTACATATGCTGGTTTTTGTCGGGGACCTAGTAAATCGTTTAATTTGCCTGCCGAAATTGGGGTCGTTTGCTTTTGGAGCGGACAGGTGAAATTTTATCCGATCGCCGCTGCGTTTCGTTTTAAGCTCTTTCGTTTTCTTGCATCGAATTCATCTTCGCTGAGTTATTCTGATGAGACTTGAATGAGTCGAAGTTGATCATAAAATATTCAATTTGAAAAAAAAAAGCAAAAAATCTCTTTGCTAGGAGGTGATGAATCACTATGCTATTTTAATAAAGTGCTTGACTTCCTTCGCGTTCTTTTCTCGGCACCAGAATTTATCGCAAATTTGTATATTCTCTTTCAACTTTTATTAAGAGATTTTTCCTGCATTCTTAAATTTCAAACTAGGGAGGGGAAAAATTACAGATTGAAAAGGTCCTATATATAAAAAATTTGAAATTTCACAAACACACTGATAAAATTGATCAAAATTGTTTTCAGAAATCGTTTTAAATCGTCATCATTCGTTTGTGTGTGCACAAAGTTTTTTCCGGCGTAATAACGAATGCTTACATGCAGCAACTATCACATCAGATTGCAATAATGTCCCAAGCATTTTCAATGCGTTGTCTCAGTTCTTCCGCACTATTCACCCCACCGTCACTATACTCTAATGTTCTCAAATGACCCCAAAGGAAGAAATCAAAGAGGAAAGTTGAGATCGGAAAACACAAAAATCATACGCATCATAGATGATTTGGTATACTTACATTACTCGATCACATCTCAGACCGCGATTATGAACTCACATGACACACATTTAGATCTCAATACAAACCTAAGCTCAGATCCGGGCTGGGAATTTCCCGGATTCGCGGGTAACTTTGATCTCGGAATATTCGGACCTAGTAAATATTTTATATAAATGATTTTTGGCATATTGATGAGTTCTATTGCCTGTCAAAAAAAAACCTCAACTTTGAGAACACCTGTATAGACTTTTCATTATTATTATTGCGAACGAATGATAATCGAATTACTGGTATTATTGTGTAAGGAACTATTCTTTCACCCAAAAATAAATTTCCATTGGGATCCAAAACAAATAATAATTATAATTATTCAATATTTAATTTTTTTGTACGAGATTGAGAATGAAGTCACATGGAAGTAAAAAATTCTTGATTTTCAAGGTAAATGTCGTGAAAAAAAATAAAATGCCATCTCTTTTCTTTGTCGTGAAATTTCAATGAATCCCTATGACTATCCAATGTCTACGTCTAATTGCTGAGCCACTATGTTTTCATTAAATTGCGGTTAGGTCTCAGAATATGTGGAAGCCAGCTTGATTAGGGTCCGAATAATGAAATCAGAACCGACTGGGAGATATGTGTATTCAAAGTACCAGTTCTGAAGTTTTATTACAGGGTTTATTTTAATGTCACGACAGTGGCGCGTCCGCACCCCCTACTTTGATCACCACTGTTTGAGGTTTGAGTTTGGGGGAAAGTCGATTTTTCTGATGAATTCTTGAATTCTAAACTTAGGGTACATTGATAACATTTCGATGCAATATGGAGCGGGAGATGCGTGTGCCACCGAGATAATTAAAATGCGCGATGTCGTTTATTTTTGTCAAGGCGAGTTTGGAAGATTGTTGTTGAATCCATCTTGAATCCATATGAATATTATTGTGTACAGACCCGAAAATAAATAAGAGTTATATTGAATTGAGGAATGAAAAGAAATACACTAATTATTCAACTTGAAAAATGCACTGGCACATGAAAATTGAAAATTTATATGGAAATGAGGATGTGAATATTGGAACTGAATACTTCATAGATACTTCAAAAATTTCATAAAAACAAATATATCTACAATCCGCAGAAAAAAACAAAGGGAGAATTGAAAAGAATGAATTACTCCGAAAAAATTGAAAGATATATTGAAAAAATTGAAAATGTACACAAAAACAAAAATAAACCAAATAACAGTTAACTTAAAAAGGAATATTCTGAATTGAGAAGAAGGTTACATAAAACAACATTACAGGCTAAACAAGGATATTTCAAAAAATGCATCGAAAGTAATTTGAACGAACCAGTAGCCCTGTTGAAGTGTGTACAAAATACTTCAAGAAAACAAACACAAATTCAATATATTAAGTTAGAGTTATGACTTGGTTGTCGAATATGATCAGGAAATAAGTGATGCTTTCAATAGTTATTTCATCGAACTATTATATAATAAATATATTAATAATTATAGACCAGTTACCCTTGTGTCTAATATTTCGAAGATCTTTGGAAAACTAACCAAGGTGCGAATGGTAGCATTTATGCTACCATATTTATTAAGTTCCATTATTATTTCGAATAATCAATTCGGATTTAGACAAGGGATGTCGACAGAAGATGCTTTAAAAAGAGTTACTGAAATGATATATAAAAAATTACGAAAAGCACTGCCGTGAAGTCAGGAGCTTTTGAGCGCTCGTACATACACCTTGTAGGTATAGATTAGCATTTTCCAGTTTTAGAAATCAATTGATGGAATTTTCGACAGCTGTCAAAAAAATTCTGAAACTTAGGCGAAACTCCAGACTTAATGTCGGTGCTTCAGCTGACCAATTTTTTTTCGATAATTCGCTAGAATTTTCTACGGTATTTATGGTCTTGGTGATGCGATCTGGACAAAATTTCGCAAGTAGTTCGAATACAATATTCCTCAGCTAGGTGCAAAATTTCATTCCAATCCAATCAGTAGTTTCGGAACTATCAGTAAAAAAATATTTTGAACGGCCATATTTACGGAACCTCTAGTCTAATTTTGCTCATTGATGAACGTGACCGCGACATTCGCGATCCAAACCCACCCTGAAAATTTCAAATTCCTAGGCCTTTCCCTTCGGAAGTTATAATTTTCTATGGTTTCTGGTCATGCGATCTGGACAAAATGGTGCTTTAATATATCATTCTCGATCAAAATACAAAATTTTATCTCGTCGTATCCTGAAAATTTCAAGTCCCTAGGCCTCTATTTTCGAAAGTAATGATTTCCTATGGTTTCTATGGTTCTGGTCATGTGATCTGGAGAAATGTAGCTTAAATATATCATTCTCCCTAAGTATACAAAATTTCGTCACGATCGAATCTGTAGTTTTGAAATTATCAAGAAAACTAAATTTCAAACGACCATATTTACGGAACCCCAAGTATAATTTCGCTCATAGATAAACGTGATCACGACATTCGAGATCCACACCTATCCTGAAAATTTCATGTCCCTCGGCGTTTCCGTTCAAAAGTTACAATTTTCAATGGTTTCTATGGTTCTGGTCATGCGATCTTGGCAAAATTTCACATGTAGCTTGAGCACCTCATCCTCCATTCAAGTGCAAAATTTCATCAAGACCAAAACTGTAGTTTTCAAGTAATCAGGGGAACAAAACTTTGAACGGCCATATTTACGGAACCCCTGGTGGAATTCGGCCCATTAATGAACTCAACTGAGGCATATGGGAACTGAACCAACACTGAAAATTTCAAGTTTCTAGGTTGTTCCGTTCGAGAGTTATCGTGCTTACGGCACATTTTCAGCTCAAAATTCGATAAATACAGACATCGTGACGAAATGATATAGCCCTCGTATAAGTAGTACGAGCGCTCAAAAACATAATAATTTATAATTTATTCGATTATAAATCAATACATAATACAGAAAATACACAGATGACAATAGTTCCAATCGAAAGTACCACTGTCCAAAAAAGTCCTCAAGGGACTTGTCTATGGACTATAGAAAAAAAATATTTTTAATATATCACAATCAATTGCTCTCTCAGAAACATATGACAACCGTGCAAAAAAAAAAAAAAAACAACAAAAAAACAATAAAGGGATTCAAAAACCGAAAATCGAGGGTCACCAATACATAGATATAAATATTTCATCCCTGGCAATAGTCATAGATGTAGCAAAAGCTTTCGACACCGTCAACCATAAGAAATTTTAGGAAAAACTTTCAGATTACGGCTTCAGAGGTAAAATAAATATTCTTCTCCGCAGCTTCCTTACAGGAAGAAGACAAACGACGACATTAAATGAAACACATTTAGTAGTACGAACATACTTATCTATATGGCGTTCCGCAAGGAACGGTGCTCGAGCCTTTCCTTTCTTTAATATATTTGAATAGTATATTCGACCTAAAAAGCATTGGAGAAATTATAAGCTTTGCTGATGATATCGATACCTTTTTGCCAAACTATCGTAAGCCTCAACGTAGTACGTTGAGGCTTACGATAATTTGGCAAAAAGGTATCGATATGTTAGTCATGTAGAAAAAACAATAAATGACGATTCTGAAGAAATGGTTCGAGGTTAACAAACTCACCTTAAATCAGCAAAAGACCAAGTATATGACCTTTTCATCCAATAAAGTCGGACTTCTGAATTTATGAATTCTCCAAGTGACCAATCAATTCCAAATCTCAAATATTAATGCCACAAAATATCAAGGAATCTATATAGACCAACATTTGAAATGGGATGAACATATGAATTACATGATAAAAAAGTAAAGGGGCATTGCATACAGATTGAGAGTAATACGAAAGAATTTCCAATCCGTTAGACATCTCCAAATACACACATTGGAAAAGTCTAGGGATATTTTTATTAAAAGGCGTTTTTTTTCAGTTGATTTAGGGAATACTAAAATTATAGGGTAATGAGTAAATGTTTGATATGTCATTATATCAATTTTTTGAATGAAACTAACACAATATTTCAAGAAAAATAAATGAAGTATAAACCATAATTTTACGAGCTATACAAAAGAAATGATCGAGTATTCAGAAAAATATAACTAATGAAGAGTATTATCTCCACCTTGATTCAGAACAGCTCTACACCTATTGTTCATAGTCAAAATGACATTGTCAATGTCCGATTGAGGTATAGTTGCCCATTCTGTGGTTAAAAGCTCTCGGAATTGACGAACATTTTGGATATTGCCCATAAGGGAAGTAATTCTACGTTGAAGCATGTCCCATGTCAATCGGATTAAGGTCCGAGGATTGTGCGGGCCATGGCATTACTTCTATTCCCACGTTTTCTAACCAGTTCGTCACAATCGCAGCGGTATGGGGACGAGCATTATTATGCATTAGGCTAAAGTTAGCACCAACCGCACCAGCAAATAAAGGCACAATGGGTTGAAGAATATCATCCACATACTGCTGCCCTGTCAGGAAACCATTTGAAAAAACAAGCTCGGTTCTGCCGCCTATAATTATTCCCGTACTGCCTCTGTATTTGTGAACTTCCTGAACATTTCTTAAACGTTCCACGTTCCCGAATCGCCTCCACACTCATGTCCGACGAGAATCTGGATGAAATCCAGATTTGGATTCATCAGTGAGCAAAACTGTTGGCCAATCTTCTGCATCCCAATTCCGATATTCTTCGCACCAGTCTACTCTGGCAGCGCAATTACCTCTACAGATAGGTAGAGATCAAATTGGTCTTCGAATATGAAGATTGGAAAAATTTTTTGAGGCTTGTATGACTTTGTACGAATATCCCTAGACTTTTCCGATGTGTGTACTTTATGATGTATTGGTGCAGTCTCAACTCTCATATGGGACCATTGAATGGTGGGGAGTATTGAAATGTCATGGAAAAGATATTATGCAAAAATACATCTTAAAAATTATGTACGGAAAAGAGTATACATTACCTAGTCGAGAGATTTATGAGATATCGAAAGCATTGGATATAAGACAGATTTTTGCGAGTAAGTAAATGACGAGCGTCAAACAGAAGAAGATACCTTTGGTATTGAAAGAACACAATTACTCGACAAGAAAAAAAAGGGACAACTATGAAAGATCGAAAACGGAAAAGAAACTGGTTCAGAGATATCTACCTTCAAGACTTTACCCAAAAATACCCAATAGAATAAAAGAATTGAGAAGTATAAAAAAATTCAAAAGAGAAATGAAAAACTGGTTAATTGCTGAGGATTGATCTTTGATTCATAAATTGATCAACTCTCCATAAAAAATTCAAGACAAATTACTGATTGTGACAAAAAATCCCGGACGAGACGAGATAAAATACCGAAGTGCGACAAAAATTCCCGTATGCGAATGGATGCTCGATCAAGAATGGAAGAAGCCAACTGTGACGAAGAATGCCATGCAGACAGAATATTATTTTAATTCTTGTATTTATACGAAATGCATATGTCGTAAGAATCCAATTTATTTTTTACAACTGTAAACAGTTACATTATGTAACTCACAGTTTTCTCTCAGAGTTTACCTCAATTTGTAACATTTTGAATAAACTCATATCTATCTATCTATCTATCTATCTATCTATCTATCTATCCGGTTACTTATTGTACTGATTTCAATAATACGCCTGTTTGCTCGAACTAGAGCTGAATCTTTCGCTTGGCGCTTTTTCGTGGTTTGGGATAGAAATTCGCCTGCAATGCGAAATATTTATTGCAGCAATAAACCTAAATATTTTTTCGTTTTCGAATTTCCCACAACATATTCGACTGCGACTAATTGTCAAGTTACTTTTGGGGCCCCTCCCCTCCAGGAAATTTGGACAAAGAAGTGACTTGAATCAACTCACTCCATATGCCGACAGTACGGCATACATTAAATTAAAGAAGGATTTAATTTGAATGGGTAGCACTCTTTAAGTGTAATTAGGGACTTACCGACTAATGAACATTCTACCCTTGAATTCGGATGAAGCGGTTAGGATTAAAAGTCCGAGTCATTAACCGAGGATATCAGTTTAAACTGCGTGAATTTTTGGAGTTGGGTGGGGTCTAAATTCAAAATTCGACTGGATGATTATAAGATGTAAAAACAAGCACACAAAAACAATTATTCCCAAGTTTCATGTTCTCATCTCTGTCGACAGTCCCATGACTACGTTTTTTTCTGTCAAAATCACAGACTCACATAACAAACAAAAAAACAAATCAAAAACCCTTCGACGAGTAAATAATACTTATATGTTTCAGTTGGTGATAGACGTGTCAGACTATTCATTCTCACTTTTATTCGTTGCCTGACACAGATAGCCAATTTGTATTCAGAATCTTTTTGTGTGAATTCGATTCGTCTAGCCAACCCCATCTACTTTACTATTCAACCCGTGTGACACCCCGATTAACGCAAATTGAAGGTGGAATTGGAAATGTAATTTGTAGCGCGAGGGACTTGTAAGAACCGATTCTCTAATGAAGGAATATTGGGAATAAGTGAAAAATTGCTTACACAGGAGTTCATTTTCAACGAAATCCTTCTAGTCAATAAATTGATTTTCCTATATCGAACCGTTCGAGGAACGGTTCCTGATTCGAACTTAGTTGAATTCGAAGATTAATTTGTAATTATGCACTTATATTTCGCGTATTTGTTTCCGATATAGCGAAAGAGGTTGCAAATATTCTAATCCTCACCTGGAAGCATCCTATACACAGCGGGGATATAAAAGGATATCAACATGGACTTGTTCGATGACTTATGCGACCTGGCTTCCCTTTTGTGGAATACAAACAGGACGAAAGACACCAAAACAAGTTATTCAAATGCTGATGAAATGGATATTCATGCAAATCGGGGTGAGAGTTTTATTTATGTGAAACATTCAGGAGAAGAATACGTGTGCGTACTCCCAAGTTTCACGATTTCTCCTTGGCTGATGCGGATGTCAGTATGTATTTAGAAAACCTTTTCTTGAATCACCTCTGAAGATTTATCAGGCAAAAAGTTTCAAACAGAACTGTATCTTTCACAATCGATAAGAAAGGAACGAAATCTTTCCGGTGCAACTTCAATCCATCCCAGCTGACATCTATCTATATGATGTAAGGAAAGAACATTGCGATGCAGATCCAAATACGTATCTGAGCCATAATTTGTGACAAATCTATGATGTATCTAAACTACATCGATGCTTCGTATTGTTGATGTGTCAGCTATATAATTACTATGTAAGATACATAAACCTTTGAATGAAAGAGGGGGAATATCCTGGATGTTTTATGCGACGTTCTCTAAACAGATATTAAAATTTGTAGGGATGAATATTCATAATAAGGTCATCTTTATTCCTTCTTTTCTTATATTTTGAATTCGAATAAACAGATGTCTTTTGCACTTTATAATTTGTCATATTCTGCTCGGTCCCTTCATTTCTTTCCTATAACCTAACTAAAGCAAGGCTTTACCCAATCATACGAAAGACCCCTACGCTACCGGGCCGTAGGGTAGTGGCTAGCGCGTTTGGCTGTTTGGAGTACAGTTCCACCATTCACTGTTGGGTACACAATCAACAGTGCTGTGCCTCAAGTGGCGTAAGGACACAGTAACGCAGCCTAACAGAACACAACCAGATCTCCTAACTCGCGCAAGCTCATGAGGAGTCTCACAGAGACCTAGAGAGAACAAACTCCAAAGAGTAACCGTAATGGCAAACAGAAGGTTAACGGAGAATTATAAATACACATTCATAGATTTGCAATGATTATTTTGATTTTAGCTGTTATTTAGAGATTCTAGAAAATTGAGTTTTACAGTATTGGGGACATGAAAATACTCTCCGCGTATTGAAAAATTATAAACCATAAATTGCTTCTTCTCTTTGGCACTTTCAGTTTTATCAGCTCAAGAATTTTCCTTGAGGTTCTTTTTCTAATTATTTGATTTTTTGAAATTCTTTTTTATTGATTGTGATTTTTCCTCTGCTTCAGAAATATTTTATATTTTGGCAATAATTCTGTGCTTTAAAATTTGGCTCATTTTTGAGCGCTCGTACTACTTACACAACGGCTATATCATTTCGTCACGATGTCTGTATTTTTCGAATTTTGAGCCGAAAATGGTCTCAATCGACTATGTTCGACTCACTGATGATGAATCCGTCGGAAAATTCGAGTCAGTCCGTCCGGCCGTCCGTCCGTCCGTAAGCCCGATAACTCTCGAACCGAACAATCTAGAGACTTGAAATTTTTAGTGTGGGTTCAGTTCCCGAATGCCTCGGTTAGGTTCGTTAATGGGCCAAATTCCACCAGGGGTTTCGTAAATATGGCCGTTCAAAGTTTTGTTCTCCTGATTACTTGAAAACTACAGAATTGATCGAGATGAAATTTTGCACTTGAATTGAAAATGAGGTGTTCAAGCTACATGTGGAATTTTGTCCAGATCGCATGACCAGAACCATAGAAACCATAGAAAATTGTAACTTTCGAACGGAAACGCCTAGGGACTTGAAATTTTCAGGATAGGTGTGGATCTCGAATGTCGTGATCATGTTCATCTATGAGCAACATTATTTTAGGGGTTCTGTAATTATGGTCGTTTGAAATTTAGTTTTCTTGATAATTTCAAAATTAAAGATTCGATCGTGACGAATTTTTGTATACTAATGAAGAATGATATATTCAAGCTACATTTCTCCAGATCACATGACCAGAACCATAGAAACCATAGAAAATCATAACTTTCGAACGGAAAGGCCTAGGGACGTGAAATTTTCAGGATAGGTGTGGATCTGAAATGTCGCGTTCACGTCTTTTAATGAGCAGAATTATACTAAGGGTTCCGTGAATACTGTCGTTTGAAATTTTGTTTTCTCGATAATTTCGAAACTACGGATTCGATCGAGATGAAATTTTGTATTTTAATCGAGAATGATATATTGAAGCAATATTTTGTCCAGATCGCATGACCAGAACCATAGAAACCATAGAAAATCGTAACTTTTGAACGGGAAGGCCTAGGAACTTGAAATTCTCAGGGTGGGTTTGGATCGCGAATATCGCGGTCACGTTCATCAATGAGCAAAATTAGACTAGGGGTTCCGTAAATATGGCCGTTCAAAATATTATTTTCCTGATAGTTTCGAAACTACTGATCGGATTGGAATGAAATTATGCACCTACCTGAGGAATAATGTATTCAAACTACCTGCAAAATTTTGTCCAGATCGCATCACCAAGACCATAGATAGCGTAGAAAATTCTAGCGAATTATCGAATAAAAATTGATCAGCTAAAGCACTGACATGAAGTCTGGAGTTTCGGCAAAGTTTCAGAATTTTTTTGACAGCTGTCGAAAATTCCTTCAATTGATTTCTAAAACTGGAAAATGCGAATCTACCTACAAGGTGCATGTACGAGCGCTCAAAAGTTCCTGCCTTCACGGCAGTGCTTTTCGTAATTTTTTTTGAGCTCTCGTACTACTTACACGAGGGCTATATCATTTCGTCACGATGTCTGTAGTTTTCGAATTTTTAGCCGAAAATGGTCTCAATCGACTATTTCCGACTCATTGATGACGAATCCGTCGGAAAATTCGAGTCTGTTCGTCCGGCCGTCCGTCCGTCCGGCCGTCCATCCGTCCGTAAGCACGATAACTCTCGAACGGAACAACCTAGAGACTTGAAATTTTCAGTGTAAGTTTAGATCCCAAATGCCTCGGTTGAGTTCGTTAACGGGCCAAATTTCACTAGGGGTTCCGTAAATATGGCCGTTCAAAGTTTCGTTCTCCTGATTACTTGGAAACTACAGATTTTATCGAGATGAAATTTTGCACTCAAATGGAGAATGAGGTGCTCAAGCTACATGCGAAATTTTGTCCAGATCGCAGTACCAGAACCATAGAAACCATAGAAAATTTTAACTTTTGAACGGAAACGCCTAGGGACTTGAAATTTTCGGGATAGGTGTGGATCTGGAATGTCGTGATCACGTTCATCTATGAGCAAAATTATACTAGGGGTTCCATAAATATGGTCGTTTGAAATTTAGTTTTCTTGATAAATTCAAAACTTCCGAAGGAAAAGGCTTAGAAACTTGAATGAACTTTGTATCGCGAATTTCGCGGCCACGTTCATCAATGAGCAAATTCAGACTAGGGGTTCCGTAAATATGGCCGTTCAAAATATTTTGTTCCTGATAAGTTCAAAACTAGTTGGATTGGAATGAAATTTCACACCTAGATGAAAAATAATGTATTCAAACTACGTGCGAAATTTTGTCCAAATCGCATCACCAAGACCATAGATCCGGTGAAAATTCTAGCGAATTATCGAAAAAATTGATCAGCTGAAGCACTGACATGAAGTCTGGAGTTTCGCCTGAGTTTGAGAATTTTTTTGACAGCTGTCGAAAATCCCTTGTTCTCTAAAACTGGAAAATGCTAATCTACCTACATGGTGGATGTACGAGCGCTCAAAAGCTCCTGACTTCACGGCAGTGCTTTCCGTAATTTTTTCTATGTGCTTTTATTAATATTTATTATTATTTCTCTCTCGGAGTTTATCATTTTTTCTTGCATTTATATTTAAATTCGTGCAATATCTATTTCAATGTAGCCATTTTGTTTTTCTCCAGGTATATTTACTTCAGAAATATATTTTTTTGTGAGTCATTCTCTTTTCGGTGATTTTTTTTTTGTTGCGGTTAGTTTATATTTTTGTACCTATCGAATGTAAAAAAAATTATACCTTCTTCTTAAACAAGAAGAAGGATATTCATGAGTATGAATCAATTAATGAATACATTTCTATGTATGTCTTTTCCATTCATATAACATATAACACTTCTAATACTCTCGTTCATGTACAGAAATAAGTATTAATTACACCTTTTCACTCGAACCAAGAAAAAACTCTACACAATGAGAGGAAAAGTTAAGTGAAAATACACGAAGTATAATTGTTTTTGACATTATAACATGAAACTCACAACACACAATTATTGTACATATTAAAAACAAAGAAATTTCCGTTGAATAAAAAAAAAATATTTCAAATAAAAATCCAGAAAAATTCTTTTATGCTAAAGTTATCCAGAACGAAGGAACATATATTCAGATCTAGATAATTTTCAACCAGAATTTTGGGAAAACCTCCCTTCATTACAGCTTCTCCAATGTTATCCTCCGACTTGAAAGTTTCCCATCAAACATTAAACAAATCTCATTTTTTCCATTAACTTCACCTATTAATCCGTCTGAATTTCCAGGCTCTTCACGTACTTCCCAACTGAGTTCAGCAAGAAGATAAAAATGGCCGAAATCAGAAAGAGCCTATTGGACCGAGCGATTGTCTCTGCGAATCGTCAGTTTCAACGCCGAATAGATATAACACTTTGCTGAAATTGCGGGATCATCATTATTGGAATCGCCGCTAAAGACCGAATTACATCAGATTCACAATTCCGCAATTCTTTTCTGCAGATGGACTCTTTTTTGAAGTTCGACACTCCCCATAATGCTTAGGTGAGACAATTATTTCCAGTTCTCTCCTGTAATTATCCACCCCACAATCTTCGCGTTTCATGTTCGACATGCACGACGTGGGGGAGGAGGAATAGATCTTTTACCGCGTTGAACTAAAAAAGCGTTTAGGAGCCTTCCAAAAAAATTCCCGTAAGACGACTGAAAAAACTACCCAACTCATATCTTTGTCATTTCTTGGGCGATCCCGTTCGCCCCACCAAGTTTCTGATGCCGAAAATCGTCAGAAACGACCGAATACTGGCGGAAGTTAACCTAGATGACGTTTATGGTGGGATTTGCCTTGTTCGATTGAAGAATAATTCATTCAAGGTTTCTTTCAGAAGATCAGGATATCATTGAATTGACAAATTGACACTTCGCTAACTCAGATTAATTTCTATTAATCGGACGATGAAATAATCGATTTGATGAAATGAGGCCCTGTAGCTGACAATATAGCTCACCTTGTTTCTTATTATGTCGTTAATCTATCGGCCAAACTTCGGGGCGAAGAACGCTTCAATCTCGGCTAATTAGCTGTGAAAAATAAAAAGTATTCATCCATCAAAATCAGGAGAAGCCGTTCGAAAACATGGCGAAAACTTTCCCGCGGGATAATTGTTTATGAATTATTTCTGCCTCATTTGAAGCGACGAAGATGTTGAGATTCTCTCAATTATGAATTCGAGAACCGAGGAGGCTCCGTAAATCCATGAGTTTTAATTAATTTGGACGGAAATTACACTTGTGCGAACAAGTTGAACCTCACACTTTCGATTGTCAATTATTGAATCGAATATAAGAAAATAACTACAGAGAACAAAAATTGAAAAGCACTGATGAAAAGTCAGGATCTTTTGCTCATTTTATTTTCATAAACTTTAAAAGATGGAATTAGCTAATTATATTGAATATATCAGAAAAACTCAATTTTTTTGGGTATCAAAATGGCATCCAGTGATCATTGTTAGTATTACAAGTTCTGTCATTTAATTATCATAAAACAACTAAAATCACCGAACTATAATGACTACCTATATCAGAAAAACCCAATTTTATTTTTACATGGAACAACTGGAAAGCTGATTTTTTCCTAACTTATTCAATCACTACATGATATGAAGACAGACAATGTCAGCAGGATATGGCGAATAGTTTCTGGGTTGCCAAAGTTTTGAAAAAGAATTATTCAAAAATCTTCTAGATATCTTCATGAATTTCACATGAATCTTTTCATCTTACAACTGACTACAGAGATTCAATTCTATTGGATCGTTATTTTCAGAATTTATGGGGGTGAAAAAATTCAGATGGGTATATCTACGGAATCCTTCGGCGGATCCTGCACATTAGGAACTTATCTGGCGCATTCGGATCTCGAACATACTGTGAAAATTTCGAAACTGTTTGGCCGCTTTTTTCGAGCTCCCGACCAGACAGATTTGAATGCGACCAACACGACTATTCTAGACTCAAAATAAAAGAACACGATTTGGCAAAATCGTCGGCCTAATTCGTTAACCTGCTAAGTCGATTTTTGCATAGTTTACAGGAGAGAGAAAAAACTGAATGATATCTTTTCTATTTTACATATGAAGATTCTGAATATACATTTGGTTGCTATAATGATTCTACATATGTTGTGAGTTTTGAAAATAGAATATCTTAAGCACAGTTCGAAAAAATTTGGAAAATAATCACTTAGCAGCTTTTCGTTATGAAGTTTAAATTTGATTGAGGACATAGCAGTTTTTCCATTTAAATGAGCATGAAGTAACATTATTTGCTTGTAATTCTCAATAGAGGATTATATTATAATCAAATCAATTCAATCAGTTTCAAACAAAATATTTATTATCGAAATTTTAACAATACAATCAGTATTCAAACAAGGAACCGTATTAACTATTTTAGTATTTTATAAACAATATGTAATTAATCAACATAATTTCAAATGTTTTCATTGTTCTTTACTAGTTACACTTCCATATAAGTCATAGTCGTATGAGTAAATCAGAGATAAAACTTGAAAGCCAAGTAAATTAAGAAAATTCTGAAAAAACAATCATATTTTTCAAACAAAAACTGAAATTCTGAAGAAAATTGAATTCTGAACCAAAAACAATCTTCTAGCAACCCTTAATTCAAAATCACAAAAATAACCTATCGATGAGATAAATCATCGTAATATTGATGATAGTCGGGTGAAAGAGTCCTTCTGATTTGCTACAAGGCCTCAAACTTCCAATGAGTGATTTTACGTCGATTTTGATGCAATTGCGTAAGATTACTAATCTCACAAGGATGAAATCGTGAAGACCTTTTCTGCGGTAAAAGTTGCTAGTTATCCTTATAAAAAGTTTTATAGAGACTGGATCCATTGCATCCATAACGTAACACTGAATGAAAATACACTCACGTGCAAAAAAAAAACGCAACAAGCTAATATTTGGTAAAATTGAGGTCTCGTAGTTTCTTTATTTTTAGTTCCATTTTTAACATTTTTGCAGTAAACTGTAGATAAAATTACTAATTTCAACTTGCTCATTCGTTCTTTCGTCAAATGCTGGCTTATTAGTCTTTATACAGGGTTAATAAGGAGTTTGTGTTAAACCCTAATTTCAAAACATCCTGTGGTATAATTTCGTGGTCAAATTCTTTCAAAATACTTCGACCACTCTTTTGACGGTAGAGCGATAAACATGAAGAATTCTTGCAACATATTCATAATTACGTTCATCTTCAACAAGAGCAACAGCTATTGTGCAAAATTCCTTCCCCAATTCACCTCTTCACAAAATAACAATTCTTACAGTAAACCGTTGTTGACTTCGTTAATTTCGTTCTTGAAAATGAATTAGACCAGAGCACTGAAAGGCATGAATAAAAAAACAAATTTTGGAAAGGAAAATTTTTCGACAAAAATTGGTATTTTGAAAGAATTTGATCACGAAATTATTCCACAGGATGTTTCAAAATTAGGGTTCAACAACAAACTTATAATTAACCCTGTGTAATGACTTATGAGCCAGCATTCAACGAAAGTCCGAATGGGCAAGTTCAAATTAATAATTTTATCTACAGTTTGCTGACAAAAATTCGAAAATTGTACTAAAAATGAAGAAACTACGAGACCTCAAATTTCACAAATATTAACTTGTTGCGTTTTTTTTGCACGTGAGTCTATATCTCAAATATGGAACAAAGGAGACTTACCTTGTTTATAATTTTGGCCTTCATTAACACTATGCAATTAAAAACTCGATCAAAACATTGCCTATAACTTCGTGCGTCCAAAAATTCACGTATACGGTGGACCATAATCAGTACAAAACTGAGGCCCCAATGGGATTTAGCAGGTTTTCATTGTGTAGATTTGCTATTGGGTACAAAGCAGTTTTTCGTGCACGGCTTTTCTACCACATTGAATATCGA
Source organism: Aphidecta obliterata (assembly GCA_963966015.1). Taxonomy (NCBI): domain Eukaryota; kingdom Metazoa; phylum Arthropoda; class Insecta; order Coleoptera; family Coccinellidae; genus Aphidecta; species Aphidecta obliterata. The sequence continues at coordinate 9,854,457 of OZ014430.1, read as the reverse complement.
TATCGACCTTTTACCTTAGCCCATAAGGTAGGTAATCGACTAAACTTTATGACTAGCTCAAAAAGTAAAATTGACCAAAAACTGGACTTGGCAGGTTAACGAATTAGGCCGACGAAATGCCAAAGCTCTCGTTCATATACAAAAATTATAAAAGCACTGCCGTGAAGCAGGAGCTTTTGAGCGCTCGTACATCCACCTTGTAGGTAGATTCGCAATCTCCAGTTTTATAAATCAATTGAAGGAATTTTCGACAGCTGTCAAAAAAATTCTCAAACTTAGGCGAAATTCCAGACGTCATGTCAGTGCTTCAGCTGACCAATTTTCTATCGATAATTCGCTAGAATTTTCTACGGTATCTATGGACTTGGTAATGCGATCTGGACAAAATTTCGCACGTAGTTTGAATACATTATTCTTCAGCTAGGTGTAAAATTTCATTTCAATCCAATCAGTAGTTTCGAAGTTATCAGGAAAAAAATATTTTGAACGGCCATATTTACGGAACCCCTAGTCTAATTTCGCTCATTGATGGACGTGACCGCGACATTTGCGATCGAAACCTACCCTGAAAATTTCAAGTTCCTAGGCCGTTCCCTTCGGAAGTTATAATTTTCTATGGTTTCTATGGTTTTGGTCATGCGATCTGGACAAAATGTTGCTTCAATATATCTTTCTCGATTCAAATACCAAATTTTATCTCGATCGAATCCGTAGTTTCGAAATTATCGAGAAAACAAAATTTCGAACGACCGTAATTACGGAACCCCTAGTATAATTCTGCTCATTGATGAACGTGAACGCGACATTTCAAATACACACCTATACTGAAAATTTCAAGTCCCTAGGCCTTTCCGTTCGAAAGTTATATTTATGGTTTCTATGATTCTGGTCATGCGATCTGGAGAAATGTAGCTCGAATATATCATTTTCCATTAGTATACAAAATTTCGTCACGATCGAATCTGTAGTTTTGAAATTATCAAGAAAACTAAATTTCAAATGACCCTATTTACGGAACCCCTAGTATAATTTTTCTGATAGATGAACTTGATCACGACATTCGAGATTTACACCTATCCTGAAAATTTCAAGACCCTAGGCGTTTCTGTTCAAAAGTTACCATTTTCTATGATTTCTATGGTTCTGGTCATGCGACCTGGACCTAATTTTGCATGTAGCTTGAACACGTAATTCTCCATTTGAGTGCAAAGTTTCATCTCGATCAAATCTGTAGTTTTCTAGTAATCAGGAGAAAAAAACTTTGAACGGCCATATTTACGGAACCCCTGGTGGAATTTGGCCCATTAACGAACTCAACCGAGGCATTTGGGAACTGAACCCACACTGAAAATTTAAAGTCTCTAGGTTGGTCCGTTCGAGAGTTATCGTGCTTACGGCACATTTTCAGCTCAAAATTCGATAAATACAGACATCGTGACGAAATGATATCGCCCTCGTGTAAGTAGTACGAGCGCTCAAAAACGCGCAAAAACACTAATTTTTTGACTTCGACAGCATCTGGAAATTGAGTACCTAACATCTGGAGCTTTCTATAAATACAATTCCACACTACTGCTCTAGGTATATCGATGTTAGGGCAAAATGAATGATTTTCGTTATTAGAGAGTTCAACTAGAATTTACCATACCCTGATTAAGTTTTCGTTAATGTTACACAAACATGTGAAGGTGCGTTTCTGGAAGTTATGGCTAGTTTCCACTGTGCAAACACAAATGCAGCAAACCTTCCACAAAACGGTTGAAATGAATATTTGGGTTAACTGACCCATATAGTAAAAGATAGTTGATCATGAATTTTGAGCGCTAGATGAGTTCGTTAATTTGACAGATGGAATGACAGATACTTCAAATAAATGACAACTGACATTAATGACAGATATTCACGGATGCCAACACAAAGAAATCGTTTCCTATCGTAAATGATATTACTCTTGATAAACTGTTAAATATATTTTCATAGAGTAAGGACAAACTGATAAATCCCCTACGTCTTTCAGTATGAAGCAAAATTAAGGTGGAATCTATGGAAACACGAGTTTGAAGTTGACGCAACATAATTAACTTGTTCGAATAATTCCACTCGATGTTTGCATTCAAGCAGAAGTTTTGTGTATATTCGAGCTTTGGATTAATTTTGGAGTGCATTATGGCTCTCGAATTTCATAATTCATTGCTTAATTAGTTGAGAAAGTACACCACAATGGAAATTGATACTAACGTACAGAAGCACTTCAGATCGTAACCTAATATAAACAGTGTTCCGGATAAGACAATAAAATTCCGCAGTTTTAACGAAACTTTCGGCCGAGACTCGTCGAGAAAATATGGGAAATGAAAGCCAGTGGAAACAGATAACAACATCAAAATCATAACTCCCTAGTTTACGTGAGCCATTCCGACAGAGATAAGATTCTTATTAAGTTTAATTGTCGCGGAGTGAAGAAGGACTTCAACCAGTTTCCCTAGGGGAATCCCCGGCTAAAATATCTTGCCTCTGATAAAACGATATGACAAATTATGCGTTCAGAAGAAAATTTCGTCAGTTTATTCACGCTGCATCACAATGCTGGGGGGATGATGGATTCACTTCTTGCCTTTTCTCAGTTTACATATTTTTTTTATTTACCCTTCAGGGGATTTTTAGAACAAAGGAAAGAGAATCGAAAGGTTAAGTGATGGAGTTTTTCAATGCATAAATATTCGGGAAAAAGGAGTCTTCTGAATCGAAATCAAGAACATATTTCCTCAGAAGACCTTCCGAATAACGATATTTCGATTGTCGTGATACACAACAGTGCACCACCCTTCGAAAAATTACATTAAGGAGTAAGAATATAAAAAATTCTTAATGTGGATTATTTTCAGTCGAGATGACCACAGAAAAAGCAATTCAGTTTTTTGAAATTGAATGAAGAAATACGTCAACTACAGAAAACGATAATTAGTAGAAAAAATTCCCTCTGAACGAGTCCGGAACAAAAGCGGATAAATCTCAAAATTTTCATGCCGAATGAATAACAGAATGAATCATTTTCGTATTCACTAGGTCTAACTGCCTTCTCATTCAGAGCAGAAGTAAATTAATTTTAAATATGGAAAATGATAAATTATACAACTGCTCAGTTTGTGTATCGTTGCTCGCTGCTTTTTGGAGAAAATGGGGGGGTGGGAGATCTAATCCGGGAAAAATGTTAACGTTTCTGCTCTGATAATTGTAACCGTTTGAATTTCAGTTGGAGTTGATAGTCCAGATTCTAATTAGGGATTTTCGAATCACTGAATTCCGTCTAGCTCCGTGAGATGAAGGGCTCAACGATAACTTTTCTCATTAAAATCATAATATCTACAATATACAGGGGGACGCATTTTTTTTCCTCGTTATAAAGGTTTGTAACGATTTAATGTGACAATTGTAAAGTTTGAAAGTTTCACAGTGGCAGAGGCCACGATATTTTGAATTTCAGTGGTGTTCGAGGTCTGAATGTGCCTGTCAAGTTTGTGGATGGGCCAAATCCGCCGAAGGGTTTCGTAAATATAGCTTTCTAATTTTTTTTTTCAGCGAATCAAAAAATTCCCATCTGATTGTAAGATAACGACACGGAGGTTGTGAAATTTCGTGGGAATAGTATCACTAGAAGAATGAAAAAATATTTTCGCCATATCCTGCTCAGATATTGGGTCCACATATGGGGCGTCAATAAAATGGAATTCAGCTATACAACTGTACCACGTGAAGAAAAAATTGAGTTCTTCTGATCTGGTGATGGGTAATTTGATAAGAATTAATGATTTCATGTCGCGAAGTGTATGCAAAAAAAAATATATAATTTTTTTCACACTGACAGCTGATTTGGTTCAGAGAATTTGTTTCCAGGATAAGTGAAATATTTCAAAATCTGACATCTGATATTTCACGTGAAAAATATAACTAATTTAGAGATGGAAACTAGACGAATACGATTAAATATAGGGTAAAAGGTACAGTTGTTGACACCCTATCAGTGATTGACACCCTCATTTTCTTATTCGAATTATAAGAATTGGATGTAGGCCTTAAAAACATGGAGCTTTGAAAAAAATATTTCAATTTTTCAAGTTTGGACTGTTAGTATTAATTTGGGTTAGGTTTGCATCCCTAATTCACCATATATTTATCAATGTGCAGCGTGCTGACGATCAATGCAATTAGAAAAATACTGCCATTTTCTCAAGGTACTTAACTCAAGTTCATAACATTTTTTTAATTGTTCTAATTTTTGTCTGAAGCATAATTTTTGTTTGAATTATTGAAACTCTTCAATAAATACTTTTTCATTACTTAAAATCTATTTGGTTGAAGGTTTCGCGTTTTTTTGTGGGTGTCAATAATTGCCTTTGAAAATAGTTGGATGAATAGTGATTGACATACTATGTCAATAACTGTCGTATTCAAATTTTTGCAAAATTAGTCCGTATTGCCTACTATTCAGGCCTCAATTTCTCAATGAATACTGAAAAATGATTGAACTTTATCTAATTTTGTTCTAGATAGTTGTTGGCACCAGTGTCAATCTCTATGAATTTCCACGTGTCAATAACTATATTGCAAGTTCAACTAGTTCCTACTTCTTGTCCCTACCCCCTGAATCGATTTTCCACGCTTCATTCTCAACAACATGGCAAAAGCAAAAGAAGGAAGCAATTATAAGAAAAATTACACGCAGGATGCTATTATTTCTGCCTTATCAGCAGTAAAATCAGAAGGAATGTCCAGAAAACTTGCCTCCCAAACCTATGGCGTTCCTCGCTCTACAATAATTTTTTGGTTGAGTGGAAAACTTGTAGAAAAAATGAAAAGCACTGACGTGTAGTCAGGAGCTTTTGAGCGCTCGTTCATCTACCTAGTAGGTAGAATCTTCCTAAAAAAAATTTCTTTGAACATCCACTTTTGGTCATTGATAATTTTGTTCATTGATAAACGTGACCGCGATATTCGAGATCCACACCTATCCTGAAAATGTCTAGTCCCTAGGCCCCTCCGTTCGAAAGTTATTATTTTCTTCTGGTCATGCGATTTGGACAAATTTTGCATGTAACTTGAACACGTCATTCGCACCATCTGGGTGCGAAATTTCATTTCGATCGAATCAGTAGATCAAAATTTCGAACGGCCATATTTACGGAACCCCTGATGGAATTCTGCTCATTAACCAACTCAACTACGGCAGTCGGAAACTGAACTCACACTGAAAATTTAAAGTCTCTAGGTCGTTCCGTTCGAAAGTTATCGTGCTTACGGCAAGATTCGAAAAATACAGACATCTTGACGAAATGATGTAGCCCTGGTGTAAGTCCAACGAGCGCTCAAAAAATCACGGACCTTGCCCTGTATTAACCTATGAAGAAGATCTCAAATTATATGATAGAATAGACGGGTGTGCAAAAAAAATAAAAAAAAAATTATTTCAAACATAAAGCTTGATGATGAAATTCATGAAGAATTCTTTATACAGTCATGAAACAGTCCAATATGGACATGGATTGTACATCTGAAGACACAATCTGTGATAACAATGAAAACCAAGTTGCTATAAACGGCTACTGGAGAACCAACTGCCAGGGTTTGTTTCCTATTTGCAAAAAGAATTCGGATTTAAATGGTATTAAATAATTAAATGCATTTCCTGTGCATGAAAATTCCATGTTTAATGTTTATTGAAATATGTATTCATAGAGAAGGTTTCCATTTCGAATATTTTTCAATGCAAAACTTATAAATAAATCTTATAATGAACGATCCATTACTATATATTATACCTATCCACATCCTTGTTCAGCTGATTGAAAATATGAGAGACAACAGTATGTCAATAACTGTATACGGTGGTGTCAACAATAGATTTTACAGTGTCAATCACTGAAAATTGACACATGATGTTAACGATGTGTTTTAAAGCTTCTTCTGAAAAGGTTTTTCCACTTTCGGTTGTTAATTTGAATCGAGTATAAACCAACACATAACCTCGAAAAAGAAATATTTTCATTTCATACCCAAATAACAAATTATTTATATTCTATTGGGACAGTTGGCTTAAGGTGTCAATAACTGTAGTGTTTACCCTACTCCGTTTAAGAATTATTGACATCTCGGTTGGCTGTGAAAAATCGAATTTAAGTTGGTAATAGACTATTCAGTAATATTTTGGGTTGCTGAATTCAAGTTGGTATAGGAATAACACTAACATTACCCATAGAAATCTTGCTTTGATGATTTTATCGAAGATATTGGTGAATATGTAATTATACAAATTTGCTCTGAATTTGAGTATTTTTGTCTTATGCTATTAAAATGGCTGGAATTGACCAGGATACATCGCGCCTAACAAGAGAACGCCAGGCAGTTTGTCGGTGTTACTTCGAGTTTTTCAAAGATTTGGCATATATTTCCGCTAGCATTAATCGACTTTCGCTAGTGTTTCAGGTAAACTGTTATTCACCGAATCAAAGTGTATTCTGATTGATCCATGTCTCTTGAGTTTCCAGATTTCACTAAGCCCTGTCCGTAGAATATTAGCATGTTATTACAGTTTGGAATTTGCAGTGGAAGAAAACCTGTCCGATACGATTATTCCTTCAAAGAGTCATTGAATGACTTTGTTTTTGCTAGAATTAAAAACAATGAATATATAATTTTTGGTATCCTTTTCGAACTGGCCAAGGAGCACCTGGATTTCAATTGATCAAAGTCAACATTATATAATATCATAAAAAAAATTGGATACAAATACAAAAAAGTTGATCGAGGGAAAAATATAATAAAAATAGTTCGATATTGTGATAAATACCGAGAATACATGGAACAAAACGTAAAATTCAATTATCTAGATGAAATTTGGATATTCAAAAACGGTATTCAAATTTGTGAGTGGACACTAGAAAATAATCCAAAAGGTATGCCGAGTATATTCAAGGGTAAAGGCAGAAGGTGCACTATTTTGAATGCTGGAACAATGGATGGATTTTTACCTGGATGTGATCTGATTCTTGACAGTGGTATTAATGATAAGGATTACTATGAATGGTGAATTATTTCATAAATGGGTTATTGAAACCTTCCCTGCAAAAGGATGCCCATCAATAGGATTATGTCAGCTTATTCAATAAAGACATCCAAATCATTACACTACGTGGAAACAAAGTTTTCAATACTTTTATCTTTGCTCTTGTATCATTCATAGATATTTTAAGTTTATTTATTATACTTATACTGTATGGTACCCTGTTCACATTCCCTCTGCTAATACACATGCTCTATTGTTCCCAATTCAAAAGTATACTGAATAATTGTAAAATTGCTCATCAATTATAATATTTTCAATAATTCATGGACAGTTTTAATGAATGAAAATAAAAATTGACTTTCTTGAAGTATTCAACACCGAGCAATAAATAATTCACAAATTGGTTCATATGTTGATAGTTCGGTACAAATTTCATGTCAAAATTCTTCATGTACTACATAAATTCTTAATTTTTGTTTCTCTCTTATTTCTTAATACATTATAACGTTTTTTCCAATCCATTCTTTTGACCCTGTGCTTGCGAAGTATCCAAAAATTTTTTTCTGTTGCACCACTAGCTACCTGCTAGAATTCCATCAATTATCCTTCTTGAATCCTGACATAAAATGGTACTCTTGTTATATGGTTAGAATTTTGCAAGATTTCCAATACCAATAAATATTGCATGGTCCTGAGTGAAAATAAATATGTATTTGAATGATCTTCAAATTTCCATGGTTGACTTTTATATGAGATAATTTTATATGAAAGCATTCCACGATATTTTTGCGCTTTCAAACCTGAACTCCCATGTAGAAACTGCAATCGAAATATTCCGGCTCAATTATTCGATAATTCCGATAATTCGTATACTCAACACTTTTCTAGGTTATATTTATGTTTTATTTCTATGATGAAAACAGTAACTTCTCTAGATCTAGATCTAGAAAAAAATTCAAACGAGTGACTTCACGTCAGAGCTTTTCAAATTTTTTATGATCTAACGTCACGGAGTTTTTGTGAATCAAGAAATCCGAAACCGTTGGATAATTTATTGTTTCATTTGTATGATATAGGCGTTTTCCTCGCATATTGCGGTAAGTTATTCTGGTACTATTTCAGTATTTTGCCAGGGACAAGTTTTAAGGTTAACCACTTCATAATTTCGTTTTTGTTACTTTTTTTTTGTCATTCCTGAAAATTTTTTGCATGATTTACTTGCTTTCATTTCTCTATTTCTACTCAGTGTAGTTTCAGATCAATGCACGTTTCATTCAAGGAAGCAATCAATGTCACCCCATATTTGTATGTCTCAAGGCCAGGATAGCCCCATGCTCTATATTTCCTTGAAGATCTGTGTAAGCACAAAGGGTTCAGATTTCGCGAAATATTTCTAAGCATAAGAGTGTGAGATGAGGGCACAGAGGTTCATGGGAAATTTTTCTGGAAAAAAATTGTGCTAGAATCTAAAAAGCAGGCCAACAAATCAATCCATGTAACCCCAGAGAACATCAAATCCATCATAAACAACTATAGACCGGTTTCGACTTATTGAGTCTCATCAGTAAAGTTATAGCGATGATGAAGTCGAAAGAAACGGAATGACTTTAAAACTAAACGGAGCAGCGATCGGAGAAAATGTCTACACCCACGCCACCCGTCTGCTCCAAAATCAACCGTTTTACATTCTCTGCAGGTTCATGAACAGATTTCCTCACCCCCCTCTATGCACATGTAACCTCCGCAAACATTGCGGTATAATTGCCACATGTGAGAGTAACGGACTCAAGCTATTCAACCGTATTCGTCCGAAATATTGACATGAATAATATATTGGCTGTTTATTTAAATCAAATAACATGTATTGAAACCATTTTTCCGACAAAAAATTGTACTAGATAATCTAATAAGCAGGCCAACAAATCAATCCTATAGACCGGTTTCGACTTATTGAGCCTCATCAGTACAGTTCAGCGATAATACTGGTCTATAGTTGCCAATATGGATTTGATTTTTTTTGGGGTTACATGGATTGATTTTCTGGCCTGCTTATTAGATTATCTAGAAAATTGTTCCATTACATGAACTTTGAATTAGATAAACGGCCAATATATTATTTATGTGAATTTCTAGAGTGAAGTAGATATAACTAGAAAAATTACGAAAAGCACTGCCTTGAAGGCAGGAGCTTTTGAGCGCTCGTACATGCACCTTGTAGGTAGATTCGCATTCTCCAGTTTTAAAAAACAATTGGAAAGATTTTGACAGCTGTCAAAGAAAATTTCAAACTAACGCGAAAATTCAGACTTCACGTCAGTGCTTTGGTGACCATTTTTTTTTCGATAATTCGCTAGAATTTTCTACGGTATCTATGGTCATGGTAATGCGATCTGGACAAAATATCTCACGTAGTTTGAATACATTATTCTTCATATATGTGCAGAATTCATTCAATCCAATAAGTATTTTCGAAATTATCAGGAAAAATATAGTTTGAACGGCTATATTTACGGAACCCCTAGTCTAATTTTTCTCATTGATGAAAGTGATCGCGAAATTTGTGATCCGAACATATCCTGAAATTCCTGAAAGTCCCTAGGCCTTTTCGTTCGAAAGTTATGATTTTCTATGGTTTCTATGGTTCTGATCATGCGATCTGGAAAAAATGTAGCTCGAATATATCATTCTCAATTCAAATACAAAATTGCGTCACGATCAAATCCATAGTTTTGAAATTACCAAGAAAACTGAATTCCAAACGGCGATATTGACGGAACCCCTAGTCTAATTTTGCTGATTGATGAACGTGACCGCGACATTCGAGATCCACACCTATCCTGAAAATTTCAAGTCCCTAGGCCTTTCCATTACAAAGTTATAATTTTCTATTGTTTCTATGGTTCTGGTCATGTGAGCTGAACAAAATTTCGCATGTAGCTTGAACACGTTATTCTCCATTTGAGTGCAAAATTTCACCTCGATCGAATATGTAGTTTCGAAGTAATCAGAAAAACAAAATTTTGAGCGGCCATATTTACGGAACCCCCTCGGCGAATTTTGCCGAATAACGAACCTTATCAGAGATTCGAACCTACCCTGAAAATTTCAAGTCTCTAGGATATTCCGTTCGAGAGTTATCGTGTATACGGCCGGACGGACGGACAGACTCGAATTTTCCGACGGATTCGTCATCTGTGAGTCGAACATATTCGTTTGAGACCATTTTCGGCTAAAAATTCGAAAAATACAGACATCGTGACGAAATAATATAGCCCTCGTGTAAGTAGTACGAGCGCTCAAAAATTAAAAAATTGCAGAAAGTAGTCCCCATATCCTGCTGACATATTGTATTTCCATATGGAAAGTCGATAAAATGAGCTATATAAAAATTCAGGTATACAGCTGTTCCACGTAAGAAGAAAATTGAGTTTTTTTGATCTGATGTTAATGAATCTAATAATAATTCATCATTTCAACTCGCGAAGTGAATGGAAATGAAACGAATTTATTTGTCACGTTGACAGCTGGTCTGGTAAAAAGAATCTGGTCCAGATTTCGTGAAAATCTGACATCTGTAATTTCGGGTGAAAATATTTAGAGGTGGAAACTGGACGGATGCGATGAATACGTCTCCGCGCGATCAATTCAAAGCATTTTTCTGTATTCCCGATCATTTTGAAGCACCTGATGGTTTTGTGACCGCTCTGGCGAAAAATTTATAATTGCGACTTCACGTCAAAGCTTTTCAAATTTTTCATGGAATATTATCACGGTGTTTCTGTGAATCAAGAGATCGAAAGATCATTTATTGTGCCATTTGTATGATAAAAGCGTTTTCCTAAGAGATTGCGAAGTTATTCTGGTATTATCCGATATTTCTGCCAGGAAAACTTTTTTAGAGTTTAAAGGTTATCCACGTCTCATTTTCATTTCTGTCACTTTTTTTGTGCCATTCCTGAAAAATTATTGCATGATTCATCGAAACAAGCAATCAATGTCACTTCATATTTGTGTGTCTCACTGCCAGGATAGTCTCAAGCTCCGTATTTTACCAACGTAGCCCTAATTTATTGTATTGTGTGAGCACAAAGGGTTATTTCATACTTAATTATAGATATATTTATATTTGTCTCAATGTTTATTATTTCTACATCACCCTTGTTTCTCTTCAGATTTTGCGAAATAATACAAAACATGGAAAGTATTATTCTCAGCCAATATTCCTTGTTCAATTTTTTTTCGAATCAAATACTGAACCCATCAAGACTGTATACTTAGTCATCATTCAAATCAAAGTTTGGAATTGATGTTGATATACTAAAGACGAACCTATACGATTCCAATCTCCTGTTCTATAATTGAGATCCGAAATCTCACCACTAGACAAGGAAAGCGCAAATCGTTCAAGACATCGGTTGAAATATGATGTGGGGTGCATTTATTTACTGACGGCCTGGGATCAACATCAGGGGTAATGTAGCTTCACTTCCTCAAACCTCACCTCATTTCACACCTATTTTAGGACCCCCAATATCAGTGGCGGAGGCTGATTATTACAATTGTGGATTTGCGGAGGAAACTCTGTGGTAGTGAGTTGTATTTTACTTCATTCCTGATTTTTATCAAACACATTGCCCCTGATATTTATTCCTCTATAACTAGATATTATTCTTCAGCTGCGAAAAAAAAAATGTTAATAAAAATATTCAGAACAAAGGTATCACTTACCAATTCCACGAATGCTTACTCGTCATGAAGGAAGACTAAGTCGATAAAGGCTTTGTGTTGATTTTTCCCCGTTTCGTTTTCTCATCACGAAACTTGAATTCGAATGATGCTGCACGATTAATTCCAAAGTTTTCATGGGGTCGTTTTATGCTTCATCCATTTCGACGCAAACGCACACTAATCTAATATGTAAGGCGAGTGGTTGGTACACGAGTTTAAGTGCTTCTTCGGTTCTCCTCTTTACCGACTAATATACTTTCTAACTCATTATCCCTGAAATTGTATCGTGGCCTCCCGGCTGAAAACCTCCATTCAATTATGCATCCATTTGCTAACTTGATGGAAAGGCATTATTCATTTTATATTCCTCCGCGGTCTTCAGATTCGGAACGAAATTCCACAAAAATTTTCCTAACTTAGTTTTCGTTCTGAAAACGTTTATTAAGTACTGTATTCTTCTGTTGGATGCTCTTTCATCTGTATGTCTGTTAAATCATAGGGTTAGAGCATGTGGGTTTTGTCATTTTTGAGAAAGCCTTGTTTATCTAAGATCTGATGGTAGTTTGCGTTGGACAACAGAAACAACTAAAACTATACTTATTTTCGTAAATTTACAGTGCAGGAGACTTCAGGTTCGACCTTTGCGGAGGGGAATAGGTGGAAAAAGAATAATACCAAGGTTCAAACGGAATGCTCAGTACATTCATAATGAACACAAAATATGTATTGATAACAGAAATGTCCACGAATCACTCCTTTTTTCCCAAATCTAAAATAAATGTTGTGACGTTTCAATTGACCGGTCGGTGTATGGACTCGTTCGCGAAGTTCTGCGACATAAAGTTGACAATGACGGTTGAATTTTCGCGAGCAGGTGGATTCTTTTCTATATCTAATTTCAATAACTATTCCCATTCGCAAGCCTTCGAATTAAAAATCACCAATTTTCGCCACGAATGTAAACAAACCCCAAGAAATATCAGAGCAGTCATTTTCATCCATTCCTTCGAGATGAATGCGGTCGAAAATATTCCAAAAATTATATATTTTTCAAATTTTCAGCTATTTACGAGGCAGTTTCGTGATTCGTCGAAATTGACAGTTGCCTAGAAACTTTCGAAACATTCGTTCGTAATTCGAAGATCAGAAATGAGATGAATACTGTTGAATAGATGTTCTTGCAAAAATTTTTATGCCACTTGTATAGGTCTTCAATGACTTTCAGAGACTTATGAATGAAATTAAAAAAGGGGCCAAACTTCGAGGGGAGATCATACATATGATTTGCAACAGAAAATGTAATGTAACAATGTGGATGGTTATTCTTCAATTTAACATTTCTTGATTTCACGAAATACATATTTAGAGTTTTTCCATAAAATCAATTATACTTCAGTTATCCCTGAAGCCTCATCAAATTTGACTACATATCTGGAACCGGCATAAAATTGGCTACAAGATAAGGGCGTGGATAGGAGATGAATATCACGATTCTGAAGTGAACAAAATCAGTCATATTTTTATGGATATAATATCATCAATTATGGACATGTTTTCTTTTCACCAAAAAATACCCCATTCAGTGTGCTTTTGAATGACAAATCCTTGATGCTTGTCTTTTGCCCTTATATCATGGCTATCGAGATAACAACGAAAAAGAATCATATTGCAATAACAGTTTGTTTCAGATTAATAGCAGGGATTTAGTTTAAATTTTGTTTCGAATAGTCTACCTATTTAGTTTTTTTTTATCTGCAATACATCAAGCAATGGGTATTCCATAGTGACTGACAGTTATCCTACTGGTATGTTGAAACTGATTTCTAGTTGTTCGATAATATTTCCATCACATATTCAAAATTGAAAATTTCATAAAAATTTATAATGAACTAGCAGACTCGACCACGCGTTGCTTTGGCTAAGTTATACGTCTAATTTTATCGTAGTAAAGTATTCAAACCAGTGGAATTATTATTATTATTAACCCTAACCTAACCCTACCCTAAGTCTAACCCTATCTTTGATTTTTTGATAGTTATAACCCAGTTCTCAAACAGTTCCAAATTTCTTCAGTTTTGGGAAAGATCTAGAAACTTGGCATGACTCCTCGCACGTTATGGCTCTTAAGAGTGATCGGGAGTGGTAGGGACGCGATGACCTGCCGTTGATTTGAGACCTGCGTTGCCGCGTAGATAATTATCACTCTTTGTTTCACAGGGTATCCCAGAATGAATGGATAATCCTGTAACACTGTATAGAAGAGCTATTGGACTATCTGAAAAAAAAAAAAAATCTATCCACACTAGGAAATTTTTTTTTCGAAATAATGATTTCTTGCACATCACGTTGCGTTTCTGTGTATCACGCTCACAAGTGGATCAAATCTATCAGTTTCTTCATGGTGAAATATTCTTCATTTAATTACCAATAGATATACTTTCCTGGAAAAAAATATCCATCTTCGAATTTCATCATAAAATGTGATGAATTTTATGTGAAAGTTTAATCGTTCATGATGAAAATAAAATTTGAGAAAGTCTGTGCGGCCAACTGAAAAAGAAATATGCGCCTCTCATGTAAATTTTAAAATGGTACAATACATCTTCATATATATATGTATATAAACTACCCTATCTTTCAAGTTAGATCAAACTGCACACATTGTGCAAAATTTCATTGAAATCGGTTCAGTATTTTAGGAGTTCATCCCGGACAAACAACGTAACACGAAATTTTCATAAATAAATATTTAGTTTCTTGAAATTATTGTTTATTGGTTCAAGTTGTCTGAAACAACATTAGAACTTCACAGCTCTGAGCTTCTGAGGGGTCTCACAGATACCTAGGAGAGTCGGGATATAAACAAACAAACAAATAAATAAACAAAAAAGTATTGTAATATAATTAGTGTTGCTAAATACCAGTTTTCTATAGTTGTAAATACCCACGATTCTAAGTAAAAGAAATGTATATTTCGTCTTAGGCTTGAGCATGTGTGTGAAATTGTAAATAATTATTGCTTGCAAATCCAAAAACTTGAAAACGACACTAATTTCATCATTGAATTTTCGTCGGACGATGGTTCCCGGACTCTGAAACTTTATCAAAAATGAAATATATTTCCCAAGATTTTCGCTCAGAATAGGAACGAGTTACATTAAAAACTTTATCAGAATTTCCTACCTCAGATTCTGCCTACTGATAATCCAATTGTGGTTTATAGTTTAACAGAACGCAAAAGAACGAAGATAAACACTAAATTCCGAAACTAACGATTATAACGTCAATAAAATCTACCGGAAAATCCACCTGGAGTATTGATTATCAGATCCCTCCACCTGCCCCATGAACATTTTTTAACCGCCGAAGCTTTTCACAAGTCAGCTCTCACAAAATTCTATTCTGCATTTTCTCTAACAGCGACTCTTTCCGTTTTGGTACCAACCAGCTTCAGACGCTTACCGAAACTAGCTATTCTGAGCCGCACCCCGTAAAGGTGCAACTTTTATCTATCCATTTTACTTACCACATGTATCGACCAATTTTCTCTCCGGACTAATATCCGAATTTTTCTCTTCCGAGGCCCAATGTGTATCAGTTTAAATTAAATTCACATCGAATACACGCAGAGAAGCGTTCATCCCCATTTAATGTGGAAAAGCAAGACATCAATAAATGAGAGCGCGTCGGACGGTTGTAACAACACGTTCCGTTTCGGCATTTCCATATTCCAGATCGCCTGAATTTCTTATCCACTACGAAGTGGAAGATGACAAAACCGCAACATGCATAAATTTCCCTGGAGAACTCCCGCTTAGATAAATTCAGAAATAAAACGATCAAACCCCGAACTATAAAACCGTATGTATCAACCGACTTGCAAACGGATAAAAGGGGGCCTAGAGATTGCAGAAACAACGGAATCGAAGGAAACAAGTGGACCGCAATTCAAATAGTTCCAAAACCGGATTAACTCTCCTCTCGCTGTAATTGCGGAATTTGGAGAAAGAACGGGGTCCAAGGAAACAGTTACAATGACATAATAGAATAAGGGAGAGGGAAAATATTCTGTTTATCCATTTTTGAGCGCTCTTACTACTTACACGAGGGCTATATCATTTCGTCACGATGTCTGTATTTTTCGAATTTTGAGCCGAAAATGGTCTCAATCGACTATGTTCGACTCACTGATGACGAATCCGTCGGAAAATTCTAGTCTGTCCGTCCGTCCGGCCGTCCGTAAGCACGATAACTCTCGAACGGAGCAACCTAGAGACTTGAAATTTTCAGTGTGGGTTCAGTTCCCGAATGCCTCGGATAATTTTGTTAATGGGCCAAATTCCACCAGGGGTTCCTTAAATATGGCCGTTCAAAGTTTTGTTCCCCTGGTTACTTGAAAACTACAGATTTGATCAAGATGAAATTTTGCACTCAAATGGAGAATGGGGGGTCAAGCTACATGTGAAATTTTGTCCAGATCGCATCACCAGAACCATAGAAACCATAGAAAATTGTAACTTTCGAACGGTAACGCCTAGGGACTCGAAATTTTCAGGATAGGTGTAGATCACGAATGTCGTGATCACGTTCATCTATGAGCAAAATTATACTAGGGGTTCCGTAAATATGGTCGTTTGAAATTTAGTTTTCTTGATAATTTCAAAATTACAGATTCGATCGTGACGAAATTTTGTATACTAATGGATAATGATATATTCAAGCTACATTTCTCCAGATCACATGACCAGAACCATAGAAACCATAGAAAATCATAACTTTCGAACGGAAAGGCCTAGGGACTTGAAATTTTCAGGATAGGTGTGGATCTGAAATGTCGCGTTCACGTTTAACAATGAGCAGAATTATACTAAGGGTTCCGTAAATACGGTCGTTTGAAATTTTGTTTTCTCGATAATTTCGAAACTACGGATTCGATCGAGATGAAATTTTGTATTTCAATCGAGAATGATATATTAAAGCAATATTTTGTCCACATCGCATGACCAGAATCATAGAAACCATGGAAAATTGTAACTTTCGAACGGAAAGGCCTAGGAACTTGAAATTTTCAGGGTACGTTTGGATCGCGAATATCGCGATCACGTTCATCAATGAGCAAAATTAGACTAGGGGTTCCGTAAATATGGCCGTTCAAAATATTTTTTTCCTGATAGTTTCGAAACTAGTGATCGGATTGGAATGAAATTTTACACCTAGCTGAGGAATAATGTTTTCAAACTACATACGTGCAAACTTTTGTCCAGATCGCATCACCAAGACTGTAGATACCGTAGAAAATTCTAGCGAATTATCGAAATAAAATTGATCAGCTGAAGCACTGACAGGAAGTCTGGAGTTTCGCCTAAGTTTCGGAATTTTTTTAACAGCTGTCGAAAATTCCTTCAATTGATTTCCAAAACTGGAAAATGCGTACCTCCCTACAAGGTGCATGTACGAGCGCTCAAAAGCTCCTGCCTTCACGGCAGTGCTTTTCGTAATTTTTCCATATACGTTTCAGCGAAGGTCGGTTCTGTGCAGCCAGTCCAGAAGATGGCGTTGTCGGCTGATCCACACCGCGTTGTCCCTCGCGGTCCCTTCATGAAGTACACTCGACGTGCGGTGAGTACAGTAGCGATTGACCTCTCGAGGAGAGCAGACGTATTGTGTAGTGCGCATGTGTGCCAAGTGCCAAGTGAGTTGAAGCTAACGGATTTTATTGCATTTTGTTGAGCCTAGATCAAAGATCGTTGGTTCCGCAATGGAGAAATATATGGAACAGATGTTTTCAATGGCCCAAGTTCTAGCAGAGAACGATTATGATATCGACGACTTCTTCCTCAGAATCGCAAAGAGACTGAAAGAAGCGAAAAAAATAGGGAAGACAGCATCAAAAAAGGTGAAAAAACGAAAACGACTACACAAAATAGGAACGTACCCGATAATGAAATAAAAATTTTAAATCGCCATTAAATTCTGAGCGACGATGAAAAAATGGACAACGATGATGTTGAAGAACCTAAGGGTAAAGGAAATGATGTAACACACAAGACTGTACCCTCAAATAACCAGACTGAGCCTCAGAAGAAGAAAGAGAAGCCCCTATTCAACAGCCAAACCAGAAAAGCGAAAGGATTGCAAAACTTGTTTTTGTTTTGAGGAACAAATCTAGGCGGAGTACAGTCAACACAATGATGATAAACAAAAATATAAAATGTAAAAAGGTCAAGTTGGTTTCGCAAGGGTTACAAATCGAACCAAGTACCGATAACAATTATCGCACTCTCTATAAAACCCTCAGGGAACAAAATGAGGATTTTCATACCTACGGCTTGAAGAGTGAGGGAAACTGAAGGTGGTATTCCGAGAGGTTACTGAATCAAGCGAAGAAAAGAAGACTTAGCAAGGCAAGGTTACCTGGTGACAAAAATTACCAGAATGAATGGAAAAAAGAGATTTCCCATCCCTCTCTTCCACGCTGTCTACAAATGTATGAAGTGTAGGGGAAAACGCGTGACCTAAGAATGCCCGAAATCTGTGACGACGGTATCCAAATGTGCAATTTGGGAAGTCGATCACCTATCGACCTATTTAAAATGTATAAGGAATCCGAACAACCCAGATTTGAAGAAAACAAAATTCATAGAAGCCGCGCTGCCTAAAGAAAATGAACGGCAGAAACGGACCGCAGAAAATGCCAAGAAAGAAAATATTGAGGTTAAAGTACCAGCAAAAACTTCAGAGAAGAAGGAAGAGAAAAAAACATCAAAAAAACATAATGATGCACCAAAACAAGAAGTAAAAGATGAAGATGAATTAGATGTCATCCTAAAAAGAATAACGCTAACGTTATGTTAAACAAATGCGACAATTAAACAAAAAATCTCCTTCATAGAAGAGTAGGACAAACTGATCAAATTATTGATTATGAAAGTGAGAAATTATGAAGTGCATAGAAGAGACAGAAAAACTGGGAGAGTAGGCGAAACAGCTGTTTTAGTGAAAAGCGGTATTAGTCATCTGGAATTACCAGATGTACCAGGAAACAATTTTGAGGACAAAGGGGTAAGTGTAAAAACACGCAAGGGTGAAACTAACATTTATTCTGTCTACAGGCCCCCGCAAGACATCCTAGAAGGAAAGCATATCACAGCCTTTTTCCAGAACGAATGACCAACCATAGTAGCAGAAGACTTGAATGCAAAACACCCAGACTGGAACAGCAGAAGAGTAAATAGTCAAGGGAAGAAACTTAAACAAATCACCGGAAAACACATTTTATTAGTTGTCGGCCCAGATGACCCCACACATCCATGAAGCAACAGGAACGATGGATGTATTTGATATAGCCATAATGAAGAACGTAAGAACAAATAACGTGATTGAAACCAAGATGGATCTATCATCGGATCACTGGCACGTGATCCCAACTTCAGAATTAGAAACATATAGATTACCTACGAACAGAAAAACACCAATCTGGAAGAAGTCCAAAGTAGTCTTCAAATCCAGAAGTATGAAGATGAAAAACAAAGAAGAAATAGATGCAGCAATCGAAGATCTAGAGAGAAGAATCATCGAAGCACAATCGCAGTCGAGTAAAGTCAAATAAATACCGAAGAAAAGTCCTCTACCTGTGGATGTGCAAATTTTGCTAGAAGAAAAAGGAAAGCCAAGAAACAGTATAGACAGACCCTACACCCAAATGACAAATCCATACTGAATAAACTAACGAACGAGTTTGAAGCCAGAGTCCGAGAACTATTTACGGACGAATGGGATAAAAAGCTAGACTATTTAGACGAAGAAGACCTATCGTTATAGCAAATGGCGTCAGCATTAACCAGGAAGAAATCAAAAACCAAGATTGCAAGACTGGAGAAAAAAATCCAGACAGCAATAACAAGTGAGGAAAAAGCAGAAATATTCGCCGACTAATAAAACTCATAAAAAAATTACGAAAAGCACTGCCGTGAAGGCAGGAGCTTTTGAGCGCTCGTACGTGCACCTTGTAGGTGGATTCGCATTTCCGAGTTTCAGAAATCAATTGAAGGAATTTTCGACAGCTGTCAAAAAAATTCTGAAACTAGGGCGAAACTCCAGACTTCATGTCAGTGCTGCAGCTGATCAATTTTTTTTCGATAATTCGCTAGAATTTTCTACGGTATCTATGGTCTTGGCGGTGCGTTCTGGACAAAATTTTGAACGTAGTTTTATAACATTATTCCTCAGCTAGGTGCAAAATTTCATTCCAATCCGCTCAGTATTTTCGGAACTATCAGGAAAAGAATATTTTGAACGGCCATATTTACGGAACCCCTAGTCTAATTTTGCTTATTGATGAACCCTGAAAATTTCAAGTTCCTAGGCTTTTTCGTTCAAAAGTTAAAATTTTCTATGGTTTCTATGGTTCTGGTCATGCGATCTGAACGAAATATTGTTTCAATATATCATTCTCAATTAAAATCCAAATTTTCATCTCGATCGAATCCGTAGTTTCGAAATTATCGAGAAAACAAAATTTCAAACGACCGTATTTACGGAACCCCTAGTATAATTCTGCTCATTGATAAACGTGAACGCGACATTTCAGATCCACACCTATCCTGAAAATTTCAAGTCCCTAGGCCTTTCCATGGGACGAAACAAACACCCGTTTCCCCATAAGGGAGCGTGATTCAATATTGCGAGAACCCCTCGCTAAACATTTTGATGGTGGATTTATAGATAGATTGATAGATTCTTTATTTCAAATCTTAAATTATCACAGTTACAATAAACTTCTGAAAATTACAAAATGAAGTAGTGTCAAATTTTATTACAATTATCATACGAAATAATCTCCTAAACTATAGGGTTCCACATCAATTAAAAACTTTTTTGTTTTCGCCTTGAATGTCTTAAAATTTTCTATTGTTTTCATCTCATGAGATAATTTGTTAAAAATTCTTATACACATATATGATAGAATCTTTTCAGTTAGAGAAAGCTTGTGTTGGGGATAAGTAATATTTGCTGTTCTTGTGTTATATGTGGATATGACAAATATGGCTTGCACAGCTGAACTTATGCCCCAGAATTGTATTCCATATCTAAGTAGTGATTTAAAGTTATCATAGTACAGTACTTTTTTGAGTGCTCGTACCACTTACACGAGGGCTATACAATTTCGTTACGATGTCTGTATTTTTCGAATTTTGAGCCGCAAATGGTCTCAATCGATAGAGTTCGACTTACTGATGACGAATCCGTCGAAATATTCCAGTCTGTCCGTCCGTCCGGCCGTATACACGATAACTCTCGAACGGAATGTCCTAGAAACTTGAAATTTTCAGGGTAGGTTCGAATCTTAAATGCCGCGGTTGAGTTCGTTATTGGGCAAAATTTGCTGAGGGGTTCCGTAAATATGACCGCTCGAAATTTTGTTTTTCTGATTACTTCGAAACTACTGATTCGATCGAGGTGAAATTTTGCAATCAGATGGATAATTACGTACTCAAGCTACATGCAGAATTTTGTCCAGCTCGCATGACAAGAACAATAGAAACCATAGAAAATTATAACTTTGTAATGGAAAGGCCTAGGGACTAGAAATTTTCAGGATAGGTGTGGATCATGAATGTTGCGTTCACGTGTATCAATGAGCATAGTTAGACTAGGGGTTCCGTAAATATGGCCGTTTGAAATTCAGTTTTCTTGATAATTTCAAAATTATGGATTTGATCCTGACAAAATTTTGTATTTTAATCGAGAATGATATATTAAAGCAACATTTTGTCCAAATCGACCAGAACCATAGAAACCATAGAAACTTTTAACTTCCGAAGGGAAAGGCCTAGAAACTAGCAATTTTCAGGGTAGGTTTGGATCGCGAATTTCGTGGGCATGTTCATCAATGAGCGAAATTGGATTGGAATGAAATTTAACACCTAGCTGAAGAATAATGTATTCAAACTACGTGCGAAATTTTGTCTAGATCGCATCACCAAGACCATAGATACCGTAAAAAATTCTAGCGAATTATCGAAAAAAAATTGGTCAGCTGAAGCACTGACATGAAATCTGGAGTTTCGCCTAAGTTTCAGAATTTTTTTGACAGCTGTCGAAAATTCCTTCAATTGATTTCTAAAACTGGAAAATGCGAATCCACCTACAAGGTGCATGTACGAGCGCTCAAAAGTTCCTGCCTTCACGGCAGTGCTTTTCGTAATTTTTTTACATTTTCATTCACATACTTATTCATAATTCTGACTTTATTGAGTTTTTTAGGAAGATAATCAATATGTGTTTTCCACTTCAAGAATTCATCTATTATGATGGTACTCTCAACTGTTTTGACATGCTGATTGCTAAGATAAATCTCGGAGGGTTTTTCTTTCGAATTACTTGCTTTAAATATCATAACATTTGTTTTGTCATTGTTAAAAGAGACGTTATCAAACTCTTGCCAGGCATGCAACAATGAAACGCTTAAACCTATCGCCCAACCGAATAGGTTTCGACAGGATTGTGCGGAAGTTAATTGTGTGCAAAATCAATTAAAAAAACTGAAAACCTAAGATAACGTGCAGGTCCTTCAGGTTCAAAAATCACAGTAGTTTCACGCCACACATCTCCATCATCTAACGACTTGAATTATCACCGTGCTATTATCGTTTATTTGAACGACGCCGAAATGGATCAGTTCATGTGCAATCGGCTATTCACACGTCCTCCTACTTTTTATCGAGATAAAATCGATAAGCCCCCTATTGGCTGAGAAAATTGTGTATCCGCAAAGGGAAACGAAGTTAAGGAAGTTTTCCACGATCTATAAACGATGGACTAATTCAAATTCACTCTTTTTTTGGGAGTTTCCGGTTTGGGGATTCTTATTTCGATCGAATACAGGAACCAACATGCAAATCCAATTGCTCTGGTGGCACATTTGATATTTTTGCGTTGGCAGCCCTGGGTGTCATATGCATAGTTCAGATTTAGTACCGGATATCAGTAATGATTTCGGCGAACACTTTTTGATACTTTTACAGACCCTTACAATAAATGAATACTGACACTAATGACTAATATTCGTGGATGCCAACACAAAGAAATGGAATATGCCACCAGATTTTTGCTTGTATGATATGTTCCATTGAATTGCACACACCTCTAGACAATTGTTTATGGCGCCCCAACAAATTTGTACAGATGTAACTTCCCTTTTTGAGCGCTCGTACTACTTACACGAGGGCTATATCATTTCGTCACGATGTCTGTATTTTTCGAATTTTGAGCCGAAAATGGTCTCAATCGACTATGTTCGACTCACTGATGACGAATCCGTCGGAAAATTCGAGTCTGTCCGTCCGTAAGCACGATTACTCTCGAACGGAACAACCTAGAGACTTGAAATTTTCAGTGTGGGTTCAGTTCCCGAATGCCTCGGTTAAGTTCGTTAATGGGCCAAATTCCACCAGGGGTTCCGTAAATATGGCCGTTCAAAGTTTTGTTCCACTGATTACTTGAAAACTACAGATTCGATCGAGATGAAATTTTGCACTCAAATGAAGAATGAGGTGTTCAAGCTACATGTAAAATTTTGTTCAGATCACATGACCAGAACCATAGAAACCATAGAGAATTGTAAGTTTTGAACGGAAACGCCTAGGGACTTGAAATTTTCAGGATAGGTGTGGATCTCGATTGTCGTGATCACTTTTATCTATGAGCAAAATTATACTAGGGGTTCCGTAAATATGGTCGTTTGAAATTTAGTTTTCTTGATAATTTCCAAACTACAGATTCGATCGTGACGAAATTTTGTGTACCAATGTAATTTTTTTACATAATATTGTCATAAATATAATATCATTACTGGTAAGTGATTTGTGCCTAAATCGAGAATCTCAGTCGTATTTATAGTTCGATTTAGAGATTACAAAAGCTGATTCTGGAAGAAATAATTTGCCAACTTATAATGGGCCCTATATCAGTGGCTATCTTATGAGAAAATGTATCACCATGTATCAGAGGTTATTCAAGAGAAAACTTTGGGGAGACTTATATCGAAATCCTAAGATTTAATTACATCTCTGGTAGAAATTTATGAGTATCTAATATTCAAAATCATGTTTGTTCAAGAAACAGAGTTCAAAGTTTTGTTCCCCTGATTAGTTGAAAAGTACAGATTTGATCGAGATGAAATTTTGCACTCAAATGGAGAATAAGGTGTTCAAGCTACATGTGAAATTTTGTCGAGATCGCATGACCAGAACCATATTATTAGAAACCATAGAAAATTGTAACTTTTGAACGGAAACGCCTAGGGACTTAGGGAAATTTTCAGGATAGGTGTGGATCTGTAATGTCGTGATCACGTTCATCTATGAGCAGAATTATACTAGGGGTTCCGTAAATACGGTCGTTTGAAATTTTGTGTTCTCGATAATTTCGAAACTACGGATTTGATCGAGATAAAATTTTCCATTTTAATCGAGAAAGCAACATTTTGTCCAGATCGCATCACCAGAACCATAGAAACCATAGAAAATTGTAACTTTTGAACGAAAAGGCACTACCGTGCTGGTGTAGTGGATGTGAAAGATGCACCACGCACTGGCAGGCCTTTCGTCGAAAATGTAGATAAAATCATGGCAAATATCGAGATCGACCGTCATGTTAGTCGTCGTAGCATCGCCCAGGAGCTGAACATCGATCATAAAACCGTTTTGAACCATTTGCAGAACACTGAATTAAAAAATTACGAAAAGCACTGCCGTGAAGGCAGGAGCTTTTGAGCGCTCGTACATGCACCTTGTAGGTGGATTTGAATTTTCCAGTTTTAGATATCGATTGAAGGAATTTTCGACAGCTGTCAAAAAAATTCTAAAACTTAGGCGAAACTCCAGACTTCATGTCAGTGCTTCAGCTGATCAATTTTTTTTCGATAATTCGCTAGAATTTTCTACGTTATCTATGGTCTTGGTGATGCGATCTGGACAAAATTTTGCATGTAGTTTGAGAACATTATTCCTCAGCTAGGTGCAGAATTTCATTTCAATCCGATCAGTAGTTTCGAAACTATCAGGAAAAAAACAGTTTGAACGGCCAAATTTACGGAACCCCTAGTCTAATTTTGCTCATTTATGAACGTGACTTCGATATTCGCGATCCAAACCCACCCTGAAAATTTCAAAATTCTAGGCCTTTCCGTTCAAAAGTTACAATTTTCTATGGTTTCTATGGTTCTGGTCATGCGATCTGGACAAAATTTCTTATGTTGCTTGAAAACCTCATTCTCCATTTGAGTGCAAAATTCATCTCGATCAAATCTGTTGTTTTCAAGTAATCAGGGGAACAAAACTTTGAACGGCCATATTTACGGAACCCCTGGTGGAATTTGGCCCATTAACA
Source organism: Aphidecta obliterata (assembly GCA_963966015.1). NCBI lineage: Eukaryota > Metazoa > Arthropoda > Insecta > Coleoptera > Coccinellidae > Aphidecta > Aphidecta obliterata. Next base: position 9,829,277 of record OZ014430.1, on the reverse strand, counting down.
AACTCAACCGAGGCATTTGGGATCTGAACCTACACTGGAAATTTCAAGTCTCTAGGTTGATCCGTTCGAGAGTTATCGTGCTTACGGCCGGACGGACGGACGGACGGACAGACTCGAATTTTTCGACGGATTCGTCATCAGTGAGTCGAACAATTTTTGTCATACGGACAACGAATACGTTTTGGTAGACAGAAGGAAGATATAATACATACCTAATAAAAGTTATTGAAAAGGGTAAATCAAGTGTGGTGGAAATAATGAACTCTTGTTCGAAAATTCCGAAACATCACTGCTTTAAAAATATGAAACCTATTTCATGTTCTTCTGCTAGAATATTCTGGAAGCAAGTCGAAACTATCCAACATAACATTGTTTTTCGTCTTCGAAATCTGGGATGCATCGATAAACTAATTTTCATCAGTGCCGGAGCACCTACGCCAGCAAAAGTCGTCGTGTTACAGCGGATTTTATGAGACTGAAAGACGAAGTTTGCGAATTCATCAGAATCGAGCTCCCAGATTAATAATTAAAGAGTCGGATCATGTCTACGTTGCCTGCAGAATATTTGAGTTCGCGAACGTTCAGGAATCTGTTTCACCAGAGGAAATATTCAGTAAGCAAATTGACGAAACGTCTACGGATTACACAAATGAGGTTAAAATGGGAAAATCGGTATGGTAGACAGGTCTCACGGGCTAATGGATTCAATGAATAATTGATTGTTAATTTCGTAAGGATATCCAATTTCATTATGAAGCTTTATAACGATGAATATTGAAATTTAAACGAGCGTTCCTACAAAAAAAGTCTGAGGATGAAAAATCATTATTATGGTCCAACATGTTGATGGCGGAGATGGAGATTATTTTTTCATATGGTATGAAATTAGACAATTGTATCTAATTTTAATGTGAGAAATCCTAGAACAGATTGAACAAAATGAAAAACTTTCGAATACATTGCAATAGAAACGAAACGTTACATCGTCTCATCATACAATCGGCGGTTTTCATTGTTACAGATGGGTCCTAGAGTATCGGAAATGGTCCTAATGAATTTGCATTATTTCGAACCATGCGTGAATTTTGTATAATTTCTAACGTTTTCGAGAGATTTCACAATAAAATCAGATTATTGGTTCTAGTAGGCATTCGCCGTTTGCACGTTAACGTTCGAAATATAGAAAGTATCTACTTATTCAGACTTATTACGTGCATCATTAATTTAGATTGGAATGCGATCGATCGCGTATTGCATTAATTTATTGTTTCTATTATTCGACGATTGCACGTTCATGTTTGAAATAGAAAAAGTATCTACCCATTCTGATTCATTACCTGCATCATTTATTTAAAACGGAATGCAATAGATGGCGAATCGGATTATCATTTTTAGTAAGCATTCGATATTTGCACGTTTACGTTCGAAATATAGAAAGTACCTACCCATTTCGACTTATTGCGTGCATCATTGTTTGTAATCGGAAAGCGATAGATCGCGATTCGGATTTTCGTTTCTATTACGCATTCGACGTTTGCACGTTTACGTTCGAAACATAAAAAGTACCTACCCATTTCGACTTATTGCGTGCATCATTGATTGTAATCGGAAAACGATAGATCGCGATTCGGATTTTCGTTTCTATTACGCATTCGACGTTTGCACGTTTACGTTCGAAATATAGAAAGTACCTACCCATTTCGACTTATTGCGTGCATCATTAATTCTAATCGGAGAGCGATAGATCGCGATTCGGATTTTCGTTTCTATTACGCATTCGACGTTTGCACGTTTACGTTCGACACATAGAAAGTACCTACCCATTTCGACTTATTGCGTGCATCATTGATTGTAATCGGAAAACGATAGATCGCGATTCGGATTTTCGTTTCTATTACGCATTCGACGTTTGCACGTTTACGTTCGAAATATAGAAAGTACCTACCCATTTCGACTTATTGCGTGCATCATTAATTCTAATCGGAAAGAGATAGATCGCGATTCGGATTTTCGTTTCTATTACGCATTCGACGTTTGCACGTTTACGTTCGAAACATAGAAAGTACCTACCCATTTCGACTTATTGCGTGCATCATTAATTCTAATCGGAAAGCGATAGATCGGGATTCGGATTATCGTTTCTATTACGCATTCGACGTTTGCACGTTTACGTTCGAAATATAGAAAGTACCTACCTATTCAGACTTATTACGTCCAGCTTTGATTCAGATCGGAATGCGATAGATCGTGGATTGGATTATTGTTTCTATTATAGATTCGACGTTTGCACGTTACGTTTGAAATATAGAAAGTACCTACCCATTTCGACTTATTGCGTGCATCATTCATTCTAATCGGAAAGCGATAGATCGCGATTCGGATTTTCGTTTCTATTACGCATTCGACGTCTGCACGTTTACGTTCGAAACATAGAAAGTACCTACCCATTTCGACTCATTGCGTACATCATTGATTGTAATCGGAAAGCGATAGATCGCGATTCGGATTTTCGTTTCTATTGCGTATTCGACGTTTGCACGTTTACGTTCTAAACATAGAAATTACCTACCCATTTCGACTTATTGCAAGCATCATTGATTGTAATCGGAAAGCGATAGATCGCGATTCGGATTATCGTTTCTATTACGCATTCGACGTTTGCACGTTTACGTTCTAAATATAGAAAGTACCTACCTATTCAGACTTATTACGTCTAGCTTTGATTCAGATCGGAATGCGGTAGATCGTGGATTGGATTATTGTTTCTATTATGGATTCGACGTTTGCACGTTCACGTTTGAAATATAAACAGTATCTACCCATTCTGATCCATTACCTGCATCATTAATTTAAATCGGAATGCAAAAGATGGCGAATCGGGTTATCGTTTTCCGTACGCAGTCGATATTTGCACGTTTATATTCGAAATATAAAAACTACCTACCTATTTCAACTTATTACGTGCATGATTAATTCGAATCAGAAGGCGATAGATCGCGAATCATGTGATATCCGATTTCATTATGAAGCTTCATAACGATAAATATTGAAATATAAGCGAGCTTTCCGAACAAAAAGAAGGCTGGTATGAGATGGAAAGTCTTAAGTTAGGCTTCACCAATGGAGGCTGAGGTGGAGATGACTTTTCCCTGTGGTATAAGAGAAGATAATTCCGATGTGAGAAATTCTGTAGTGAACAAAATAAAAATCTTCAAAAACATCCGAAACAAAATGATGAGGAATTCTTCAACCACTAACGAACGTGTTCAATGAAATGTACTGATCGAATCATTGGATTCTTCCTGCGGTTCGGGAAAACATGCGATTGATTTAAATGCCAACGCGTAATTAAATTAATTCCACGTCGAAACAACATGGAGGAACCTTGTTACATAACAGTGAACTTTCTCTGTACTTCCAACGGAAACTGCTGAACTTCTTCAATCACTTAGAGTGAGCTCTATGAACTTATATGTCATGTCATAATTAATTAGTTAATCATGGTTTTGATGAACTAGCGAATTCAGCCTAGGTCTAGCTGATAAACCAAATTGGAAAACCGTGGAGGATCCACAGGAACTTCGATGCTGTGGAACAAGATAAATGACTCAAATTAGGAGAAGGTAATCGATTTCTGAAGGGAAATAAATCTACGATACCATATTCCACTTTTTTCTTTTTTATTGCTGAATATAATTGACGGTTAACCTTCACATTTTCTTTGGTCAGAAAGTATTTTCCAGGCTTTTGTTTTCTGGGGGTTCATTGCAAATACACTGAGTGACTCCAGAAAAGGGTTAGACTCAGAGGGATTAATTAAGCCACATCTTGATTGAATTTTGAGCCCAGTGGTGCATCACCTTGAAGAATATTTCTGACAGAAAATGCACGCCACTGACTTATTTATATTTTTTCGAATAAATTAACCGAGTATGAAATTTTTTTACGATTTTATTTCTTTTTCTTAGTTTTCGAATTATGGATTGATGTGGCCGATACTTGATGAAAATCCATAACTTAATATTCATTAATTAACATAGCCTACGAATTCAACTACTCGAGGGTTTTACAAAACCACTACACGTATTTCGCCATCACCCTGGCTTCAACAGGTGATGATATTGCAACTTATTGTTGCACTTGTTCGAAACAAAGACACACTTGCTTGAGAGTAGGGGGAATAGATAAGCTGTCGTTCGGTTAAACAAATTCATCAGAGGAGACTTATTTGACATTATATGGTCGTTAAACAAAATAGCTGCACCTTTTTGTTTATTGCTTTCTTCATTGGAGCCTTCACTTGTGAAGCAATGCTTTTCAGCCAATAAGTGTTCTGCGAAATTTGAATTCGTTTTTCCGTTGACAAAAGAACTTCTATGTTACTTCATTCTTTTCTCAAAGTTTGGCCGATATGAAAACTTGGAAAATCTCCGCATGTTAGTTTATATACTCCCGATTCAACTGATTGATGCTATGTTTATAAGAATCAATTTTTTGTCTCAAATCATCCAAATAACTGTGAAACAATTTTTTTCATAATATTCGATGTTTTTTTAGATGGCATTTTTTTAGATGGCATTTTTTTAATTCTGCTCACAAAAAACTCATCTTCTGCCTGTCAATAATAAAGATTGAGGTAGAAATCACGGAAAAAAAATTGAATATCAAGTGTATCTTATATACCTACATTGTATTTCAACTTCACCGTACCACTTTTGGGGGTTTTCGATAGTTTTCAGGAAATTAATTAAAATTACATAGTTCATCTGACGTTCATCGAGGCCAATTTCAATGTTTAAAATTCGAAAAGCGCTCTTGCTCGCTTGCTCAAATTCATCGTTAAAACGGTTACCCATCCAGATGGAAATCATCGAAAATACAGGGAAATATTTCGAAATTATCTTATCTACCAACTTTCCACCTCTAACGCGGTATATTTCACGATATATTCATCGAAAGTTCAGATTTCGACTGAAAAAAACGTATTGTGCAACAAGGAACTCTTTGAAAATCTGCAAGCACTCATTTCCAACTTTGAATACCTAACTGAAATATTATCTAGCGGAAATTTGTCTGACAAAAGCTGAATTTTATCGATACTCCATAACTGCCCAAATTTCAGCATAAAACCAAACTTTTTTCAAATTCTCATAGTAATACGATCCTCACGAAATTTCACTTGCAAGTTTTTATGTCGTTATTTTAACTAGATAACTACAAAGTTCCGATAGAATTGGTATTATTTGAATTACCGAGAAAAATATTCAGATGGCTACTAAACCCTTCAGCGGGTGTTGACCGTTCACAAACTCAACCGGCGCATTCAGACCTCGAACGTACCCTGCAAATTCATAAAGTGTTGGACTTTTCTTTCGAAAGTTATAGTATTCACAAAGACGGACTTACAGAATTGATTTCAACCTCAAATTTCTCATCTGAGAGTCCAAACTGATCGTTTCAAAATTCGAAAATTACAGACATTTGGGCAAAATGATGAGGCCGCTCGCAAAAAGATGCATTCCGAGAAGGAAATAGAATTCCTTCGAATACTTGATCTTCGATCCAATACAACCCAACACGTTAAGAATAATTGACGTAGATTTGGTTTCAATTCTGTTTGTCAAACAAGTCGATCAATAGGAAACAGTTCAAGTCTCCCAATGTGAAACTGAAATCTTTGAGGTGATTAACTTCAGGCGTTGATCGAATACTTCAATCTACGCTTCAGGTTCTAGAGAATTCGCTGATATCAATTTCAAACAGCTCGTTGCAATACAAATTTTACTTGGTTTTTTCTATTTCTGCAAGTCTCATTTACAGGGGTAAAAATATAATTTCTTAGGCATATTTTCACCTCCTCAAACTGCACCAGGTTTCATACAAAATAATGAAAATATTCTTCAACAATGATTCAAAAGTTGAAGTGAATGAATCGAATCCAGTAGCTATTATTTAAATATATTCAAGTTATTAGTCGCAGGTATTGTAAATCGACATCAACCTACCAAATTAACACTTTTTGTAGTCACTTTCCAAAACTTAATCTAATAGAAATTTCCTGAATGCTGAATGAACGATGTCGATCCACATAATCCAGTATCAGTGAAGCTTCGACTCGGAATACGATAGATTTAGTCATTCAAATTAATAAATTCCTCCTAACTATTCATGGAATACCCCAATCAACGTTGCAAATAGAATTTTCCACCGATCAACCCTCATTTTGCGAATTCAATCCGTTATCATTATACCTAAACGTTGGTTGGTCAAATGTATAGCTGAAATCAGTTATAAATTCCATTTGTTACAAGAGATCGAATGTTTTCCTTGATTGGGAGATTTTCACTGATTGGTGAACATGGCTACGCGTACTATGTTGGATTGGATTTTTTTCAGTTATTTCACTAATAATTTTTAGCAAAATTCAGATCCAGAGATACCAAAAATTTTTACTTCATATTTCACGTTTTTTGTAGTGTAGAATCCGATGAGCGAATGGAGAGAACGTCCGTCTGCCATCCCTTGTAATAAATGACAGGAAAAATTCAGTTGGACAAAATATACCACCCTTATCTTATTGTTAAACCCACTCTTCTAAACCTAAATTTTTGATAGGAATTTTGAAAATACTGAAACTATATTTCATCCTCGCCAATTCACATGCCGAAAGTGATGAAAAAAAGTATATTCATCGCACAACTTTTCCCACTATTGCACTCAGTGCCAACAGATGTTAAGACTATGCTAACATGAAACTTCAAACATTCATACTATGTATAATTAATTCGAAATTGATAAAGAAGAGTTATTCAAAAATTTTAAGTTTTCACTTCTGTCAGCAGTATCCTTAGTCTTTTTTTCACTCGGTCACTCGGTGGCCACCAAAAATATTAATGACCACCTGACATTTTCAAATTTCACGTTTTGTTTAGTGAAGAATCTGATAAATAAATGTACGTCCTTCTGTCATCCCCTGTATAAAATGGCAGGTTCAATGTAATTCACAAAATATAAACCATTTACCATTTTATTATTTCATTAACATAATTTTTTGATGAAATTTTCAAAAACTAAAACTTTATTTTATCGTTAAAATTTACACTGCCGAAAGTGTGAAGGTTCGGCCTATGTACCAAGATGGATCTTATGTTACTTTTTGGTCCCTGAGAGTACTGATGAAAAAAATTTACATTAATACAGAACTTTCCACAAAAAAAAAATAGAATTCAATTTCTCATTCATTTAAATGAAAAATCATCTCTACTGAATTAGGAAAATGAAATGAAATCAAAATCCACGAGATATCCTTGTATCATTGTACATCCTCTAAACTAATACTAAAAAATATTTTTATGAACTAAAAAAATACATAATTTTTTTATTGTAAGAAGCTTGGTAATTGTCGTTTCAAGTTTAGGACTATATTTTTTCATGTGTTTTTATCTTTAACTGATTTGTCTTGGTGATTTTTTGTCTGTTTCCTTTCAGACTTTGTTTTTGGAGTTCCTTAAGATCAGATATTTTTATGTAGTCTTAAGAAGGACACATAGATGTCCAAAACTTTATCGAAATAAATCGCATTTGAATGATTTGCCTTTAAACCGAATCCCATAAACACGTCTTTTATTAACTAAGAAGAATAGCAGGAAATTAAAAATCCAAACATATTTCTATACAGAATTGGACAAGGGTTTCAGAACTCTGGAATTTTTCACTCTGAAACTTTTTTCTTAAAAAAAAAAATATTGCCCTAAAAATTTAGCTCAAAATAAGAGTGTCTCTATATGTGAAAATGACCATAATTTTATTATACAATTTTTTTATTCATAATACACTTGGGTGCAATGAAATCGGCCCACCTAAAATTCGATCTCGATATTCGATATCTCGGAATCCGCTAGTCGGATTTTGATTGACTTTTTTTTTTAAATTGTAGGTCAACAGTCGGTGATAATATTGTGTTGAGATACTTTTGTCGCAATTGAATTTCAGCATATACCGGGTGCAAGATTGAAAATAAAATTTATTCCTCAACTTTGACACACCCTGTGGATAAAAGGAACAGCAGCAACGAATACCAAATGGAATGGGACTGAAGTACCATCTCTTCTGGTCGTTTTGTTCCTTTAATAATGTATTTATCTCCATTATTACGGAAATTACAGTGTTTCGAAACTGAGCTGATACCTTGGAAGCCCAGTGAAAAAACATTAAAAACTACAGGATTTTCCTACAACTAAATTATTTCAAAAACGGGTATGACCTCCCCTCGCCCTAACAACATCCCGCATACGATTAGGCATACTTCTAATTAAATTCACTATTGTTCCTTGTGGGATGTTTCGCCACTCTTTCTCTACTACAAGACAAAGCTCCGGGATCGACGCTGGAAAAGGCTCGTAGTAGTTTGAGTTCATTCCACAAATTCTCAATGAGGTTCTGCTCAGGACTGCACGGTGGCCACACCATAACTCGAAAATTGACTGCTGCAATGTAGTCTCTGACAATTCTCGAAGAATGTGTAGTTTTTGTTAGTTTGTTTGAGAGTTTTCCCCCAGGCAGAAATAATAGAGATAAACATACGATTAAAAAAACAAAATAACCAGAAAAGATGGGACAGTTTGATTCCTATCGCCATTCGTTGGTGCGGCTCCTTGTATCCATAGGGTGTGTCAAAGTTGAAAGAAAAATCTTCTTATCAATCTTGCATTTCGTATATACTGAAATTGAAATGCAGACAAAAATATCTTTGGATAACATTTTTATCGAAGCTTCAACCTAAAATTTAGAAAAAGAGACATCAATATCCGACTAGCGGCTTGCGAGATATCCATGTATGAAATTGTGTCAAATTTGAGGTGGGCAGATTTCATTGCTCCCAATTGTACATTCAAAAATAAAAAAGAAGTTATTCCAAAGTGTTGAGTAATCACTTCTGTCGTACCTATAACCTTTACATTTTTTTCCTTCGGTGTTCACCGAATCTGAGATAAATAGCAAGAAATTTTAAATCGAAAAAAATTTCTACACAAAATCGGACAAGGGTTTCTTACTCTTGAACATTCTCAAAAATTGAAAATCCTTCCTAAAAATATAGGAGTTAGTAACATAAACAACATTATCTAAATTTACCACCTTAGATTCTACCTACTCCTTATTCAATTCGGGTTTTTAGCTAAACACAACGCATATAGAACTATATGCCACAAATAAAATTCACCGAAAAATCCGAACTAATAACCTGTGTGTGTTGTCCCTTCACCTGCCCTACCAGAATCTGCATTTTTCAACCAAAAAATCTTTCCCGAATTCCACTCCCACAAAATTGAATTCTGAATTTTCTCAAGAGCGACTGTCCCTGTTTTGGTTCTCACTCCCATTAAAATTGGTCATTCTGAGCCGCACAGAAAAGGCTCTTCACTTATCTACCCATAATTATCTCCTTTGATGTATCGGCCAATTCTCTATTCGAATATTTTCTCAACAAGAATTCGCTTTATAACATTATAATCCAAAATTGAAAGAAAAATTTCAACTTTGTCTTTACTTAAAGTACAACATTTTTATTCCTCAAAAAAGAGGTTAAAAAATATCAAAATCGTGGAAAAAATGCAGGTCTTCTGTTGGAATCTTGCCTTTTTTGATAAGAATGTTAAACTCGCAAGAATCAACAGTCGGACCTCACCCTAAAAACAAAAAACGTCGAAAGGCAGTCGAAGGTTAATAGAAAAGAGCATCGACAAATGATGTACGGCCGAACAATCAGACACGGCTCGAGAAACCCAGAATTTGCATGCCGACGCAAAGAATTCCGAAAGATTCCAAACTGCCTGATTCCCTGATTCTGACGTCCCATTCCGCTCTCGTGAGGGAGATATCGGGAATGGAAAGAGATAATTCTGAAGTTGGGGAAATTTACGCGATCTCCATCCGTATAGGGGTAATATATTGAACGTTCGAGATTTCCGAGGGCTATTTTAATCGGGGGGATCGTGAAAATATTTCCTTTATGGCGGAAAAAAGTGATGCCATTGTGGCAATACGAAACAGCTATAGGTTGTTTCCCTATCGTTCCCCGTCGAGCAATTCGGACTTGAATGCATCCACGAAGAAAGACCGGATTTTGAGGAGGGATTGTTTCTGGACCAATCTGTCGAACGGGTTCGCAAGAATACACCCCTCGAATTGATTGAGAGGGGTACTTTCTATTCTGTAATCAACCCGTTTTTATTACCTTCCCGGAAAATAGACATCGATTCGGATTGTCAATGAATTTTCAATTGAGGCTATTTATCCATATTTCATCAAATTGTAACACGCGAAAATTTTCACAATGTTTTCAACGTTGGAAACCTCAATTCTGATTTCGAGAGCTGCAGTATTTTTTAGTGCGATTTGACAGAAAACTCCAGATTTACTGTTAAGCAATAAAAGTTTTCTTTCTCCTTTTGAGAAAACCAAAAAAAACTCACGTAACCGTCGTTCTCTGTTGAAAAATAAGTATTTTTTCATGGAAGAACACAACATTTTCATCGTGACTGGAAATAAATTCTTCAAGTTCAAAGCCTATGTAGTTACGAATAAAAAGTAATCCAGAATGCACTCTTTACACCATTCACAATAATCAATTAAAACACGAAAAATTCTAAATGGCACACGATTTCTCTGTTTATATGAGTAGGTTGATTTTTATCGCCCTTTGTGCGATGTTGTATTTTTTGTCGTGTTCTTTTCCTTGAAGGCGGCTACACCACCACAGCCATTTGAGTTTTTTTCACAATAATAAGAAAAAATTATAGAAAGCACTGCCGTGACGTCAGGAGCTTTTGAGCGCTCGTTAATCCACCTTATAGGTACATTCGCATTTTCCAGTTTCGGAAACCAATTGAAAAATTTTCTTACAGCAGTAAAAAAAAATTGAAACTGAGGAGAAACTCTAGACATCACGTCAGTGCTTCAGGTGACCAATTTTTTTTCGATAATTCGCTAGTATTTTCTATGGTCTCTTTGGTCTTGGTAATGCGATCTGGACAAAATGTCGTAGTTTTATATCTATGTGCAAAATTTCATTCCAATCCAATCAGTAGTTTCGAAATTATCAGGAAAAAAATATTTTGAACGGCCCTAGTCTTATTCTGCTCATTGATGAAGGTGACTGCGACATTCGAGATCCATACCTATCCTGAAAATTTCAAGTCTTTCTATTCGCCAAATCCTGCTGAAATTTGTGTCTATTGTGCGAATCGAAAATAGTATATTATTTCATAAGGAGGAAAAGTGTCACTTTTCATGGCGAGCTTGTGTAATTGAAAGCGATCCATAAAAAGTCACGTCTCCTCCGAAAGGAATATGTTATTTTTTTTTCGAATGATTTGAAATCCATCAAAATGTGGAGATTAGATTTATATTTCCGATCCATATAATTGAGTGATCAATAGAAAGTTTGCCTAGTTACGGTTATCTCGCAAAATTAATTTCGATAGTTAATTACATTTTTCCCTACGGCGTACGGAAAAGTAACTCATCGTTGACATAGCAACACCTTTCCCTCCGTAGAGTAGAGTAGAGTAGAACGAAGTCTAAATATGACGTTGTTTCTGTAGGTTTGGAAAAAAAAATATTTCTCATAGAACGCCAGAATGTGCGGTTTTTAATGAATGAATATTAAGGGGTGCAATGGTTTGGAAGGTACGGTACGGACCGAGGGGTCTCACAGAGACCTAGGAGAGTCTGGATATAAACAAACAATAAACAACCTTTGGATTTTCATGTCTGGAACACCTTGAAAGAAACAGTTTATCAAATTATCCTCCAGACTCCAGAATAAATTTGTGTTGTGCAGAAATGCGTCAGAAACGTTGTGAACTTCGCCAGGTTTGTAGATTCAGTGCGAAAACAATGTGTTAAATGGTATTGAACATATTGGACATTTCGAACAATTGTTATAAGCTTGTCTGTTTTCTTTGCATTTTCTCATAAAATCTGTATTTTTAAAATTTGGTTTATTCTTTTGAATTATTTCGATTCAACAGATAAATTAATGATTTCCACGAGAAGAATAATAATATTCAAACATAGAAAGCTTCAAAATAGAGCAAATTTAGGTTTGGATTATTTCGAGTTTTTCGTTGTTATCTTGTTAGCCATGATATTAGGGCAAAAGACAAGCAGCCAGCACAAAAGTGGATTTGTAATTCGAGAACACACTGAATGGGGTATTTTTTGCTGAAAAGAAAACATGTCTATAATCAATTATTTTTCATCGATAAAACCATTGGGAAAATATGACTGATTTTGTTCACTTCATAATCGAATTCATCTCCTTACCACGCCCATAATAGAAATTTTTCTTGTCACACAAAAATCTTATCTTGTAGCAAATTTAATTCCGTTTTTCCGATAATATAAGGTCAAATTTGATGAGGCTGCAAGATAAGTTTAATTGATTTCATGGAAAAACTTAAAATATTTCGTGAAACCAAGAAATGTTAAATTTAATGGTAATCATTAACATTTTGACATTTTTTGTCGAAAATCACATGTATGATCTCCCCTTGAAGTGCGGCCCTCTTAGAAGAAGACCAGAAGTAGGAAGCAATTGAAAATTCCTTCTAATAGAGTGGATGCCGCCAAAAAGGAACAAATTACTGGGGAATAAAATTTCATAACAAACCTCCCAGAGTAAATAAACTGCTCCACATGAGTTAGGGATATTGACTTGAAGTGCAAAAAAATATAGTTAAAATGAGATTTTTGTGATGAAAATTCATATTAATATGATTTCAAGTTGCAAATTAATTTTAGCCTGTAGGTCTGCAGCGTATAGAGGGTGGTTAAATAAAATCGAGTAAAATAACGAAATTTCATTCCCAGAGAATTCAAGAATTTTAAGACTATCAATACAATGTATGTCCTCCACGGGCATCAATCTTCTTTGCATACTACACACGAGGTTGTTGAACAATTCTTGAGGAATTTGGTTCCATAAACGGGGCAGAAGCTCTCTCAGATCATTTAAGGATTCTGGGGTAGGTTGATGATTATCTAATCTTCTTTGGAGCATATCCCATGCATGTTCTATGCAATTCAAATCTGGTGAGTGCGGAAGTATTGGTAATTGTGGAATACCAAGCTCCTCGCGCGCTTTCTCAACTATGGCTGCACGGTGCGGTCTAGCGTTATCGTCTGGAAATTGAAAAGTTTCACCAATAGCATCGTGAAAATTTGGCACAACATTGTCAATGACATGCTCCCTATAGTGTAAGGCGGTCATATTCCCAGGACAAATGTGTAGATCTGTGCGCCCGTTGAAACATATCCCGGCCCATACCATAACACTACCCCCTCGGAATGGATGGACTTCTTGGACATAGCGACGATTACAGGGTATGCGTGGGATTGTCCATACCCTTATTCTTCGAGAATATGAAAATCGTCCATATCTGGATTCATCAGTGAAAAGGACACTACGCCATTGATCGTTCCAATTGATATGTTGCCTTGCCCATTCCAGTCTTCGACGCTTATGGTCACGTGTTAATGGAACTCCTCTTAATGGACGTCTAGAACCTAGATTCACCTCTCTCAAACGTCGTCTGATGGTTTCGATGGAAACTTGGACCCCATCTGCATTTTGAAGAGTATTCCGTAGCATTCTACACGTAGATGTAGGGTTTCTTCTCGTCGAAACGGTGATGAAACGATCCTGAGCAGGTGTTGTTTTTCGTCGCCCACCAATCCTTGGTCTTTCCAACACGGAACCTGTCTCCCTGAACCTATTCCAAAGTCGAGATATCACACTTTGGCTGACTTGGAGCCTTTCCGCTACAACAACCTGAGTTAGGCCACCCTGTAGCATTCCGATAGCCCTATTAGCCTCAGCGTTTGTTTATTTACGTCTTGGCATTTTCAGAAAACTCCTTTCATATCGAAGCCGTTGATAAACTGACCTCATTTCAAAATGAGAACATTCATGAAGCATATGCAAAGAACCAAACTTCAGAAAAAAGGCGACCAGATTGACGAAATGTCTCGTACTGATTTTTGAGCGCTCGTACTACTTACACGAGGGCTATATCATTTCGTCACGATGTCTGTATTTTTTGAATTTTGAGCCGAAAATGGTCTCAATCGACTATGTTCGACTCACTGATGACGAATCCGTCGGAAAAGTCGAGTCTGTCCTTCCAGCCGGCCGTCCGTCCGTCCGGCCGTAAGCACGATAACTCTCGAACGGAACAACCTAGAGACTTGAAATTTTCAGTATGGGTTCAGTTCCCGAATGCCTCGGTTAAGTTCGTTAATGGGCCAAATTTCACCAGGGGTTCCGTAAATATGGCCGTTCAAAGTTTTGTTCCCCTGATTACTTGAAAACTACAGATTTGATTGAGATGAAATTTTGCACTCAAATGGAGAATGAGGTGTTCAAGCTACATGTAGAATTTTGTTCAGATCGCATGACCAGAACCATAGAAACCATAGAAAATTATAACTTTTGAACGGAAACGCCTAGGGACTTGACATTTTCAGGATAGGTGTGGATCTCGAATGTCGTGATCACGTTCATCTATGAGCAAAATTATACTAGGGGTTCCTTAAATATTGTCGTTTGAAATTTAGTTTTCTTGATAATTTCAGAACTATAGATTCGATAGTGACGAAATTTTGTATACTAATGGAGAATGATATATTCAACCTACATTTCTTCACCTGACCAGAACCATATACACCATAGAAAATTATAACTTTCGAACGGAAAAGCCTAGGGACTTGAAATTTTCAGGGTAGGTGTGGATCTGAAATGTCGCATTCGCGTTTATCAATGAGCAGAATTATACTAGGGGTTCCGTAAATACGGTCATTTGAAATTTTGGTTTCTCGATAATTTCGAAGCTACGGATTCGATCGAGATGAAATTTTGTATTTTAATCGCGAATGATATATTAAAACATTATTTTGTCTAAATCTCATGAACAGAACCATAGAAACCATAGAAAATTGTAACTTTTGAACGGAAAGGCCTAGGAACTTGAAATTCTCAGGGTGGGTTTGGATCGCGAATATCGCGGTCACGTTCTTCAATGAGCAAAATTAGACAAGGGGTTCCGTAAATATGGCCGTTCAAAATATTTTTTTGCTGATAGTTCCGAAAATACTGAGCGGATTGGCATGAAATTTTGCACCTTTCTGAGTAATAATGTGTTCAAACTACGTGCAAAATTTTGTCCAGATCGCACTACCAAGACCATAGTTACCGTAGAAAATTCTAGCGAATTATCGAAAAAAAATTGATCAGCTGAAGCACTGACATGAAGTCTGGAATTTCGCCTAAGTTTCAGAATTTTTTTGACAGCTGTCGAAAATTCCTTCAATTGATTTCTGAAACTGGAAAATGCGAATTTACCTACAAGGTGCATGTACGAGCGCTCAAAACCTCCTGCCTTTACGGCAGTGCTTTTCGTAATTTTTTATTGGATCGATTCAAGTTTTTATTGAGTTTTAAATGATTTTACAGCGATTTTCTCGAAGATTACATACTTTTAAAAACGATTGAATACGATACTGGTCTCCTAACTCGCACAAGCTCTGAGCTTCTGAAGCTCTGAACTTCTGAAGCTCTGAGCTTCTGAGGGGTCTCACAGAGACCTAGGAGAGTCGGGATATAAACAAACAATAACAATATCCCTAACTCTTGTGGAGCTGTATATTTCAAGCGGACTCTCCGTGATTTCTTGATCGATGGATGCTTCTATACAATGAACTAGTGTCTGCAAAACTAGTTGCGCCACATTATGATTATGAATGTTTTTGTTGTGTGTGATTGATTTATCGATTTGTATTTTATTTTATTATATTCAACTTCTTGACTATTGAGTGTTATCTTTGTTTTGTAATACTTTGTTCTGTGGCGGATTATCCGTAAGGCAAAGTAGGCACGTGCCTAGGGGCGCCAAGTTACAGGGGGCGCACGCGAAAAATAATAACACAATTGAATGTGTCTGGAAGTAGGTATGCACCTGCTTACACAATATGAAATTTACTGGTGGCAGAGATTTCGCAGCGTGCGTGGCCTTCTTGATTTTTCCTTCATTGACTGATTTCCTCATGATAGTTACAAATGCAATTTTACGCGTTCGTAGTGTCGATACTCGATCACTATCCTATCCCTATCATCGAACATTGCTTGACTGCGCTGACGCAGACAGGGTGCTGGAACTTATCAAAAAAGATCGTTTTGCCGGAAGTTGATTATATAAAATATTCAATTTGAAAAATGTAAAAAAAATCTTTTGCATCTTGGGCATTAAGATCTTAGGACGAGTCTGTTAGAAGATCTGCCATGAATCACGGTGCCATAGTATCTAGCAAGTGAATAATCTGCTGGATTTAATCACATGTTCGTATATTCCCTTTCAACTTTTATTAAGAGATTTTTCCTGAACGCTATAATTCTTGAAGTTCAAACTGAGGAGAGAAAAAATTGCTGATTGAAAAGGTCCTTCAAAAAAATTTGGGATGTTCACAAACTTACCGATAAAATTGATCCAAATTGTTTACAGAAATTGTTCGAAATGGCCACACTATTTACCTCACCGTTACTGTACACTAATGTTTTCAAATGACCCCAAACCAGAAATCACAGGGGATGAGATCCGGGGAGCATACAGGACAAGAAATCGTCCCAACACGTCTTATCCACCTATTTAGAAACACATTACGAAATTCGGAAGTCACAAAAACAATATGCTCTGTCAGATGATTTCCCGTAAAGGAAGCTGTTCATTTAGATCTCAATACGTACCTTCAGGTCAGGACTTGATATTTCTCAGATTCGCGGGTAAATTTAATTTAGGAATACTCGGCCCTGGTGAATATTTTATATGAAGGATTTTTGAAATTTTTACTTATTTTGACGAGTTCTAGCTAGTTCTAGCCTTACCTTTAAAAACACCCTGTATATAGATGGCCGCCAAAGGGGCGCCGATAAGGTTCTTGCCCAGGGCGCTCTGAACCACTGACTTTGTATATACCATATACAAAAAAAATACATACAAATACGACCCTAGATCGAGTGTGATTTCCATCTATATTCCGCGATGTATCTTTATCTCTTGATGAATAAATGAGCCATATGATTTCGTTCAGAATATTAACCCGCTATTGAAGGTTTCGTTTTCTAAGTGGAATAAAAAATATTGGCAACTTGAAATGCCCATAGCTTTATTATCTTTCAACTTTCATTAGGCGATCTTTCGTGAACATTTTTGAGCGCTCGTACTACTTACACGAGGGCTATATCATTTCGTCACGATGTCTGTATTTTTCGAATTTTGAGCCGAAAATGGTCTCAATCGACTATGTTCGACTCACTGATGACGAATCCGTCGGGAAATTCGAGTCTGTCCGTCCGTCCGGCCGTCCGGCCGTAAGCACGATAACTCTCGAACGGATCAACCTAGAGACTTGAAATTTTCAGTGTAGGTTCAAATCCCAAATGCCCCAGTTGAGTTCGTTAATGGGCCAAATTCCATCAGGGGTTCCGTAAATATGGCCGTTCAAAGTTTTGTCTCCCTGATTACTTGAAAACTACAGATTCGATCGAGATGAAATTTTGCACTCAAATGGAAAATGAGGTGTTTCAGCTACATGCGAAATTTTGTCCAGATCGCATGACCAGAACCATAGAAACCATAGAAAATTGTAACTTTTGAACGGAAATGCCTAGGGACTTGAAATTTTCAGGATAGGTGTGGATCTCGAATGTCGTGATCACGTTCATCTATGAGCAACATTATACAAGGGGTTCCGTAAATACGGTCGTTTAAAATTTTGTTTTCTCGATAAATTCGAAACTACGGATTCGATCGAGATGAAATTTCGTATTTTAATCGAGAATGATATATTGAAGCAATATTTTGTCCAGATCGCATGACCAGAACCATAGAAACCATAGAAAATTGTAACTTTTGAACGGAAAGGCCTAGGAACTTGAAATTTTCAGGGTGGGTTTGGATCGCGAATATCGCGGTCACGTTCATCAATGAGCAAAATGAGACTAGGGGTTCCGTAAATATGGCGGTTCAAAATATTTTTTTCCAGATAGTTTCGGAACTACTGCTCGGATTGAAATGAAATTATGCACCTAGCTGAGGAATAATGTATTCAAACTACGTGCAAAATTTTGTCCAGACCGCATCACCAAGACCATAGATACCGTAGAAAATTCTAGCGAATTATCGAAACAAAATTGATCAGCTGAAGCACTGACATGAAGTCTGGAGTTTCGCCTAAGTTTCAGAATTTTTTTGACAGCTGTCAAAAATTCCTTCAATTGGTTTCTAAAACTGGAAAATGCGAATCTACCCACAAGGTGCATGTACGAGCGCTCAAAAGCTCCTGCCGTCACGGCAGTGCTTTTCGTAATTTTTATTTGATGAGTTCTACCCTCTGACACACAAAAATTTCAAAGTGATCTGCATTAGAGTGACTACATGCGGCAACAATAATATCACTTCCTCCTCGAATAACTAACAGTTATTCCCAATTTAAGTAGTTTTAAAAAAACACGTTTTGTGATCTGACTCAAAATAAACAAAATAAAAAATCATGGACGAACAAACGTGTTTATCATAACAGGATGATACGTAAAGCTATGTACCTTCGAGTTCCACACAATAAGGAACCCATTTCAATTTTCTTATCATGTTTTTCACTGGCGCATGATCCTTTCGTTCTCTGATTGGCGTTCGTATCTCCTATTCTTTGTGTTTTTGAATTTGGAGCGTAGGAACAATGCGCCTGATGTGGAAGGAAATCCGCTTTGTTATCTTCTGTCTCTCGAGAGTAGAGAAAAGCAGTTCTTCGATCCCTGTCACTTTGATTGATTTCATGTCTGTGACAAGCTAGAAGCCACGATTGATGATTATATCGCGAATGGAGTTACGTATTGATAAATTAATTGTATTGCATGCGATTCCGTCAAATCGTGGTTAAAGACTTGGGTCCTAACAAAAATGTACAGGCAGTCTCTGGTTTTGGTCCCAGGAGAAAATTAAAGTCTATGTTTTGGTCCCAAGAACTAGCTAGAAACCGGAATCTCACATATTGATGTTGAAAATACGGATCTTCCCAAATGACTCAAAGGTACATCAACATGCACAATCGATTAATCAAGTGAAGATACTGAATTGAAATCAATTGTGCAAGGAAGCTTGCTTTAGATGCCTAAAAATAAAGTAGCAGGAACAACGGAGAACGGGTCCAAGCTGAAAATAGAATTCTTTTCATTCCTGGCGTGAATATTGAAACTGCGGAGATAACAAAGGGATCCATACCATAACCGGCAATTGACACAGATCCGCACTCCTCTTTTAATTGAATCAAATCAGATTTCAGGGATGATAACTTCATCGATTGGAAAGTTTTATGGAGACGATTTTTGGTGGAATGATTTATTTCGATGAGTTCTACTTTCTGTTAATATGATATTCATTTTCGAAACGCCCCTGTATATTGAAAGGATAATTGTTCGAGTGAAAAATTTCATATAGATCTTGAATAATACTTCGAAGTAAAATTCCAACGAAGTTTCAGATTAGTATGGGTATCAATTTTGGAAACCAATTCCCAACGATTTTGCGATATCGCCCAATCCGAGTCCATTCACATTCGAATGGTTCCTTGCACATAATAACATCATCGTACAGCGACACAAAATCGCTCGGAAATACAGGAATGAAAAAATTGCAGAGGACAATGCACACAATTCAATATTGAGAGTTTCGCGATTCAATTCAAATATTCCGGTCTTTGTGAAATATTTCCGGAGGAAAAGTTTTCGACGAAATGCCTAAAATTTCCACAATATTAGGTCGGTACATATGAAAACGATGTTCAGAATTTCGCTCACGACGACGTACCATTGTTGGATAGGTAGGGAGGAGGTGGAATGAAAATTTTTGATTTCCCGGACTCGAGCGATATTCTCGGTTGGGATACGTGGCAGAAATCCGTTCTGCGAGGATTTTTCACGTATTACCCACCGATTTCGACATTTATTCACTTCAGAATATTCTGTTTTTTTTTCTCTTTCATCGAACGAAGATGGTGTATATTTCGCTCACAACGTACTCGTTTGGAGGCTTCAATTTCTATCACGCTTGATTGGAAGCATAGATGGCGTTATGAGCAGTTCGATCTGTACGTATGTCCGAGGTGATCTCCGAAATGGTTACACTGATTACAACGAAATCTTCACTGTTAGAAGACTTCTCGAGGTAGGTTTTAGGCTACATTCCGTCTGAGACATCGCACGCGTAAAGGCGCCATCACGAAAAAATTAATTAAATCATTTTTCACTTTATTTCGGTAACCTAGAGTCTCACAGAAAATTCTAATTCACATTTTCTGTACATAATTTTATTCACAATAGTCCATGTCAAGATCATATTGCCTCAAATGAACAGGGGCGTAGCAAGTTTGATCCGGACCCTGGTGCAAACCATGTCACCGGGCCCTTCCCCTCAAACATTTTTGAGTTCTTGATGAGGGGGGAATGGTTGAGTGAATTTATATTCAGAGATTTAGTCAAGAACTAGTGGGCAAGGAAATTAGTTATAATAATAAGGTAAAAATTAAAAATCATAACATTGTTACATGGAATTCAATAGTATTTTTTGAGCTATATTATTTCGTGAATGAATATTGGTCGTCTATCTGAAGTTTTCAAATTTCAAAATGAGACAAGAAAATATGTATTAGATAGACTAATAAAAGCAAGCCGACAAATCAATACATGTAACCCCATGAAACATCGAAGTTTATCCTTTGCATCTGCAGACCGGTTTCGCCGTTTTACGGCTCGTCAGTACAGATCAGCTCAGGATAAACTCGACGTAGCAGACAGCTACCCAAACAACCTAACGCGATGACGGTTAGAGATTATTTCTCTACTCACGCCACCTGTCGGCCGAAGGAGCAACTGAATGCAGTTCATAATGGTCCATGTAAAGATTCCTTGGCTCATCGCGTTAGGTTGTTTGGGTAGCTGTCTGCTACGTCGAGTTTATCCTGAGCTGATCTGTACTGACGAGCCGTAAAACGGCGAAACCGGTCTGCAGATGCAAAGGATAAACTTCGATGTTTCATGGAGTTACATGTATTGATTTGTTGCCTTGCTTTTATTAGTCTATCTAATACATATTTTTTTGTCTCATTTTGAAATTTCAAAACTTCAGATAGACGACCAATATTCATTCATGTCAATTATTCTGGCGAATAAGGTTGTAGCTTAAACCCTTATTACCACTTGTGACTACTAGGCCGTGATGTTTACGGTCTTGTTGCTTGTTTTGGTTTTGTCAAGGGAGCCAAGGAATCTTCACATGGACCATCATGGACTGCATTCAGTTGCTCCTTCGGCCGACAGGTGGCGTGAGTAGAGAAATAATCTCTAACCGTCATCGCATTAGGTTGTTTGGGTAGCTGTCTGCTACGTCTAGTTTATTCTGAGCTGATCTGTACTGACGAGCCGTAAAACGGCGAAACCGGTCTGCAGATGCAAAGGATAAACTTCGATGTTTCATAGGGTTACATGTATTGATTTGTTGGCTTGCTTTTGTTAGTCTATCTAACACATATTTTCTTGTCTCATTTTGAAATCCATATTATTTCGTCACGATGTCTGTATTTTTCTAATTTTGAGCCGAAAATGGTCTCAATCGACTCACTGATGACAAATCCGTCGAAACTTTCAAGTCTGTCCGGCCGTCCGTCCGTCTGTAAGCACGATAACTTTCGAACGGAACGACCTAGAGACTTGATATTTTCAGTGTGGTTTCAGTTTCCGAATGCCGCAATTGAGTTCGTTTATGGGAAAATTTGACCAGGGGTTCCGTGAATATGGCCGTTCGAAATTTTGTTTCTCTGATTACTTCGAAACTACTGATCGGGATGAAACTTTGTACTTGAATGGAGAATACCATGTTCAAGCTACATGCGAAGTTTTGTCTAGATCGCTCGACCAGAACCATAGAAAATTTCAACATCAACGGAAAGGCTTGAGACTTGAAATTTTCAGGATAGGTTTAGATTTCGAACGTCACGGTCATGTTAATCAATGAGCAAAATTAGACTAGGGCTTCCGTAAATATGGCCATTAAAAAAAATTTTTTGTGACAAATTCAAAACTACTCATTCAATGTTTTTACTACGTGCGCATTACCAAGACCAAAGAAACCGTAGAAGATTCTAGCGAATGATCGAAAACAAAAATCCTTATATTCCTGTAACAGCTTATTCGGCATGATTGAAAAAAAGCTGTTTTAAATTTTTTGACACTTGTCAAAAAAATTACCAATATAAAGTGGATGAGCGAGCTCCCAAAAGCTCCTAACTGCACGTCATTGTTCTTCATAATTTTTTGATTCCTCGATTGTTCTTACCTGATATAGTCATTTTTATGGAAAAATTTCCGTTATTTGTCTTGGCAAGAAATAGGTACTGATGAATAATTATGATCGCTCGGATAATTTTGATATTTATAAATTTTTCGCATGCATGAATTAAATAAATGTTAATTCACCAAAGCTGAAAAAGTCAAGCCGGGCCCCAGTAGGGCACGGGCCCGGGTGCGCGGCACCCCTTGCACCCCCTGTAGCTACGCCCCTGCAAATGAAGAATAAAAAATTACGAAAAGCACTGCCGTGAAGGCAGGAGCTTTTGAGCGCTCGTACATGCACCTTGTAGGTAGATTCGCATTTTCCAGTTTCAGAAATCAATTGGAGGAATTTTCGACAGCTGTCAAAAAAATTCTGAAACTTGGGCGAAACTCCAGAATTCATGTCAGTGCTTCAGCTGATCAATTTTTTTTCGATAATTCGCTAGAATTTTCTACGGTATCTATGGTCTTGGTGGTGCGATCTGGACATAATTTTGCACGTAGTTTGAATACATTATTACTCAGCAAGGTGCAGAATTTTATCCCAATCCGCTCAGTATTCTCGGAACTATCAGCAAAAAAATATTTTGAACGGCCAAATTTACTGAACCCCTAGTCCAATTGTGCTCATTGATGAACATGACCGCGATATTCGCGATCCAAACCCACCCTGAGAATTTCAAGTTCCTAGGCCTTTCCGTTCGAAAGTTACAATTTTCTATGGTTTCTATGGTTCTGGTCATGAGAACTGGACAAAATATTGTTTTAATATATCATTCTCGATTAAAATACAAAATTTCATCTCGATCGAATCCGTAGTTTCGAAATTATCGAGAAACCAACATTTCAAACGACCGTATTTACGGAACACCTGGTATAATTTTGCTCATAGATGAAAGTGATCACGACAATCGAGATCCACACCTATCCTGAAAATTTCAAGTCCCTAGGCCTTTCCGTTCGAAAGTTATGATTTTCTATGGTTCGAGTCATGCGATCTGGAGAAATGTAGCTTGCGTATATCATTCTCCATAAGTATACAAAATTTCGTCACGATCGAATCTGTAGTTTTGAAATTATCAAGAAAACTAAATTTCAAACTACCATATTTACGGAACACCTTGTATAATTTTGCTCATAGATGAACGTAATCACGACATTCCAGATCCACACCTATCCTCAAAATTTCAAGTCCCTAGGGGGTTCCGTTCAAAAGTTACAATTTTCTATGGTTTCTATGGTTCTGGTCATGCGATCTGGACAAAATTTCACATGTAGCTTAAACACCTCATTCTCCATTTGAGTGCAGAGTTTTATCTCGATCGAATCTGTAGTTTCGAAGTAATCAGGAGAACAAAATTTTGAACGGCCATATTTACGGAACCCCTGGTGGAATTCTGCCCATTAACGAACTTGACCGAGGCATTTAGGATCTGAACCTACACTGAAAATTTCAAGACTCTAGGTTGATCCGTTCGAGAGTTATCGTGCTGACGGACGGACGGCCGGACGGCCGGACGGACGGACAGACTTGAATTTTTTGACGGATTCGTCATCAGTGAGTCGAACATAGTCGATTGAGACCATTTTCGGCTCAAAATTCGAAAAATACAGACATCGTGACGAAATGATATAGCCCTCGTGTAAGTAGTACGAGTGCTCAAAAAAGGAATAAGAGAATTTATAACTGTAAAATCTGTTGATTCCGTGAGAAATAGCTAGTTTTCTCATCATTTTTGAGCGCTCGTACAACTTACACGAGGGCTATATCATTTCGTCACGATGTCTGTATTTTTCGAATTTTGAGCCGAAAATGGTCTCAATCGACTATGTTCGACTCAGTGATGACGAATCCGTCGGAAAATTCGAGTTTGTCCGTCCGTCCGTCCGTCCGTAAGCACGATAACTGTCGAACGGAACAACCTAGAGACTTGAACTTTTCAGTTAATAGACAGAATTCCACCAGGGGTCCAGTGAATATGGCCGTTCGAAATTTTGTTCTTTTGATTTCTCCAACTACTGATTCGATTGAGATGAAATTTTACACTCAAAAGGGAGTGACTTGTTCAAGCTACATTTTTTCCAGATTGCATGGCCAGAACCATAGAAACCCTAGACAATTATAACTTTCCAACGGAAAGGCCTAGGGACTTGAAATTTTCAAGGTATGTGTGGATGTCGAACGTAGTGATGACGTTTATTTATGAGCAAAATTATACTTGGGTTTCCGTAAATATGGTAGATTAAAATTTAGTTTTCTTGATAATTTCAAAACAGCAGATTCGATCGTGACGAAATTTTTTATTTTAATGGAGAATGATTTATTCAAGCTATATTTCTCCAGATCGCATGACCAGAACCATAGAAACCATAGAAAATTATAACTTTCGAACGGAAAGGCCTAGGGACTTGAAATTTTCAGGATAGTTGTGGATCTGAAATGTCGCGTTCACGTTTATCAATGAGCAGAATTTGACTACGGGTTCCGTAAATATGGCCATTCAAATATTTTTTCGATACTGATTGGATTGAAATGAAATTACGTACATATATAAGGAATAATGTACTCAAACAACGTGCGAAATTTTGTCCAGATCGCATCACCAACAACATAGATACCGTAGAAAATTGTAGCGAATCATCGAAAAAAAAATTGGTCACCTAAAACACTGAGGTGGAGTCTGGAGTTTCGCCTCAGATCGAAAAAATTTCTGACAGTCAATTTTTCGATTCGTTTCTAAAACTCGAAAATGCGAATCTAACTAAAAGGTGGATGAACGGGCGCTCAAAAGCTCCTGACTTCACGGTAGTGCTTTTTATAATTTTTTTTTTTCATCGAACGCAGATGGTTTGAATTTCACTCGTAACGAACTCGTTTGGAGGTTTCAATTTGGGTTACGCTTGATTGGGATAATAGATAGCGTTATCGGCGGTTCGCTCTGTATGTATGTCCGTGGTGATCTCCGAAAAGGTTGCACAGGTTTTGACCAACTTCCCATAATTTGTTAGAAGTCTCACGGGTTAGGACTATATTTCGTCCAAAGTGCAATTCATTGTGCTACCATGTATCACAACTTGTCCATTCATTATTTTCCTGACATCGGTATCAGGACATGACGAAGAAGAAGCCATCAGTAACTCGTCGAAAAATTATCAAAATTGGCCGAAAAACTTTAAAGTTATTCATGATTGAATTCAGGCAAAAATGTTTCTGTCCGGTTAATTTTTCGTTCCAGTGTACTATAACGAAAGTAGAATTATAATTTCATGAACATTAAGGGTGTCTGGCAAGGGGTTGCCTCTATGTTAAGTGGCTGGAAATGAATGACGTGATTTTTAATGATATTCTGAAGGTCTGTTCTTTATTTATTTGCAAGTCATTCAAATCACGAATCTCTTCATGAAAATTTCATGCTTTTCTGGCAAAGGCAAAAATGTCCTGCTAATGAGGAAACACCATTCACATTCAAATTCAAATTTATTAGTTACCCTCAAAAGAATCACACTTTATAATTTGACGAAAGTAGATCTGTATTTTACATACTTTGGTACCGCTTACCTGCCAAAGCCACCATAACCCAAACTTCATAATGGTCCATCGTTCTGAACTGTGTTGGGAGCATGCGCTGACAAAATTTCAGCTTTTATAAAATAATAATAATAACGAAGGCCTTGCTCTATAAAGTATGTTTCATGATTTTCTTATTTCAGTATCATCGAAAAAACCTTTATGAACCCTATTATATTCAGGTATTTATCCCTGATTCAAGGTGCGGTGTCCTTTTGTACGTGCTTATTCCCACCCTGAGGGCTTAGTTAAGTTGTGAGTAGAAGTTCCACTGATATTGAGATTTTCCCTAGTTCTTTTCCAGTTCTACATTCACATAATAAATCACTGGAACGGAATATTATATTCCTGAAATGTCAGGATACATTCACTCCGCTCCACTCAGGTGGTGCGGAGGATTTTTCGGCAGCAATTGGAATGGGAGGGAATTCCTCCACAAGATACATTTCCTAATCGGCTTACATTGCCGGAGAAGAGAAATTCGGAACCGGAACTTTATAATCTGTTCGCGAAAACAGAAACTTCGAATATGAAAATATACCAGATTTCCTCCCCTAAGAAACAATATGACGATGATAAACTTCCGTTGAACTTCGGCGAGAGTTAGGCTGGAACGACGGAGATCGAACATTGCACGTCACTCCTTGACATCTCCGAGGAAAAAGAGGTTGGAACGACGAAAGGGCAGGATGAAAACAAAGAAAACCGCTTCAAGGAAAACCGAAACATAGGGAATAACTGATAACATCCAAACTCTACTCGAACTGATGCTGTCAGTTTATAAATACTGGTAGGTAGAGAAAACTTTCGTATAGAAGTTCAAGCAACTGGACGTTTTTCATCATCAGAATCGTGACAACTTTGGGATGCCCTTGTTCAGTTTATTTGCTGGACACCTCCGGTTTTCACCTGTTTCTTAGCGGTCGTAATTTTGAACTGTGAATTTTGTAATTTAGGAGTTGCCAGATGATTTATTACATATTTTTTTCGTTATATGCGATGAAGGCGGGGATTGGATTTTGAATTTTTAAATTTTTCATTACATCAAGAAAAATTACGAAAAGCACTGCCGTGAAGTTTAAGAAATCAATTGAAGGAATTTTCGACAGCTGTCTCCAGACTTCATGTCATTGCTTCAGCTGACCAATTTTTTTTTCGATAATTCGCTAGAATTTTCTACGGTATCTATGGTCTTGGTGATGCGATCTCGACAACATTCCGCACGTAGTTTGAATACATTATTCCTCAGCTAGGTGCAGAATTTCATTCCAATCCAATCAGTAGTTTCGAAACTAACAGAAAAAAAATATTTTGAACGGCCATATTTACGGAACCCCTAGTCTCATTTTGCTCATTGATGAACGTGACCGCGATATTCGCGATCCAAACCCACCCTGAAAATTTCAAGTTCCTAGGCCTTTCCGTTCAAAAGTTACAATTTTCTATGGTTTCTATGGTTCTGGTCATGCGATATAAACAAAATGTTGTTTTAATATATCATTCTCGATTGAAATACGAAATTTCATCTCGATCGGATCCGTAGTTTCGAAATTATCGAGAAAACAAAATTTCAAACGACAGTATTCACGGAACCCTTAGTATAATTCTGCTCATTAAAAGACGTGAACGCGAAATTTTAGATCCACACCTATCCTGAAAATTTCAAGCCCCTAGGCCTTCCCGTTCGAAAGTTATGATTTTCTATGGTTTCTATGGTTCTGGTCATGTGATCTGGAGAAATGTAGCTTGAATATATCATTCTCCATTAGTATACGAAACTTTATCTCGATCGAATCTATAGTTTTGAAATCATCAAGAAAACTAAATTTCAAACGACCATATTTACGGAACCCCTAGTATAATTTCGCTCATAGATGAACGTGATCACGACATTCGGGACCACACCTATCCTGAAAATTTCAAGTCCCTAGGCGTTTCCGTTCAAAAGTTAAGATTTTCTATGGTTTCTATGGTTATGGTCATGCGATCTGGACAAAATTTCATATATAGCTTGAACACCTCATTCTCCATTTGAGTGCAAACTTTCATCTCGATCAAATCAGTAGTTTTCGGAAACTGAACCGACACTGAAAATTTCAAGTCTCTAGGTTGTTCCGTTCGAGAGTTATCGTGCTTACGGCCGGACGGACAGACTCGAATTTTCCGACGGATTCGTCAACAATGAGTCGAACATAGTCGATTGACACCATTTTCGGCTCAAAATTTGAAAAAACAGACATCGTGACGAAATGATATAGCCCTCGTGTAAGTAAAACGAGCGCTCAAAAATGAATAATCACACTATCTTTTTTGAGCGCTCGTACTACTTACACGGGGGCTATATCATTTCGTCACGATGTCTGTATTTTTCGAATTTTGAGCCGAAAATGGTCTCAATCGACTATGTTCGACTCACTGATGACGAATCCGTCGAAAAATTCGAGTCTGTCCGTCCAGCCGTAAGCACGATAACTCTCGAACGGAACAACCTAGAGACTTGAAATTTTCAGTGTGGGTTCAGTTCCTGAATGGCTCGGTTGAGTTCGTTAATGGGCCAAATTCCACCAGGGGTTCCGTAAATATGGTCGTTCAAAGTTTTGTTTCCCTGATTACTTGAAAACTACAGATTTGATCGAGATGAAATTTTGCACTCGAGTGGAAAATGAGGTGTTCAAGCTACATGTGGAATTTTGTCCAGATCGCATGACCAGAACTATAGAAACCATAGAAAATTGTAACTTTTAAACGGAAACGCCTAGGGACTTGAAATATTCAGCATAGGTGTGGATCTTGAATGTCGTGATCACGTTCATCTATGAGCAACATTATACATGGGGTTCCGTAAATACGGTCGTTTGAAATTTTGTTTTTTCGATAAATGCGAAACTACGGATTCGATCGAGATGAAATTTTGTATTTTAATCGAGAATGATATATTGAAGCAATATTTTGTCCAGATCGCATGACCAGAACCATAGAAACCATAAAAAATTCTAACTTTTGAACGGAAATGCCTAGGAACTTGAAATTTTCAGGGTGGGTTTGGATCGCAAATTTCACGGTCACGTTCATCAATGAGCAAAATTAGACTAGGGGTTCCGTAAATATGGCCGTTCAAGATATTTTTTTCCTGATAGTTTCGAAACTACTGATCGGATTGGAATGAAATTATGCACCTAGCTCAGGAATAATGTATTCAAACTACGTGCAAAATTTTGTCCAGATCGCATCACTAAGACCATAAATACCGTGGAAAATTCTAGCGAATTATCGGAAAAAAATTGATCAGCTGAAGCACCGACATGAAGTCTGGAGTTTTGCCTAAGTTTCAGGATTTTTTTGACAGCAGTCTAACATTCCTTCAATTGATTTCTAAAACTGGAAAATGCGAATCTACCTACAAGGTGCATGTACGAGCGCTCAAAAGCTCCTGCCTTCACGGCAGTGCTTTTCGAAATTTTTTCTTATTCATCTAAGGCATGCCTTGATGAATTACTTAATGAAATATTAGACGATTGGTTTCAAAATTTAGTCTCTACATTTGATTCATCGATGGTTGCTGGGAAATTTGGGGGACTTTTGAGTCTTTCAGAAACAATACCAAGAGATATAACTATTCGTAATGCTGTGCCTTTGTGATAACTCCAAGTAGCCATTTTCTCATGTGCTCCCTCTCATTGGCACGGTCTATGTATGTTGAGAATACCCAGAAAAATGGCACATGAAAATCGGTATAAATTTGCAGGTAAAATTTGGTATTATAAAATACAACATTCCTCCTGTATGAATCAATCAAAGTTTTGGCCCCTCTGAACGAAATCCTGGCTACGCCCTTGGCTATGAATGTGCCGAAAACTGCTTGTTATCTTCACAAAAATCCCTCTATAATTTAACCTAAAATTCATAAGAGAATGAAAATTCGAACCTAACTTATTTGAATAATATCCCCAGGAAAATAGAATATTTGAATTTATAATTCATGGACATCCAGATAATCACACGAACTTTTATCCCAGGGGAAAAATAAGGGCAAGGGACTCATTATGGCGATTTTACCTTCCTGTACAAACAAGGTTCGGTAGCAGATAGAAGGGGACCAGAAAGAATGTGAAATATTTATGTGTGAAAACAAGAATTTCCTCTTCGCTATTTTTGGTCAAATCCAATTTCGAAAGTAGGTATATAAACTATCTGCAACTAAAAAGCTAAAATGAAAATAATTGTAACAGTTCAGGAATTGCACCAGTGGCGTAGCTAGGGCATCATCCCCAAGTCAATATTTTACGATTACTCATTGACGTAATTAATATAAATAAAGTTTCAGCTGATAAACATACTTCAATCATTGTAATGCCGTTCAGACAAAGATGAATCTATTCTGTAAATTGTTCTATTTATTCTGTGAAAAGAACTGAAACAGGACATTGTCCAACTACATCAGAAAATTTTAGCTGTCTACGATTTCAATTAACGCAGTAATAAAAATTGAATTGAATCTATGGTTTGCCCCAAAAATAAGGAAATCGATGAATTTCTTAAAAAACGCTGGAGGAAGTTTTATACAAAAAATATTCGTAAATCAATGGCGAATCAAGAATTCGATTGCATACAGGATGTTTCAGCTGATATAGCACATCGTTGAAATATTTCAGATCGATAGAGCAGAATCAATTACCCAAGAAAGCAAATTTTCGAAATAATTTCATCCATCTGGAACTGAACAGCCCTGAATGTCATCGAATGTAATAGATTTTTTTTTCCTGATGAAATAACGCCCCAAGGCTAATGAAAGCGTCGAAATTAACAACAAGAAAAACATGCCGAACATTAGCGTATTCCAAAAAAAAACTTTTGTCCTATATTTTCATTTGGCTTTCCTTTTGCCTGGCATTTGTTCATTCCTCGATTGAAGTTGGTTTTTCATTCGAGCAGGCATAAGGATATGCTTTGAGCCTCCGAATTCAGGATGGAAAGAAACAATGAGCCTCCGCATAGGCGAAATCCTCTCTGTTATCTCTTCGCTCACCTGGATATAGTGGGAATTTCCAATGGATGTCACCTTACAAATCGATTTTCCGTCCGTTCTACGGATTTTGGTAGATTAATGGGTATTGCTACCTTCCGTGTTTCCCATTCACGAATGAACGTAATATTCGATTTGAATCCGGGATTTTTTTAAATACCATCAGGTTCTGCTTGTCAGTATGTAAGCGTTCTTGGAGGCGCGACTGAGATCATTGCTATTGGGCGAAATTGAATTGATCAAATTTCGTATTATAAACTGAATTCGCGATGTCCCTCGAATTAACATCGTTTCTTATGGAAAGTAATAAATCAAAATCAGAAATAAGTCACTCTTGGACGTGATTTCCAACAAGAAAACTTATTAATTCTATACCCACCCCAAATCAGGAATTTATGAAAGAGAATTCTTGAGTTTTTGACATATTGCCAAATCGTTGCCACCGAATTAATAATGAGAGATGGGACCCCCATCTGAATCTCTTACGTGCCGAATATAAATCCCGAATTTTCCCCTTTTACACTTTTTTGCCAACCAAACTTTGACTACCCCGCTGATTATAAATAATAAATGTGTAAAGTGAACGTTTTCATCTCGTACCAACCGCGCTTCAACTCGCTCTTTCTCTCAACGAAATTGAAAGAAGAAAAATTCGGCATTATCTCTTGGGGAATGTTCAAGTAATTGGGGTGAAACTATTCGTTATGCTAATCCAGATTCCCGACTATCTTTATGGGAAAGACTCCGAGGAGTCCACGCGATAATGGCGGAGTTTCAACGGTGGAGCAGATAATTGGGTGGAATTAAGGAATGAATGGACAGAGGTAAGAAATAATGTGTGGAAAAAACGATGGTTTATTATTTCCATGTCAAAATGTATTCTCGGTTCTAGAGGTTTTCCATAAAATTATTGATCAGCGACATCTCCTCCTCTTTCCAGTGCCATAAAATCGCATTCAAAATTTTCTAATTTTTTGTCCAAAAATTCTAGGGGGGTAAACCACTCCAAAAACGAGCCCTATTCGTATTTTTCTGAGGAAATATGAGAAATCTTTGATGATTTCATTATACAGGGTGTCCAGGAAAACGTGGGGAAATCTCTCGGATTCAGATAAAACGTAGAAAAATAAGACGACAAGTTTCCATTATTTTTTTTCCTAGCGGCTCTCCCTACGGATATACGGCCTCCTAAATGACGCCACTGGAAATTCACTTTACTGGAATAACTTTTAAACTACTCAATATAATTTAATGAAAATTTGATATGATAAACAGTAGTAAGGGCCTCTTGAAAAACTGCCCTTAAATATAAATTAGCTTGTTAAGTTTACCAGGGGCGGACTAGGTTGTACATCTCAATGCTTACATTTTTAACTCCCTGTACGATAAGTAGTTGAAAAAAAACAAATTTGGATACCTTGAACATTAAGCTAAAGAAAAGGTTCTATTGTTCATTGTCGATAAAATGAGCCGTTTCTGAAAAACAAAATAATAAAAGAAATAACTTTTTTATTTCTATTGAAAAGAACCATGAATTCCAATTATTATTATTATTATTTTTGTTAAGGTGCCTTTCTGGGCCGAAACTGCATTGTTGAGAATTTTTGTCGGATTCAATAACGTAAACTGAAATTTGTTGTTCCTTGAATACCTTTCGTACCAGACTTTGTTGCTTACAAAGAAATTAGAATTCATGGTTCTTTTCACTAGGAATAAAAAAATAACTTCTTTTATTATTTTGTTTTTCGAAAACGGTTCATTTTATCGACAATGAACAAAAGTACCTTTTCTTTAGCTTAATGTCCAAGGTATCCGAATTTGTTTTGTTTTACTCCTTATCATACAGGGTGTTGAAAATGTAAGCATTAAAACGTACAACCTAGTCCGCCCCTGGTAAACTAAACAAGCTAATTTAAATTTAAGAGCAGTATTTAAAGGGGTCCTTACTATTGTTTATCATATCAAATTTTCATTAAATTATACCAAGTAGTTTAAAATTTATTCCAGTAAAATGAATTTCCAGTGGCGTCATTTAGGAGGCCGTATCTCCGTAGGGATGGCCGCTAGGAAAAAAAATTATGGAAACTTGTCATCTTATTCTTTTATGTTTTATCTGAATCCAAGAGATTTCCCACATTTTTCCGGACACCCTGTATATGGCGGTTTCAGAATGGATTGAGTAGATTCAACATAGCGATATTTGCACCGGTAGAGACTTTCGAGAGCAGCTAGAAAATGAAAGTTGAAATAGTTTCATTATTTTTTTCCTGAAAATCTGCGGCGGATATGGTCGAGTATGGTATGGAAATATAGTTTATCAACTTTTAATTTTTTCACCTGTCAAATAAAATTTTTCCATTTTCAATCCATCATATCTCTGCTTCCTCTCGTTAGAGAATGAATGAATCCGGATCTGCAGATTTTTAATCAGCGACTTCCCCACTTCATCCTAATTCAATTGAATAGAATTCCAAAATTTCGATTTTTTTGGCCCAAAAAAAATTCGGTGAACGCTATTTTTGCTGGTCTCATAGAAAATATGGAAAATCTATGTTCAAAAATTTATTCACATGGAGGTTATAAAACCTGTTGAGTCGTTTCAACAAAACTACTTACTCGAGCACATTATGCGATATTTCCGCCAGTAGAGCCTCTCGAAGGCAACTCGAAAATGAAAGGTGGAAAAAGTTGACCATTTTTTTTCGGGAAAACTACGTCCAATACGGTCGAGTTCGGTATAGAAATATAGGTTTTCGGTTAACGCGCAATCCGATGAAAAAAATTCGAAGACTTTTCTCCAACTTCTTTTCACAAGTCAGAATTTTTCAATTTTCAATTTTTCATATCTCGTCTTCCTGTTGTCATAATCAATCGAGGTTCGCAGATTAGTAACCAGCGACTTTTTCACTTCATTCTCATCCACCTTTGGAAATTTCGATTTTTAGGTCCAAAAAAACTGAGGGTTGGACCCTCCTTAACTGGTGTAGGCAGAGCAGAGCGCAGAATGACCCTAATTTTTATTGTTTCAAATTTTATTATAAGTTACCTCCATCAACTCCTATCAAATTATGCAGGTTTTTTCCGAATTAGACGTGAACCTTGGAGGACGTGTTGGTATCACTCATTTGCTGTCGTTTGAGCCATATTGATTTATAACCGAAAATCAACAGTTTCCAAAATATTTTAGTTCTTGTGTTTTTTGATAAATTTTACAACCTACTTAATTTTTCGTCGATTTTTCTCATGTTGACCAAATTCGATTATAATTTTCAATTATTTTCTTCAGAAAAGGATATGATATGTATGAAAGAAGCAAAACTATCCTGTATTAGATGTTGAAAAAGAATTAGTATGATTTGAAAGATGGTATATGAAGAAAATTAAAATCAATTTCTAATATCAAGTTGCCCGCAACTTTCGAATTCCCCAATTTATATATAAAAAATTACGAAAAGCACTGCTGTGAAGACAGGAGCTTTTGAGCGCTCGTACATGCACCTTGTAGGTAGATTCGCATTTTCCAGTTTCAGAAATTGATTGAAGGAATTTTCGACAGCTGTCAAAAAAATTCTGAAACTTAGGCGAAACTCCATACTTCATGTCAGTGCTTCAGCTGATCAATTTTTTTTCGATAATTCGCTAGAATTTTCTACGGTATCTATGGTCGTGGTGATGCGATCTGGACAAAATTTTGCACGTAGTTAGAATACATTATTACTCAGCTAGGTGCAGAATTTCATCCCAATCCGCTCAGGATTTTCGGAACTATCAGCAAAAAAATATTTTGAACGGCCATATTTACGGAACCCCTAGTCTAATTTTGCTCATTGATGAACGTGACCGCGATATTCGCGATCCGAACCCACCCTGAGAATTTCAAGTTCCTTGGCCTTTCCGCTCAAAAATTACAATTTTCTATGGTTTCTATGGTTCTGGTCATGCGATCTGGACAAAATATTGTTTTAATATATCATTCTCGATTAAAATACAAAATTTCATCTCGATCGAATCCGTGGTTTCGAAATTATCGACAAACCAAAATTAAACGACCGTATTTACAGAACCCCTAGTATAATTCTGCTCATTGATAAACGTGAACGCGACATTTCAGATCCACACCTATCCTGAAAATTTCAAGTCCCTAGGCCTTTCCGTTCGAAAGTTATGATTTTCTATGGTTTCTATGGTTCTGGTCATGTGATCTGGAGAAATGTAGCTTGAATATATAATTCTCCATCAGTATACAAAATTTCGTCACGATCGAATCTGTAGTTTTGAAATTATCAAGAAAACTAAATTTCAAACGACTATATTTACGGAACCCCTAATATAATTTCGCTCATAGATGAACGTGATCACGACATTCGAGATCCACAGCTATCCTGAAAATTTCAAGTCCCTAGGCGTTTCCGTTGAAAAGTTACAATTTTCTATGGTTTCTATGGTTCTGGTCATGCGATCTGGACAAAATTTCACATGTAGCTTGAACACCTCATTTCCCATTTGAGTGCAAAATTTCATCTCAATCAAATATGTAGTTTTCAAGTAATCAGGGAAACAAAACTTTGAACGGCCATATTTACGAAACCCCTGGTGGAATTTGACCCATTAACGAACCTAGGCATTCGGGAACTGCACCCATACTGAAAATTTCAAGTTTCTAGGTTGTTCCGTTCAAGAGTTATCGTGCTTACGGACGGTCGGCCGGACGGATAGACTCGAATTTTCCGACGGATTCGTCATCAGTGAATCGAACATAGTCGATTGAGACCATTTTCGGCTCAAAATTCGAAAAATACAGACATCGTGACGAAATGATATAGCCCTCGTGTAAGTAGTACGAGCGCTCAAAAAATTATTTTGAAAACTTGCCAAATTCCTTTTTTGGAAGATGAATCATCATGTACACCTTCAGAAATAAGACAATCAGCTAATATTATCATAAAGAATTTATTGCCCGAAAAATCACTAAACAAATTTACAACAATTCTCAAGATTGGTGTAGCAGTAAAAATATTAAGTCATCGTTTACAGAGAATGTTCTTTTGGCATATTTTAGTAAACTTAGCACTAAATATAAAGCATCGATCCTATCGACTTTATACTCCATGCTAAGAAGGACAATCAACATAAATAATGCATTGCTATAGGTAACTATTGAGATTTGTAAATGAAGTTCTTTCTCTGTACTTGTATTTTAGTATTTATTGTTATAGTCGTAGATAAAGTATAGTATTCAACTTGCGGTAATGGTCATAACTCACTTGATGAATTACAAACTTCATCTGCGTGAGTTATGATCTACATTACCGCTCGATAAATAATATACTATTATATGTAAAAAAAATTTCCCTGACTAAGTTTGGGAAACATGTAGAACTTTTTTCATTACGAGAGAGCTATTATTCGATTTATGAATATTTAAGCGCCCTTGCTCTTGTGATTTTTCTTATGACTATGATTTTTTATCTGTATTGGTATGTATTTTTCGAATTTTGAGCCGAAAATGGTCTCAATCGACTAGGTTCAACTCACTGATGACGAATCCATCGGAAAATTCGAGTCTGTCCGTCTGGCCGTAAGCACGATAACTCTCGAACAGAACAAACTAGAGACTTGAAATTTTCAGTGTGGGTTCAGTAACCGAATGCCTCGGTTGAGTTCGTTAATGGGCGAAATTCCACCAGGGATTCCGTAAATATGGCCGTTCAAAGTTTTGTTCTCCAGATTACTTGGAAACTACAGATTTCATCGGGATCAATTTTGCACTAAAATGAAAAATGAGGTGTTCAAGCTACATGTGAAATTTTGTCCAGATCGCATGACCACAACCATAGAAATGTGTGTGGATCTCGAATGTCGTAATCACGTAATCATTTTGCACCTAGCTGATGAATAATGTATTCAAACCATAGCCCATAGATACCGTAGAAAATTCTTGCGAACTATCGAAAAAAAATTGGTCAGCTGAAGCACTGACATGAAGTCTGGAGTTTCGCCTAAGTTTGAGAATTTTCTTTACAGCTGTCGAAAATTTCTTCAATTGATTTCTTAAACTGGAAAATGCGAATCTACCTACAAGGTGGATGTACGAACGCTGTGGACGACTTCACGGCAGTGCTTTTATAATTTTTTTTTTCATTTTTACTTTGTTACTCTTATATTGAGAATATTAAGGTTTTGAATTATTTCCACCTTGTATGTAAGTGTATATGATAAGTCTAAATTTTTCGCTCGACCTGTGCCAAAACTGCCAAAATGTAAGATTTGAATCGCATCAATAAACATATCTACCTATCTAAAACGCTATATTTTCTTCTCCCAGATGAAATATGGAGATTCTATGATGATTTTTTTGAATGGGAGTTATAGAACCGGTCGAATAGATTCAACAAAATTATTCTGCCATTTTTATGTTCCAACCTTCAATCCTTTATATATCTTCTCATTTTTGTCTGAATCAACCATTCAATTCACATCCAATGAAATCGCATTCAAAAATTTGGAGGGACCCCCTCTGAAACAATGTATTTGCTATTCTCAGGAGAAATATGAAAAATCTATAATAATTTCTCCATATATGGAGGTTATCGAACTGGTTGATTTCATTAAAAAAAAATTATAAAAAGCACTGACGTGAAGTCAGGAGCTTTTGAGCGCTCGTTCATCCACCTTGTAGGTAGATTCGCATTTTCCAATTTAAGAAACCAATTGAAGATATTTTTGACATTTGTCTAAAAAATACCAGCATCTCTTTGTCAATTATGCCGAATCAGCTATAACAGAAAATGAGGAGTTTTTATTCAATAATTCGCTGGAATTTAAAATGGTTCTGGTTATGCGATCTGAAAAAATTTAGCTTGAATATATCATTCTTCATTAAAATACAAAATTTCGTTCGTCAATCAATCAATCCAATCTTTATTGTACCTTGGGCTACAATAGCGTGTACTCGTCAATAACTAAGTATAAATGACAAACATTATTAAAAGAAATCAAAACAATCTAGGACAAACTACATTTACATCAGAGATAAATTTGTGTCGCAGAAAAACTCTGAGAGCGAATAGTAAGCCTTGTTGATAAGAAGCGACTTTTGTATTTAATGAAGCTCAATAATTTCCAATGATACGGCAATTTGTTGAAAACTGCAACAGAAATGTCAGAAGGCGACTTCTTGAAGAGTGGTAGGGTGTCTGGGAATCAGCAAAGTATTGTTGTTCTTTGTGCTGTATCTGTGCTTCCCCAGTTGTTTGCATTCTTCATGTCACGATCCCGTTGTTTTGAATTTATCAAGAAAACTGAATTTCAAACAACCATATTGACGGAACCCCTGGTCAAATTTTGCCCAATCACGAATTTAACCGCGGTATTCGAGATTCGAATCAACCCTGAAAATTTCAAGTTGAACACGTCATTTTCTATCTGAGTGCGAAATTTCATCTCGATCAAATTACTAGTTTTGAAGTAATCAGGAGATCAAAATTTCAAACGGCCATATTAACGGAACCCCTGGTGGAATTCTGCCCATTAACAAACTCCACTGCGCCATTCGGTAACTGAACCCCACTGTAAATTTCAAGTCTCTAGGTCGTTCCATTCGAGAGTTATCGTGCTTACGGCCAGACGGACAGACTTGTATTTTTGGCAGATTCGTCATCAGTGCGTCAAACCTTCTCGATTGAGACCATTTTCGGCTCAAAATTCTAAAAATAAAGACATCGTGACGAATTGATATACCTAGCCCTCGTGTAAGTAGAACGAGCGCTCAAAAAGCATTCAGCCCATTATTTGTAGCGATATTCGCACCACTAGAGGCTTTCAAACGCAACTGAAAGATGAAAACATTCCCTAATTTTTTGAGAAAACTACGGCAGATATAGTCAAAGAAATTCCGAATATCACCTCCTCTTCAGAAGTTGAATAAATCATCTTTTTGTTTCACAGCCTCAGCAGTGGGAAATGTTTATGCTTCACGCTCATGCAAGGGATACAATATTTCAGGAAATTTGTACAGATATAGAGAGTATTGTTCTAGTGGTGATAAATCGGGAGACCTCGAAGTTTGCCCTGTTCAAGTAGTTCTGAATGAGTTGGCCGAAAACGATCGAAGGTGAAATGTGTCCACTTCATCAGTTTTGCAACCAATCCCAACATGTTAAGTCTCTGCCTGATGGAGTGCCCAGAGTTTCCGCATTGACATACATCATAAACAAAGCCGAATATGATTTATAAACGGCAAGTATTGGTCGGATTATTCATTACCGGGAACGATTTATATAACGGCATAATACCCGTGTCACGAAATTTATTTATTTTCGTACCATCGGAAAATGTATTCCGAATGGCCGTGACAAAAGAATGAAATAGTGTTTCCGGAATAACAGGAATTCATTGTGGAAGTTATTTAACGATCCTTTAGAAGAATTCCAACATAGAATTTCAGTGGCCGTATAATATATGTGGGGCTCCGCTGAACACGAGTCTGCACTCCGCCAAACGCCATTACTCTTCACTAACTAGATGACAAAGGATGTGCACTGCTCCTATATAACACACATTACATATATAATGGGTCCCCGAACAAGAACGAACGCTTGAATTTTATTTAAGTCCCGATACTTCAACTCAAGAGTTTAATGAAAATTGAATATTTCATATTTTTACTCACACCCTCTCAGCTGTGCATCGGCAACAGGAAAAGTCTTGTTGATATCGAAGAACACAAAAATTCGAGAAAGGGGTTTATTTTGATTGGGTTCGATCTCCGTTGAAAAAAATATACAGACAGAAGTGGAAACATTTTTCTTTATTTTCAAATCATAGTATGAATACTTCAAAGTTCTAAATGTGTAAATTGAAATTATCATCATTAGTCTGGTTTTCACATCTATTGGCATTCCGAGCAATAATAAAGTACATGCTCATGTAAACTTTGGCAATTGAATGAAAATAAAGATAATCCCTTCCTATTAAAAATTACGAAAAGCACTGCCGTGAAGTCAAGAGCTTTTGAACGCTCGTTCGTCCACCTTATAGGTAGATTCGCAATTTCCAGTTTCAGAAACAAATTGAAAAAATTTTTGACAGCTGTCAAAAAAATTCTCAAACTAAGGCGAAACTCCAGACTTCACGTCAGTGCTTTAGCAGACCAATTTTGTTTTCGATAATTCGCTATAATTCCTACGGTATCTATGGTCTTGGTAATGCGATCTGGACACGCAGTTTGAATACATTATTCTTCAGCTATGTGCAAAATTTCATTTGAATCCAATCAGTAGTTTCGAAATTATCAGGAAAAAAATATTTTGAACGGCTATATTTACGGAACCCCTAGTCTAATTTTGCTCATTGATGAACGTGACCGCTACATTCGCGATCCAAACCGGCCCTGAAAATGTCGAGTCCCTAGGCCTTTTCCTTCGAAAGTTATGATTTTCTATGGTTTTTATGGTTCTGGTCATGCGATCTGAACAAAATGTAGCTTGAATATATCATTCTCCATTAAAATACAGAATTTTATCCCTATCGAATACGTAGTTTCGAAATTTTCGAGAAAACTAAATTTCAAACGACCGTATTTACGGAACCCCTAGTATAATTCTGCTCATTGATAAACGTCATCACGACATTCGAGATCCACACCCATCTTGAAAATTTCAATTTCCTACAACAAGTTACAATTTTCTATGGTTTCTATGGTTCTGGTCATGCGATCTGGACAAAATTCCACATGAAGCTTGAACACCGCATTCTCCATTTGAGTGCAAAATTTCATCTCGATCGAATTTGTTGTTGCAAAGTCATCAGGAGAACAAAAATTTGAACGGCCATATTTACGGAACCCCTGGTGGAATTCTGCCCATTAACGAACTCAACCGCGGCATTTGGACACTGAACCCACACTGAAAATTTCAAGTCTCTAGGTTGTTCCGTTCGAGAGTTATCGTGCTCAAGGCCGGTCGGCCGGACAGACAGACTCGAATTTTCCGACGGATTCGTCAACAGTGAGTTGAACATAGTCGATTGAGACCATTTTCTGCTCAAAATTCGAAAAATACAGACATCGTGACGAAATGATATAGCCCTCGTGTAAGTAGTACGAGCGCTCTAAAATGAATCCAAAGAAGTAAGTATCAGTTGGTAGTGTATTATTTTAGTATTTTGTAACCTTTTATATTCTAACATTAGATCTTCTCGATTACTTGTGACATTTATCTGTTCCTGAAACATTCAGAAATGATTGTGTTCGAAAATATCAAGCTGCGCATAGTATTTTCTTTAGTAACCATACATAAACCTTGAATCCTTGTTATTCTTGTTACGTATTGTAGTTCCTTAAAATGTTGGTGATCGTATTGTTGAACAATGGCATCGAAAGTACCTCCCTGTGATCTTTAAATGGCTTAAGCAGAGATAAGTGGAAAATGATTTCGTTTCGCTATCAAAGTTTTATTGTTATTAAGGATCGAGGATCTGAACAATTATAAAAAAATTACGAAAAGCACTGCCGTGAAGGCAGGAACTTTTGAGCGCTCGTACATGTAACTTGTAGGTAGATTCGCATTTTCCAGTTTTAGAAATCAATTGAAGCAATTTTCGACAGCTGTCAAAAAAATTCTGAAACTTAGGCGAAACTTCAGACTTCATGTCAGTGCTTCAGCTGATCAATTTTTTTTCGATAATTCGCTAGAAATTTCAACATTATCTATGGTCTTGGTAATGCGATCTGGACAAAATTTTGCACGTAGATTGAATACATTATTCCTAGGTGCATAATTTCATTCCAATCCGATCACTAGTTTCGGAACTATCAGGAAACGAATATTTTGAACGGCCATATTTACGGAACCCCTAGTCTAATTTCGCTCATTGATGAACGTGAACCCGATATTCGCGATCCAAACCCACCCTGAAAATTTTAAGTTCCTAGGCCTTTCCGTTCAAAAGTTACAATTTTCTATGGTTTCTATGGTTCTGGTCATGCGATCTAGACAAAGAATTTCTTTGATATATCATTCTCGATTAAAATACAAAATTTCATCTCGATCGAATCCGTAGTTTCGAAATTATCGAGAAAACAAAATTTCAAACGACCGTATTTACGGAACCCCTAGTATAATTCTGCTCATTGCTAAATGTGAACGCGACATTTCAGATCCACACCATTTCTGTAAATTTCAAGTCCCTAGGCCTTTTCGTTCGAAAGTTATGATTTTCTATGGTTTCTATGGTTCTGGTCATGTGATCTGGAGAAATGTAGCTTGAATATATCATTCTCCATTAGTATGCAAAATTTCGTCACGATCGAATCTGTAGTTTTGAAATTATCAAGGAAACTAAATTTCAAACGACCATATTTACGGAAACCCTAATATGATTTTGCTCATAGATGAACGTGATCACGACATTCGAGATCCACACCTATCCTGAAAATTTCAAGTCCCTAGGCGTTTCCGTTCAAAAGTTACAATTTTCTATGGTTTCTATGGTTCTGGCCATGCGATCTAGACAAAATTTCACATGTAGCTTGAACACCTTATTCTCCTTTTGAGTGCAACATTTCATCTCGATCAAATCTGTAGTTTTCAAGTTATCAGGAAAACAAAACTTTGAACGGCCATA
Source organism: Aphidecta obliterata (assembly GCA_963966015.1). Taxonomy (NCBI): domain Eukaryota; kingdom Metazoa; phylum Arthropoda; class Insecta; order Coleoptera; family Coccinellidae; genus Aphidecta; species Aphidecta obliterata. The sequence continues at coordinate 9,786,623 of OZ014430.1, read as the reverse complement.
TTTACGGAACCCCCAAAATTTCTTTCTTGAAGCTCTGTAGTTTTTCTATCCTTTGGAACTTCCTTGGTAAAGCATTGAAGAACTTGATAGACATATAGTTAGGATGTGTGTTACATTGAGTGTAACTTTGATGTTACTTTTATATTGACCCCCTTCGTTTCAACGAAAGGCATCAACTTCAATGAGCAATGAAATCTTAATCTCATATCAGGGTTCCTGACAGAATTAATAACTCCCTTCAGGTTTTGCAGTTATAATGAAAATTCAAATGTACAAATGTTTACAACAAGTTGAGATCGACCTCTGAACAGATGAATTCGCACAACATTAGTATTACTTAACTTAATTATTTCTCCGAGATATTCGGGGGTATTTTCTCCATAAAATATCGTCTTTCAATGCTCAATATATTTCCAGCTCCAAGGATGTAAAACAACCAGAACCAGTGATTTGCAGATACGTTACAATTTTCCAACAATCCAATTCCAGGGAAATGTCTTCCTATAGGAAATATTCAATGATTGGAAGTCTTGAAGAAGCGGTGCTCAATGTCCCCATCTCAGGGGAACAAAATCTTCAAATCCGAAGGGAACAAATTCTCGGTTCCCAGGGGAACAAACTTCTCCAATCTTAGTGGAACAACTTCTCTAATCCCAAGTGTTACAACTTCTCTAATCCCAGGGGAAGAGCTGAGAATTGTTTAAAATTCAATAGAAAAAGTTACAATTTTCCAAGCATTTCTTCAGGAATAAATATGTCATTGAAGGAAACAAAATTCACAGAAAAGACAAACTGTAACCTGAAGGAAGCTTTGAAATATTACAAGAGTCAGGCAAAGAAAATGAAAAAATATAAGATAGATACTTGAGATCAGCCACAGATCTAACCTGAAAAACGTGCACAAGAATTTCTACTGTCTCTGTGAATTATTCCAGAAAATATCTTAGTAGACAATAGGGAAGACTTACCGTGAAAGAATTTCACGCCTAGACAAATTTGGATGTATACTCAACAGTTAAATATTCAATGATTGAAAGTAACAATTCCACTGTTCACTTCAATGCAAAATCGATATCATCCAATCAATTCCAGATCCCAAAATGGCCAATCGCAATGAAACAGATTCGGACTGCGTGCAACGACTTGCGCTCAAAGAGAGGGACTGTTAAACGATTACATGTGTTTGCATAAGCGCCTGCTTGTGAAGAGGATAGTGGTATGGTATTATGGTAACATTTCGCACCCGTCGTAGAATAAGGAGACAATTCGAAAATTTTCCATTTTGTGTAAGTAACGGTAATGAACTCAGGAAGTAAAACTTTTCGTACGTGCAATATCGGAATAACTCTGGCCTCTCTGCCACATAAAAAACTATTCGTGAAGGAAGGTAACATTTCAAATGTTTTGGAAAAACGGCAGAAATTCCACCACGACGGGGGAAAAATTGCATTAATTGAATATTGGGTGCTAGGGTTATAATGTTCAAATGGATTGCAGCAGAAATCAGAAATGTTCAGCGTGTTCAATTGAGTAAGTACACAAAAGTATAGAACAAAAACTTCGGTAAACCAAAACTTCAAATACGATTGTCTATATAGTGCTGTTGTTTTTCCTTGAATACCTTCCTACATGTGTGTCTATATTTCATACCTTTGACAGATCTTAATGCGGCTTTTTGTAAAAGAAATATCGTTTTAGAAAATGGACTTCTACATCAGAATATGATTTCATAGGCCATCAGTGATTGAAAGTTAGCGAAATATATAGTTTTTTTTTCATCAACATGGTGTTCCATAACGTTGATGGAATAAACTACAGCTAACAATTTCTTTCTCAGCATATTCACGTGGGTTTCCCATCTCAGATTTTCATCCAAACGAACTCCCAGGAACTTAACATTACTCTTCAGGGGAAAATCTCTGTTGATCTTGGATGAATCTAAACTTCTAATGCCATAACGGAACATGATGGATTCCGTTTTATCTACATTTTGAATGAGATTGTGGGCTTTGCACCACTCACCAACCCCACTCGAAAGCTTGGCTGCACTCTCCTCCAGTAGAGTTACATTTTTTGCTCTCAAAACTATGCTGGTGTCATCAACATAATTTATCAAATTAACAAATACTTATTGCGTAATGTATTTCAGACTTTCAGATATCAATATGAGCATAATGAGAACTCAATCTTGGCAAAGTGAATCTAAAACAAAACAATAGAAAATAATTTTCAAACAAATCACAATATAAACAAATCCAACATTGTTTGTGATAAAAATTAATTTCCTTGGGATTTGTTTGCATTAGTCGCCTTTTTCGAGTCTTCTTTTTCGGATCACCTTTTTCGAGTCATCTTTTTCGAGTCGCTTTTTTCGTGTCGCCTTCTTCGAGTCACCACATCTGCATGTCACTGGCGCGAAATCAAAACTTTTTCCCTTCCCAAAAATCGTTCAACGCGGCTATAGAAGTTTTTATTTCAAAAAGAACCAACCTTTGAAAACACTCCGTATATGTCAGGGCAAGATTTCCGGATAGTCTCATTTCGCGTCAACATTCTTCATGGAGATTTGGCACCGATTCTGAAAGATATTGTCTACCAAGTCACGCCAGGGAAACATCGAGAAAAGTGACGTAGGTCCTCTACTTAAATTGGTTGTATGTCCCTCTTATCGATTCCCTACAAGAGTTATTATAGAGCAGTGCCAGTTCCAGACATACATCATCCATAAGGGTATATTATCTTTCCGTCAGCCCTGATTTCGCGCGGGGTGCAAAAACGACATCACTCCAAGTTTTTGCGGATATTCATCTGACTACTTTGCACTTCAACAACTACGGCAGGGTTTCTTCGGGTGTTAATTCCCGACTACGCGACGTGCCAGATTAGGGAACTTGGAAATTTCCAACCAAATCGCATGAATTTTTTGCGGAAATGTAATCCGAAAAAATTCCGTGCCCGTTGATAGGGCGAATTCGGCCGGACCTGTACACACCGTTTCAAATTGAATTTCGTGGGTTTTTGTCTGATTCACCTGACCTTAATTTAACGATGATAAAATACAAAATTCGGCAGACGAGGTCGAATAGATTTTCTATTTTGCAGAATCTGATCAGATTATAATTATAAGTTTTTTCATCAGGACCTTTTCTTTTTTTTTTGCATAATCCAATGAGAACTGAGAAGGTGCAGTTTCCAAAATTTCCGATCGATTTTGGTGAATTGTGAATATAATTCAAATGACATCCCAGTGCATTCATTTTCATTCTGAACGAGAATGCAGTCGAAATTGATTGGGTCGAAAATCGTCGAGAGAGGTGATTTGAAAGTAATGACTTCTAACGATTTCCTAGCCTCATAATATGTTTTTCCAGATTCTGAATGATTAAAGAAGGTGATTCGAATTTGAAAGCTACCTGGAAACTCTTGAAACATAATTTGAAAAAAATATCCAAGCTTCCACTTTAATGAGGCAAATACGATTAAATACATTGTCTTTCAACTTTGCAAACTACCCCACTTTTGTAGGTTTTCAACGAGCTCAAGAAAGTTATGAACATAGTAATTCCATCAACCTGTCATGAAATTCATTTTCAGATACCCCTGGATCCGATCACGAAAAGTGATCAATATGAAGTTGATCTTCTATATTCTAACGAAGAGAAAAACGATAATGGAATAATTCAGATGAACGGATGCACTTATTCCCATAAAAAACTGGGATGCCAATTTAAGGAGGAAACCTAATTAAGTCCAGGAGGACTGTATCTGGAATCTGAGATTTTCATGAATTTAAATGGCAGAATTTCAGAGTTAGGCCACAGGAATCTACTACTTCGCAACGAATTTACGGTTGGATAGGAGAGAATCGTAAAACTCCTGGGTAGTCTGGGGTCAGATTGTAGAAAGAAGGGTGATTTGCACGTTTATTTGGGGGTAATGAAAGATTATAAAAATCTGGAGGTCCAACTGAGGGGTGCAGGTTAATTCAACCCCTTTTACAACCGCTGATTTCTTCCGGAACTGGAGTGGATTTCGGAAAAAATAGGCCTACCCGAGGGGTGAAACTAATCAAAACGAATTCTTATACGTTTCTTCAACACTCGCGTGCAGTTTTCAGGAATTTCCGATCGATTTTGGTGAAATGTGAAAATAGTTTCAATGACATCTCCTTTTCATTTCGAACGAGAACGCAGAGTCGGAATTAATTGGATCTAAAATCGTCGAAAACATTTGTTTGATGTAATAAATAGATAGCAGGTGATAATTTTCAATGATTTCCCAGCCTCATAATAGTATATTATTTCATAAGGAGGAAAAGTGTTACTTTTTATGGCGAGGTTGTGTTTACCCGCCGAACGGAGTGAGGCGGTTACTTGAAAGCGAGCCATGAAAAGTCACTTCTCCTCCGAATGGAATATGTTATTTTTTTTCAAACGCTTTGAAATTCATTAAAATCTGGAGATTAGATTTATATTTACGATCGTTATAATTGAGTGATCAATAGAAAGTTTGTCTGGTTACAGTTGTCTCGCAAAATTAATTTTGATAGTTAATTACATTTTTCCCTACGGCGTACGGAATAGTAAGTCATCGTTGACAGGCTAAGGGGAAGTAGAGCTTTTCGATGATCCTGTCAGTCAAAATATGACGTTCTTTTTGTACGTTTGAGAAAAAAACATTTTTCCCCCGCCGTAGGGAAAAGTGTCGCTATGTCAACGATGAACTACATTTCCGTACGCCGCGCCGGAGGGGAAAGTGTCGCTATGTAAACGATGAATTAGTTACAACGAACAATTATTATACTTCACGTCTGTCAAAATCAAGATTGATTTTGCATGACAATCGTAACTAGGCAAATTTTGCAATTTAAAACGTTTGAAAAAAAAAACAGTTTTTTCATTCTATTAAGGCATTTATAGAATGAAAAAACGGCCCAAATGGGCTCTGAAATGATGTAAAGACAATCGAATATACATATTGTCTTTCAATTCAACCTCCCCACTTCTGTAGTTTCTCCACGATGTTGACAAAATAATTAACGTAGTAGTTTCATCAATCTGTCATAAAATTTATTATCTGATAATTTCATCCATTTAAGCCAGTGGAACGGATTTGGAAAGGAAATATGGTTTTTTACAGTTGGAGATGGGGTAAGTGATGATTTTAGAAATTTTCCACCCTCTCTATACGTTTTTTTTTCATATTTCCGGAATTTACGTGAAATTTTTCAATATCTGACATCTCGAACTTTCGATGAGAATTTGGTAGAATATTAATAATTCATTAAAAAAAATTTGTATACTTCGGTGACTCAGAGAAATTTGATATATTCCATATAATTACATCTCTTGAAGTGTCGATTCTATGAAATGATATTATTTTTCTTCCATCCTCTCTACACACGGTTATCCCGAAGAAACATCCTCCATCCTTTTCCTTAATGAGAAGTGGAAGAATCGTGATATGCAGCCGCTCCTAAACAACATAAGGCCAATCTCATCGAGCTAAAGAAGTACGCGGGAGATTTGAAACATTCCGATTGTCTGAGATAAGACCAGACCTCATACATCTGTCAGAAAATGGGAAAAATCCGGCGGACATCTTCCGATCTCACCCCATATAGTTCCGGCTTATCACCGTACGATTACCATTTATTTGGGCCATAAAAGGGAACTTTGGGGAGATGCGACGTCGAGTGGGGCAGTTAATGCGCAATTGGCAATGGACACGTCCGACGATTTTTCATCAAGACGGGATTTATTAACTCCCTCTCCGTTGTGAGGAAAAACAGTTTTCGAATCGAGGACATAAAGGAGAAAAAATTGCAGCCATGTGTTCAAGGATTGACCGAAAAATGATGGATGAGTTACTGTACTGCCCATTATTCCCGATTTTGAAGGAGTGGTCGAAAAACACCATCGATTCTTCAAATTTATATTCAAAAAGTTAAAAAGTCCAAATCCTGGCAGTGTAAGTGAGTCGATGAATGGGAAAAGAAGCGAAAAAATATTTACTGGTATAATAACCGGGGAATTTCAAAAATCAAACGATATAGCATGTGTGAAGAATAAACTCAGTGTGAGCAGAGGAATGTGAACAAGGCACCAACATACATTTCTCTGTATGATACAAAAGTTCAAATGAAAACACCAGAAAAAACTCTCTCCGTATGAATATAGTGATTGGTTTTGAATGTGTTCACAGAATAAGTTGACATATCCATATTAGAGAGCTACTTTTCCATCAAAAACAAAATTTCTTCTTCCTTCTCGCTTTCATTAACGAGACACTTCTCTAAGGTACCCGAAAAACAAAATCTGAGAAAAAAGGCTAGAGCAGAAAAAATGAACGAAACTAAAAATTAATTATAATATATTGGTTCGACTTGAATTTGACTACCCATTCCAAAAATGATACGGAAATTGCGTATAGTCCTAAAACCATCCTGAAAAGCAAGCCATTAGAACGACCATGACCTGTTCTCATACTATTCAGAACAGACCATATTTTCTTGGGAAGATCAAATCCAGGAAAAATATTGGAAGCAACCGTAAAAAAAAATTACGAAAAGCACTGCCGTGAAGAAAGGAGCTTCTGAGCGCTCGTTCATTCACCTTATAGGTAGATTTAAAAACCCATTGGAAATATTTTGACAGCTGTCAAAGAAAATTTCAAACTAAGGCGAAAATTCGGACGGACGAACAGACTCGAATTTTTCGATGGATTCGTCATCAGTGAGTCGAACATAGTCATTTGAGACCATTTTCGGCTCAAAATTCGAAAAATACAGACATCGTGATCAAATGATATAGCCCTCGTGTAAGTAGTACGAGCGCTCAAAAATCTATAAAAAGCACTGCCGTGAAGTCAGGACCTTTCGAGCGCTCGTTCATCTTCAGCAATTCCTATTGCTGTGATCGGGTTCTTTTTCTCATCAACGTCAGGTTTCAATGATGAATTGAAAACAGAAACTGCACTTGTGGTTTTTTTGCAGCGAATGACAAGGTTGGAAAGATGGTTTGATTAAAAAAAAATTGAACAAAGCATTGTCCTGAAGTCAGGAGCTTTCAAGCTCAGTCAGTGCTTTAGGTGACTAATTTTTTTTTCGATAATTCGCTAGAATTTCCTACGGTGATGCGATCTGGACAAAATTCCGCACGTAATTTGAATACATTGTTCTTCATCTATGTGCAAAATTCCATTCCAATCCAATGAGTCTTTTCGAAATTGCGAAACCCCTAGTCTAATTTTGCTCATTGATGAACGTGATCGCGACATTCGAGATCCAAACCTACCCTGAAAATTTCAAATCCCTAGGCCTTTCCGTTCGAAAGTTATCATTTCCTATAGTTTCTATGGTTCTGGTTATACAATTTGGAAAAAATGTAATAAAATATATACATTATCCATTAAAATACAAAATTTCGTCACGATCGGGTCCGTGGTTTTGAAATTATCAAGAAAACTGAATTTCAAACGACCATATTTACGGAACTCCTAGTCTTATTTTGCTCATTGATAAGAGTAACCGCGATATTCGAGATCCAAACCTATCCTGAAAATTCCTAGTCTCTAGTTCTAAAGTTATATATTGCGTCATGCGATCTGGACCAAATAATTCATGTAGCTTGAACACGTGAATCTTCATTCATCTCGATCGAATCAGTAGTTTCGAAGTAATCAGGAGATTTCCCTGGTGGAATTCTGCTCATTAACGAACTTATGCCGCGGTTAAGTTCGTTAATGATCAGAATTCGGGAACTGAAACGACACTGGAAGTTTCAAATCTCTAGGTCGTTCCGTTCGGGAGTTATCGTGCGAGTTTGAAATTTTCTTTCGACAGCCGTCAAAAATTTCTTCAATTGGTTCCTAAAACTGGAAAGTGCGAATCTACCTACAAGGTATATAAACTAGAGCTCAAAAGCTCCTGACTTTAGGGCAGTGCTTTTTTCAATTTTTTCAAAAATCAAAACATCTTTCCAACTGTGTCATACGCTGCAGAAAAATCCACAAAAGCAGTTTCTGTTTTCAATTTATCATAACAACCTGACGGTGGTGAGACAAAGAACTTAATCACAGCAATTCCTATTTTTCCTGAAGCCTCTCTGGTAATTCTGTCAAGAGTCTTCTTGAGTCGATATACAGGTCTCAAGAAGCGAGTTAAGAGTACTCACTGGTTTACTCATTCGCCATTGCTCAGTCAGATACCACCGAGGATATCACGTACAGAAAATGGACGAAGAGGGCTCACTTCTTTTCATTCATTCATTCATTTATTATTGTCATCAAAATAATTACATGACATGTCAACAACTATTCAAAAGGTATAAAATAAATATACATATATATTTTCATGGAAATCCAAAAATGAAAAATAAATTCGAATTATATCACCAATTTACTGAAAAAGGAAAAGAAGAAGCCGGCAATCATTTGATACAATTTTTGCAATAATCATCAATCATTTATTGAATGAAAAACCTGAAATCAACATAATATTGGAATTTGGAGTTGAAATCTTCAACTACAGACAAGCCAGGGAAAATTGATAAACTATATTTAGAGTTAGATGTTTTCTGTGAGTGATTGATAATTTAGAATTTTTATTTTATTAGAATTAGTTTATTGAGTTGATTGAGTTTAGATTATAAGTTGTTGTAAAAAAAAAATTTCTTTTATTTGTCCACCTTAGAACCCTCTTTCGAAAAAGATATTATCTATATCTAATAAGGAACCATAACTAAACTTAACATATATATATATATATATATATATAAATATAATTATGGAATCACATAAATGAAGATGTTCCACGTAGCAACACCGTGATTCCTGTTCCAAGAACCACGGAGTGATAAGTGCATCGAGTGCAAATTCCTATGTGAAGAACACATTTTCTTTCTAGAGCTTTGAACAGACACGAGCAAGGGCGGATCCAGGATTTCTTTCTGGGGGGGGCACAGGATTTTTTCTGGAGGGGCACAAGGGGTGGAAGGCAAAAAATTTTTCCAATTATGTACTGTGATGGAATCTCCACAGTACAAAAAAATTCCGTCTGGTGGGGCACGCGCCCCCCGTGCCCCCCCTTGGATCCGCCAGTGGACACGAGTTAGTTATAAAGTAGATTTCATATTGAACGTTTATTATGTAACTCGGTCTTCCAAACAATTCTTAATCTATTGAATTATAAGTCCTTTATCTACCAAGTTGTAACTAGTAATTCTGAATTGAATAAAATTCTTTTTAAAAATAGACTTTGAGAATCGGAAAACATAATTATACAGGGTGTCCGGGAAAATGTGGGAAATCTCTCGGATTCAGATAAAACATAAAAAAATATGTTGACAAGTTTCCATAATTTTTTTTTCTGGTGGCCCTATTTACGGAGATCCGGCCTCCTGAATGACGCCACTGGAAAGTCATTTTTAACTTTTTTATTTCTATTAAAAAGAACCATGAATTCAAATTTTTTTTTTCTGCAACAAAGTGTGGTGCGAAAGTTATTCAAGGAACAAAAAAGTTTCAGTATATTTTATTGAATCCGACAAATTTGTTTCTTATCACATCACAATGAAATGTATGTATTTTTGTTAAGGTGCCTTTCTGGGCCAAAACTGCATTGTTGAGAATCTTTGTAATTTTGTCGGATTCTATAACGTAAACTAAAACTTTTTTGTTCCTTGAATAACTTTTGTATCACACTTTGTTGCAGACGGAAAAAATTAGAATTCATGGTTCTTTTTAATAGAAATGAAAAAAGTGCTCCTTTTTTTATTTTGTTTTTCGAAAATGGTTCATTTTATCGAAAATGAACAGGAGTACCTTTTCTTTAGCTCAATGTTCAAGGTATCCAAATTTGTCTTTTTTAACTCCTTATCATACAGGGTGTTAAAAATGTAAGCATTAAAACGTACAACCTAGTCCGCCCCTGGTAAATTAAACAAGCTAATTCTTATTTAAGGGCAGTATTTTGAGGGGTCCTTACTATTGTTTATCATATCAAATTTTATTAAATTATATCAAGTTGTTTAAAATTTATTCCAGTAAAATGAATTTCCAGTGGTGTCATTTAGGACGGCCGCTAGAAAAAAAAATTATGGGAACTTGTCATCTTATTCTTTTATGTTTAATCTGAATCCGAGAGGTTTCCCACATTTTCCCGGACACCCTGTATAAACAAATTCAATCACAATGTATATGGACGACAATATTCAACATATATACACAAAGCAAGTACTGAAATCAATTGAATCACTAATTAAGGAACTCGTGCAAAAAGTAAATGGTACTCTCCAGCAGAAGATCCTTTACTCTCCTATGGAACCGCATCTTTCCCAGGCTCCTGATTTTCTCCGGCAGTTTGTTGTATAACCTGAGATCCACGAAATTTGGACCAAGTTCTTCTTTCTTTGTTTTTAGACGAGGTAGAGCGGACTCATTCTTCTCGCGGGTGTTGTAAGAGTGGTAATGCGAATGCTTAGTGTATCTTGCTCTGTTTGCGTGGGCATAGTCGACACAAGTGAGAATAAAGGCAGAAGTAATTGTAAGTATTCTCTCTCTTTTGAATACATCTCTCCAACTATCCGTATTCCGCATACCGGGTAAAGTTCTTATTGCTCTCTTCTGTTTTAGGATGACCCTTTTTGCATGTGTACTCTGTCCCCAAAGAACAATTTCATAGACAGCCAAACTATGAAATCCAGAGTAATAGGTATGTTTAGCTGTTCTTAAGTCCACTATTTCTTTTATACGGCGGATAGCAAATATTGCACTAGATGTGAGTACCCCAGCCGAGGGAAGACGCAGTCCCAGGTAGAGCAAGGAGTTCTCATTTATTTCTTTGTTGTTGAGTATTAATTGTTGGGTCTTATCTGCATTGAACACCAGTCCATTGGCTGAGAACCAAGCACGAGCATCCTTTTCCGAACAGACCGACCTTCTCTGAAGTTCCTCCCGGCATCTGGATCTGTTAATGAAACTGGTGTCATCGGCATAACAAACTATTTTTTGAGAACCGACATTTCCGAACTAGTCATTTATGTATAATATAAACAATTCTGGTCCCAGTATTGATCCCTGTGGCACACCTATCTCCACATCCCTAAACCCAGACACCGAGCCGCCCCAATCGACAACCTGGCCCCTATTTTCGAGGTTTCGAGGTTCTTTGTAGGTTATGCACACCACCGAGCACTTACAAATGTTGAAATTCCCAAAACGGTGAGATACTGGCGGTGCAGAACGACCCCCCAAATCTAAATCCAAATTCAAAGTTCAAAATTTAACTCCAGTAAGATGACCACTCAATTTCCTTCAGTTTATCCATCCAATTCAATACGTCATTTCATTGGCTGGGTTTCTACTTCTATCAGTGGTAATTGACCTAAATTCAAACTTTCCGCAAACATCCAACTCTTATCTTTCAACTTCATGTCAGGGTCATTATTCTCGAGGTATTCGGAGCTTCAACTCATTTCGTTTCATCCGAGAAATATAGCGCGAGGCATCCAACCAACAGCATTATTATTTCAATATCCATTACACAATTTAATCATGAATTTTGTGTAGATGAAATGGTTGGTTGTCACCTACCCATAACAAACTTCTTGTTAGAGTTACAACGTACAATGATCTAATTGCGCATCATTTCCGATTCTCATATTCTATTAAATGAGTAATGCGATATGCCTTAATAGAATTACTAATATAACAGAGTTGACGGATAATTTTCATGACAAAATGCGGGGTTTATGTTATAGGCGGAAATTCCGAAACTTCGAATCACTATAACTGATACAGCTGCAAGATGAATATGTTGATGGATAAAAGGTTTCCTGTGAATAGGATAAAGCTCTCAGTTGTTCGGAGGTCTGGGGGTTGCTCTATAACTTCGTTAGTGGTGAGGCACATCTATCGATTCATGTTATAATCTTACTTCTCAAAGTAGAACTGAGGCATAAAGCTGATTCAGAATTTTGCCATGAATGGAGAAATTTGAAAAGCACTGCCATAAAGTCAGCAGCTTTTGAGCGCTCGTTCATCTACCTTGTAGGTTGATTCGCATTATCCAGTTTTAGAAACGACTTGAAAATTGTTTTGACAGCTATCAGAAATAATTTCAAACGTAGGCATAACAACACACTTCACTTTAGGTGACCAATTTTTTCCCGATAATTCACTTAAATTTTCTACGGTATATATTATGGTCTTGATGATGCGATATGGACTAAATTCCGCACGTAGTTTGAATACATTATTATTCTTCATCTATGTTTGAAATTCCATTCCAATCTTATCAGTAGTTTCGAAATTATCAGGAAAAAAATATTTTGAACAGCCATATTAACGGAACCCCAAGTCTAATTTTGCTCATTGATAAACGTGATCGCAACAATCGGGATCCAAACCTTCCCTGAAAATTTCAAGTCCCTACGGCTTTCCGTTAGAAAGTTATGATTTCTATGATTTCTATGGTTCTGGTCATGCGATCTGGATGAAATGTGGCTTGAATATATCATTCTCCATTGAAATACGAAATTCCGTTACGATCGAATCCGTAGTTTTGTAATTATAAAGAAAACTAAATTTCAAACGACCATGTTTACGGAACCCCTAGTCTAATTTTGCTCATTGATGAACGTGACCGCGACGTTTGAGATCTGAACCTACCCTAAAAATTTCAGGTCCCTAGGCCTTTCTATTCCAAAGTTATAATTTTCTATGGGTTCTATAGTTTCTATGGTTCTGGTCATGCGATCTGGACAAAATTGCATGTAGCTTGAACAGTTTATTTTCCATCTCGGTGCAAAATTTCATCTCGATTGAACCAGTAGTTTCGAAGTAAACACTAGAACAAAATCTCGGCCATATTCACCAAACCTTTGGTGGAATTCTGCCCATTAACGAACTCAACCGCTGCATTCGGGAACTGAACACAAACTGAAAATTTCTTCAGGTCGTTCCGTTCGAGAGTTATCGTGTATACGGACGGACAGACATACTCGAATTTTCCGACAGATTTGTCATCAGTGAGTCGAAACTTGTCGATTGAGATCATTTTCGGCTCAAAATTCAAAAAATTCAGACATCGTAACCAAATGATATAGCCCTGGTGTAGGTAGAACGAGCGCTCAATGGGTGATTTTAATATTTAGTTTTTCAGCTGTTTCACGTGAAAAGTAATTTGAATTTCCATGTTTTTTGCTATAGATCAAAAATTAAATTTCAATGTGACGTTTTTCAAGAGGAATTATTCCGACCTTCGGCTGGGTTATGATTTCTTCCCGGAACTCATCGATTCTGAAAGAAGAAGACAAATTGGAGGAGTGAAAAGGATAAAAACCGATCTCTTATACGATTATTCAACAACCGCGTGCAGTTTTCAATAATTTCCGTTCGATTTTGGTGAGCTGTGGGGATAATTTATTTCAATTTTGAACCTAAAACCAGTCGAAATTGATTGGGTCGTAAATCCTTGAAAGAAGTGATATGGTGTGAGCAATATAGGAAAGTAATGATTTCTAACTATTTCCTGGACTCATATCATGTTTCTTTCAGATTTTGAACGATTTACAAATGAAAATTACGAGAAGCACTGCCGTGAAGGCAGGAGCTTTTGAGCGCTCGTACATGCACCTTGTAGGTAGATTCGCATTTTCCAGTTTAATAAATCAATTGAAGAAATTTTTGAAAGCTGTCAAAAAAATTCTGGAACTCCAGACTTCACGTCTTCAGCTGACCAATTTTTTTTCGATAATTCGCTAGAATTTTCTACGGTATCTATGGTCTTGGTGGTGCGATCTGGACAAATTTTTGCACGTTGTTTTTATACATCATCCCTCAGCTAGGTGCAAAATTTCATTCCAATCCGATCAGTAGTTTCGAAACTATCGGGAAAAAATATTTTGAACGGCCATATTTACGGAACCTCTATTCTAATTTTGCTCATTGATGAACGGGACTACGATATTCGCGATCCAAACCCACCCTGGAAATTTCAAGTTCCTAGGCCTTTCCGTTCAAGAGTTACAATTTTCTATGGTCTCTATGGTTCTGGTCATGCGGTCTGAACAAAATATTGCTTTAATATATCATTCTCGATTAAAATACAAAATTTCACCTCGATCGAATCCGTAGTTTCGAAATTATCGAGAAAACAAACTTTCAAACGACCGTATTTACGGAACCCCTAGTATAATTCTGCTCATCGATGAACGTGAACGCGACATTTCAGATCCACACCTATCCTGAAAATTTCAAGTCCCTAGGCCTTTCCGTTCGAAAGTTATGATTTTCCATGGTTTCTATGGTTCTGGTCATGTGATCTGGAGAACTGTAGCTTGAATATATCATTCTCCATAAGTATACAAAATTTCGTCACGATCGAATATGTAGTTTTGAAATTATCAAGAAAACTAAATTTCAAACGACCATATTTACGGAACCCCTAGTATAATTTTGCTCATAGATGAACGTCATCACGACATTCCAGAACCTCACCTATCCTGAAAATTTCGAGTCCCTAGGCGTTTCCGTTCAAAAGTTACAATTATCTATGGTTCTGGTCATGCGATCTGGACAACATTTCACATGTAGCTTGAACACCTCATTCTGTATTTGAGTGCAAAGTTTCATCTCGATCGAATCTGTAGTTTCGAAGTATTCAGGAGAACAAAATTTTGAACGGCCATATTCACGGAACCCCTGGTGGAATTCTGCCCACTAACGAACTCATTCGAGGCATTTGGGATCTGAACCTACCCTGAAAATTTCAAGTCTCTAGGTTGATCCGTTCGAGAGTTATCGTGCTTACGGACGGCCGGACGGACAGAATCGAATTTTCCGACGGATTCGTCATCAGTGAGTCGAACATAGTCGATTGAGACCATTTTCGGCTCAAAATTCGAAAAATACAGACATCGTGACGAAATGATATAGCCCTCGTGTAATAGTACGAGCGCTCAAAAACGAATGATTATACGTTTCTTCAACATCTGCGTACAATTTACAAGAATATTCGATCGATTTTGGTAAGTTATGAAAATAATTCCGATGACATCTCAGTTCTTTCATTTTCATTCCGGACCAAGAATGCAGCCGAAATTGATTGGGTCGAAAATCGTCGGAATAAGGGATGGGGTGTGAGAAATAGAGGTGAGTGATGGTTTTTAACGGTTTCCTGGAATCATAATATTTTTTTTTTTAGATTTTAAACTATCTTTAGGAAGTTATGAACAAAGTAATTCCATCTGTCATTCAGTTCATTTTCTGATATTTTTCATTCATTCTAGCAAAGGGAACTGATTTGAAGGGAAAATAGGGATTTTTACATTTGGAAATGAAGCTTAGTGATGATTATCGAAGATTTACCAGCTTACCAATGAGTTTTCTCCCAGTTTTCATAATTTTACGTGAAATTTATCGAAATCTGATACCTCGAATTTCGGATGAAAATACCGATTTAAAGGTGAATACGATTGAAAACATTTTCTTTCAATAATTTAGTGCATTACCCTGTATTTTCGTCAATCTCGCAAATACCTGGATGGGTGACCACGCTGGCGATGAATTCAAACAAACGCGAAAAGGCTCCTGAATTTATGCCAGTGCTTTTCAAATTTGTTTGCATGAAATTGTTGAAAAATGGAGAATAGTTGATATTCGCCATATTCATTTGCTTCCCGAGAATCAAATAAACCCATTGAATGTATCATGAAGAACCACTAACTTGATCAAAATCCATTTTTGATTTCCTACCACTTCTTTGGCTCAGGCCTCAGGCATCAATCAAATAAGAGGGAGTAATTTCTTTTTTATTTGGTATGAATGGACCATCATTAATCTCGAAATGTTGCAAATTTAACGGAATCATCTCCCATAGGTTGTAATTGAATAGAATTCAATGGAGGTTGCTAAATGGCGAATGCGCTGTTCCGTACTCAAGGAACTTGGTAATTTTAAAAATTTCACACGAAATTTGTCGAAATATATCATCTCGGATTTTCGATAAAAATATCGTGAAATATAATTATTTGAAACAATCAAAAAAATTCTTTTAGGAAATTTTGGTATCTCAGGGAAATTCTGTGATTCCATCTCTTGAAGTGTCGATATTGTAAATTGACATCATCCGTCAATTTCAATAAGAATTGAAGGCAAGAAGCGTCCTGCGGGCTCTGTATCTGGATAGGTGACCGCTCTGGCGATTAATTTAGACAAGCGCTTAAAAGCTCCTGATTTCACGTCAGTGCTTTTCGAATTCTGCGCTTTCAAAGTCTTCTGTAACTTCCATAAAAAAAAGGTTCAAACATCTAATTTAAGACATAAATTTTTTCAGATATCGAATATTCCCACCTAGATATAGAGATAAATTAGTTCCATGGGTCGGGATAGCAAAGGGAGAGCGATTAATATCATTGGGATTTACGGCACCTTTCCTGTGAGGATTTGTAATCACAGGATCTCTTTCAGAAGCTTTCGTCCTTGCAGCATTCGCACAGAAACTTCGTAGAATTTCATGAACCCAAGATATCCACTGAACATTTTTCATCTATTGAATTCATTTCGTCTGGAAATTTCTTCGGGCTACCTAAGGACAGGATGAAATGCAGGCTTGGATCATGCTCAATACGGATTTGGATTTTTTTGTTGCATATGCAGTTTTTATGATTCACTTATAATATATTATTTTTTTTCCTTCAGAGCTATTGGTTGGACTCGTCAGTGGGGTAAATCCTAGTTCCTGCCTTAGACAGCTCCAACTCGAAAGTGGTACCATCCGCACGTTGTGTGTGCCTTATAAGAGAATAAGGAGGAGATCATGATATGTGTAATTACAGCAACGCCATCTCCAGGACGCGCGGGAAGCTACCGCAATAAAAATCGAGGGTTTTTGAAGATATTCTTTTTGAGCGCTCGTACAACTTACACGAGGGCTATATCATTTCGTCACGATGTCTGTATTTTTCGAATTTTGAGCCGAAAATGGTCTCAAACGACTGTTAGACTCACTGATTACGAATCCGTCGGAAAATTCGAGTCTGTCCGTCCGTCCGTCCGTATACACGATAACTCTCGAACGGAATGTCCTAGAAACTTGAAATTTTCAGGGTAGACTCGAATCTCGAATGGCGAGGTTGAGTTCGTTATTGGGCAGAATCCGCTTAAGGGTTCCGTAAATATGGCCGCTCGAAATTTTGTTTTCTTGATTACTTTGAAACTACAGATTCGATCGAGATGAAATTTTGCACTCTCATGGAAAATGAGGTGTTCAAGCTACATGCAAAATTTTGTTTCGCTCGCATCACCAGAACCATAGAAACCATAGAAAATTGTAACTTTTGAACGGAAACGCCTAGGGACTTGAAATTTTCAGGATAGGTGTGGATCTCGATTGTCGTGATCACTTTCATCTATGAGCAAAATTATACTAGGGGTTCCGTAAATATGGTCGTTTGAAATTTAGTTTTCTTGATAATTTCCAAAATACAGATTCGATCGTGACGAAATTTCGTAATCTTATGGAGAATGATATATTCAAGCTACATTTCTCTAGATCGCATCATCAGAACCATAGAAACCATAGAAAATCATAACTTTCGAACGAAAAGGCCTAGAGACTTGAAATTTTCAGGATAGGTGTAGATCTGAAATGTGGCGTTCACGTTTATCAATGAGCAGAATTATACTAGGGGTTCCGTAAATACGGTCGTTTGAAATTTTGTTTTCTCGATAATTTCGAAACTACGGATTCGATCGAGATAAAATTTTGTATTTTAAACGAGAATGACATATTAAACCAACATTTTGTCCAGATTGCATGACCAGAACCATAGAAACCATAGAAAATTAACTTCCGAAGGAAAAGGCCTGGGAACTTGAAATTTTCAGGGTGGGTTTGGTTCGCAAATTTCACGGTCACGTTCATCAATGAGCAAAATTAGACTAGGGGTTCCGTAAATATGGCCGTTCAAAATATTCTGTTCCTGATCATTTCGAAACTACCGATTTGATTGGAATGAAATTATGCACCTAGCTGAGGAATAATGTATTCAAACTACGTGCGAAATTTTGTCCAGATCGCATCATCAAGACCATAGATACCGTAGAAAATTTTAGCGAATTATCGAAAAAAAAATTGGTCACCTAAAGCACTGACTTGAAGTCTGGATTATCGCCTTAGTTTGAAAATTTGTTTGACAGCTGTCAAAAATTTCCTCAATTGGTTTCCAAAACTGGAAAATGTGAATCTACCTACAAGGTGCATGTACGAGCGCTCAAAAGCTCCTGCCTTCACGGCAGTGCTTTTCTCCTGCCTTCACGGCAGTGCTTTTCGTAATTTTTTTGCTTCGTTTTGAATGGACCACTCGATATATCTGGGAATTCATAAAAGCAGAAATAAACTTCTGCGAATAAAGGGAGAGCCTCCTACATAAATTTTATTCCGTGTACTAATCTAGACCGTCAAAAATTCTTCATTCAACAAATTCCAGTCACAATAAATTCCTCTTGGTATGTTGAAATAACTGATGCGGAAAATCGGGGGGGGAAATAAATTTCTCATTGAATGGAAAACTACGCGATCAATAGCCGAAATTTATCTCGGAGATACCTACATTCAATTTCCCAGTCGAAGAATAACTCTCTCTCTCTCAATGTCCGAGCTCTAGAATTTGAATCCAGAATCGTTTTAATTCATCGCGGAATATTAATGACCACTCCGAAAAGGACTCCATTAATTTCAGGTATTAACCCTTAGGAGAGCGAAAGAATAAATTTTAGGGATCAGATGTGCACTTAAGCAACCCGTTCGAAGTAAAAGCTGCTTCCCACATTATCACGTCTCAGAGGGTCCTCGAGTTCCCAGCAGTTTAACATGCTTCGAGAAATCTTCGATATTTCGCGAATTCCACGAATTTCTGCCATCAGTATACAGAGTGAGCAGGAAATAATAATTCACGTTTCTTGGTCTGGACCATCTGTATATTTTCGAAAAACGAAATTCTCGATGTCACAAGCTGACAAATTTCACGTAAAATTAGAAATTGCCAAGTTTCTTTGGTACGGAACAGCGCATTCGCCATTTAGCAATTTATGTTGAATTCTAATCAACTATGAGAGATTATGGAGTTGAGTTCATCGCCAGAGTGCTGACAAGAGGTATTTAGATTATCGAAATTAAAGGGTGATGCTTCGAAATTATTGAAAGGAAACTTATTTCCACCTTTTAATCGGTATATTTCACGATATTTTGAAAAAAGAAAACAAGATTCCTCTTCACATCCCTAGAATAGATTTTGATAAAGCATCTGCCATATCTCCCTCAATATCGGTGAAGAAGTGGAAGTTAAGAAATCGCCTACAAAAGGAGAAAATTCGGCTTCAAGCATTGGTGTACCGAATGATATTATCTTAATATAAAAAACAAAGTCGGGTTTGTTTCAACACTTATAACTCGAGACGGCTGGAACGATGTTCATGGTTTTTGATTTGT
Organism: Aphidecta obliterata; assembly: GCA_963966015.1. Lineage (NCBI taxonomy): Eukaryota > Metazoa > Arthropoda > Insecta > Coleoptera > Coccinellidae > Aphidecta > Aphidecta obliterata. The sequence continues at coordinate 9,767,131 of OZ014430.1, read as the reverse complement.
TGTATTTTGTCCAGAATAGGAAAATAACTATTGAAAACATTGGAAAATTGACGATAAAATCAAATAAAAGGAAGAAAATTTTCCAATACAAAATGTTCATAGAATTCGTAACTTTCAAGAATGTAGAATAATGTCAAATATTTATGCGATTGATTTTATTTTGCGCACTGTGTGCAGTTTGATCCAACGGCGGAGGCTGACTGCTGATTACTGGCTTCCCACCAATTGACCAAATGGTGGCAAAAAGATGCTTCCTTCATACCATAGTGTGCTTTTATAATTTTTCCAATATAAGATCGGATAGGACCTATCCAATATGCATCAGAGCAAAAGACTGTAATATATCAATCAGTTCCAGTAAAAAGCTCCTAGGTATATCAGTAGATAAACACCTTCGTTGGGATCAACACTGTGATACTTTGGCAGCCAAAGTGAATACAGTGATCTGCACAATGAAGCATGTAAGCATGTTATTCGTAGCACATTGATCTTTCGTCAAACTTCCAATCTCTTTTATCATACGGCATTATTTTTTGGGACACCAGTTCACGAGCTAATCTTATATTCGTTATTCAGAAGCAAGCTATAAGGACATTGTTCAATATGAATTTCATCCTGTAGAAGTTGGTTCAAATCTAGTAACATCTCAACTCTGCCAGTTATATGTACCTATTAAAAGAATTTTACTTTTCTTATTATACATATTGTTTCAGCGCATTTATAGATTTCGGTGAAATACAGTGAAAGAACTATTAACCCGTTTTTGCCCGAATTATCGAACTTTTAGAAGTCCCCATGCCCGAATTTTTGATTTCTTCGAAGTTGGATTTTTTCACTCGATTCAGCATTTACATATAGGTACCGTAAAATACATAATTCAGCCCATTACGTGAAAAAATAGTCATTATTTACAAAAATAATTTTGTTCCAATTTTGGAACACTGGGAGCGGAAGGTAGGGTCTGGTTTCAATACGACATATTGAAAGACATCAAATTTAATTGTTATTTCTTATCATTTTATATTTTTATTGAATATGGAAACTTTTGAAAGATTGTCCATAGAGATTTACAGAACATTTCTCACACATTTTAGTTGTGCTGTTACGACAAATAGCACATCGTTCCGTGTTTGCTAGGAGGAATCTTCCAGTGATGTAAATCATCATACCTTATATTTTGATGTATTCTGGCGATAATTGGTTTCGAAGGTTTAGTCCGCACCCCTCCGGTTAAATGATTTCCGTTTTTTTCAAATACTGATCTCGTTCCTGAATTTCAAGAAATCATTTTTTTCATTCTCAGGTTGGTGTCTGTAGATTTGCCAGTCATTATGAAAAGCTGAATCCTTTCACTAATCCTGACAATCATAAGGGGGCTTTATGAAAATATCTGCTTTCCCAAAATACTCATTATCCACGAGATCGATCTGTTCTGCTGTAGTATAATATCCATACATTCGTTCCCAGTGTTCCAATTATGGAAAATATAGGAAAGTAGTGCTGACATGGAAAAAAAAATTTTCTTCGCAGAATATAATACAAATACTTTCAGAAAATGGATAACTCTGATTAGTCAAATCAGTTCCCGGGAAAAACAAATACGAGGTGATAAAAAAATAACCTTTTGAAAGCCATTTTCATATCAGAACATTTATGAACTCACGAATCACAGAAAGATTATTTGAAGCGATCAAACCTAGGCTTAACATGCAAAAATAGATACTGCCCACATCTGCAAACTTATGGCCATTGATCTGTTGTTGAAAAGTAAGGGGAGAAAAGAGGGTATGTCCATTATTGGAACACTGGGAACAAGTTGGCGATGTCCAATATCGGAACACTGGGTAATAAAATTTAGAAAAGCACTGCAGTGAAGGCAGGAGCTTTTGAGCGCTCGTACATGCACCTTGTAGGTAGATTCGCATTTTCCAGTTTTAGAAACCAATTGAAGGAATTTTTGACAGCTGTCAAAAAAATTCTGAAACTTAGGCGAAACTCCAGACTTCATGTCGCTGCTTCGGCTGATCAATTTTGTTTCGATAATTCGCTAGAATTTTCTACGGTATCTATGGTCTTGGTGATGCGGTCTGGACAACATTTTGCACGTACTTTGAATACATTATTCCTCAGCTAGATGCATAATTTCATTCCAATCCGATCAGTAGTTCCGAAACTATCTAGAAAAAAATTTTTTGAACGGCCATATTTACGGAACCCCTAGTCTCATTTTGCTTATTGATGAACGTGACCGCGATATTCGCGATCCAAACCCACCCTGAAAATTTCAAGTTCCTAGGCCTTTCCGTTCAAAAGTTACAATTTTCTATGGTTTCTATGGTTCTGGTCATGCGATCTGGACAAAATATTGCTTCAATATATCATTCTCGATTAAAATACAAAATTTCATCTCGATCGAATCCGAAGTTTCGAATTTATCGAGAAAACAAAATTTCAAACGACCGTATTTACGGAACCCCTTGTATAATGTTGCTCATAGATGAACGTGATCACGACATTCGAGATCCACACCTATCCTGAAAATTTCAAGTCCCTAGGCATTTCCGTTCAAAAGTTACAATTTTCTATGGTTTCTATGGTTCTGGTCATGCGATCTGGACATAATTTCGTATGTAGCTAAAACACCTCATTTTCCATCTGAGTGCAAAATTTCATTTCGATCGAATCTGTAGTTTTCAAGTAATCAGGGAAACAAAACTTTGAACGGCCAAATTTTTCGGAACCCCTGGTGGAATTTGGCCCATTAACGAACTTAACCGAGGCATTCGGGATCTGAACCTACACTAAAAATTTCAAGTCTCTAGGTTGATCCGTTCGAGAGTTATCGTGCTTACGGACGGACGGCCGGACGGACGGACAGACTCGAATTTTCCGACGGATTCGTCATCAGTGAGTCGAACATAGTCGATTGAGACCATTTTCGGCTCAAAATTAGAAAAATACAGACATCGTGACGAAATGATATAGCCCTCGTGTAAGTAGTACGAGCGCTCAAAAATGGGTTAATATTTTAGTTGACTCTCAATTCTTAATTTCTGTTCTACTTAGTTTCATTTCATCATTTCTCATACATGTTAGGATGATGATTCCGGAAATGGATGGATATTGTATTGTATTATATAAGCAAATCGTAAGAAATCATTACTCACTTCTATTTCGTACCATCCCTTCTTTCGACGATTTTCTATTTCGACTGCATTCAGGTTCTAGATCAAAATGAATGCACTGGGATGTCATTGAATTATTTCCACAACTCACCAAAATCGATCGAGAATGCATTTAGACTGCACGCGGGTGTTGAAGAAACTTATAATAATTCGTTTCTTATTTGTTTCACTCCTTGGATCACAGAATTATATGGAACATATTAAAGTCTTCAACAAAGTGTAATTTATCGAGCCAAATCAGAAAACTGAAAAATTCAATTTTTTTTTCACGTAGAACACCTCAAAAGCTGAACTTCAACGTGCAAAAATTTTTGAAAATTACAGATTCCATACATGTGGCAATTCGTCTCAATTTTTCAGGAATATCACATAACGGATGGACAGAAATGCTAGAAAAAAAAACCTGAAATTCCGGAAAATCTTCGAAGGAATATTCTTTTTTCCTTCTCAGTAATTTTTTCGCTGGACCGAATTCTCGGCATTAATATGTGCATCAATCGAAGCATGTTCGATTTCGATAACTCAATAAAATGCTGTTCTTGCGATAAAAAGTCCAGAACAAATGTTTATTTACCTTCGAAGAAAAACATTTCTTTTCGTAATTGATGGTGGGGTGTTATGATATAAACGAAAGCCGATTTTCCCTAATTTCATTTTCTCTTTTTCTAGATTAACAGAACAGATGCAGAAGGGACCGTGCTTATTTATACAGGAAGATTTATGTATTCTATTTCAACTCCGTTCCGTGTTCCTCGCGAACATGCAGCATTTACGCAATTTCACTGATAAGCCCGTAATTTTACATGAAGGGTTTTGTTCACTTTCTTCTTTGCATAATTGATTATTATAATACAGGGGTTTGTTTCAATCAGAGGGAGGATTATGTTTTTCAACAGGGTGGATTAATATTCGGATCGATCCACATGGAAACCCCTTTACGATAGCATGAAACATAGACTTGAAGCCCAGTAGCGCTAGACGTGTTCAGTACCTGGATGGGTGGCCGCTCTGGCAATAAAATTGAGTTCACGTCAGCGCTTTTGATATTTTCATCCATACTCCTCCCCGAGAACTTCAAGTTATGGACAATATTGATGGATCACCCTGTATAAACAGCAATCTCCGATGTCGGGTGAACTGCCACTCGGTAACTCCGAAACTTTTAATGAATTTTAAGTCAACAGGGAGTCCAACAATTCGAACTAAATAAAGAAATGAATATTTATCGAATCGATCAGTGGTACAATTGAAAAGTTTTGTCTCACTTTCCTACTTTTTGTTACATTTCATCGTTGAGATTGCCGATATCGGGCTCGATCGAAAGGGAAGTTTTCAGTCCGATGAAATTTTCCGTTTACCGAATGGAACTGGAAGAGTTCGCTTATAATTCAAGAAGGATTAATCTGAAAGTTTCTGGGATTGCATTTGTACAATTGATATGGGATCTATAGACTTGGTGGACTTCTGAAAAATTCAACGTTTCGGAGGGGATATAAACTCGGTGGAGGTTTATGAAATGGAAGAATGCGGAACAATCATTTTGTTGGACTCAACAGTGGCGTAGTTGGAAGAAATGAGAATCTCATAAAGCCAGGTAACACAAAGTGACTGGGGAGATCAAGGAAGTAGAATTGCGATATATTATTTTTTCGATTCAAATACGTATCTGATCCATTAACTTTTGACAAATCTGTGATGTATTAAAACAAAACTATATCCATGCCCCGTCTTGGCGCAATGTTAGCTATATAATTACTATGTAACATATAATATATAACGTCACTTGATAATTGTTATATTTTAATTCATGATCAGGAAGGGAGCATGTAGTTTTTATGCACCAATAAAACTTCAATATCACTTTATCACAGCTACATAGCATGAATATGAATTCTCTACAAATTGGTGATGTTTCATTCAAAAATGAATGAGAAAATCTGACTCAAGTAGCCTTTATCTATAAATACTACATGCATATTTTACTTTTTCATATATAATTCGCAAACACAATCAGAAATGAATGGGTTATTCATTATAATGTGAACATTTGTAATCGAAAACGAAAAATTATAAACCCTCTCTGAAATTATAAACATATAGGGTAAACACTACAGTTATTGACACCTTAAGCCAACTGTCCCAATAGAATATAAATAATTTGTTATTTGGGTATAAAATGAAAATATTTCTTTTTCGAGGTTATGTGTTGGTTTATACTCGATTCAAATTAACAACCAAAAGTGGAAAAACCTTTTCAGAAGAAGCTTTAAAACACATCGTTAACATCATGTGTCAATTTTCAGTGATTGACACTGTAAAATCTATTGTTGACACCACCTGATACAGTTATTGACATACTGTTATCTCTCATATTTTCAATCAGCTGAACAAGGATGTGAATAGGTATAATATATAGTAATGGATCGTTCATTATAAGATTTATTTATAAGTTTTGCATTGAAAAATATTCGAAATGGAAACCTTCTCTATGAAGACATATTTCAATAAACATTAAACATGGAATTTTCATGCACAGGAAATGCATTTAATTATTTAATACCATTTAAATCCAAATTCTTTTAGCAAATAGAACACAAGCCCTGGCAGTTGGTTCTCCAGTAGCCGTTTATAGCAACTTGGTTTTCATTGTTATCACAGATTGTGTCTTCAGATGTACAATCCATGTCCATGTTGGACTGTTTCATGACTGTATAAAGGATTCTTCATGAATTTCATCATCAAGCTTTATGTTTGAAATAATTTTTTTTTTATTTTTTTTGGCACATCCGTCTATTCTATCACATAATTTGAGATCTTCTTCATAGGTTAATACAGGGCAAGGTCCGTGATTTGTTGAGCGCTCGTTGGACTTACACCAGGGCTACATCATTTCGTCAAGATGTCTGTATTTTTCGAATCTTGCCGTAAGCACGATAACTTTCGAACGGAACGACCTAGAGACTTTGAATTTTCAGTGTGGGTTCAGTTTCCGACTGCCGTAGTTGGGTTGCTTAATGAGCAGAATTCCATCAGGGGTTGCGTAAATATGGCCGTTCGAAATTTTGATCTCCTGATTACTTCTAAACTACTGATTCGATCGAGATGAAATTTCGCACCCAGATGGTGCGAATGACGTGTTCAAGTTACATGCAAAATTTGTCCAAATCGCATGACCAGAAGAAAATAATAACTTTCGAACGGAGGGGCCTAGGGTCTAGACATTTTCAGGATAGGTGTGGATCTCGTATATCGCGGTCACGTTTATCAATGAACAAAATTATCAATGACCAAAAGTGGATGTTCAAAGAAATTTTTTTTTGGAAGATTCTACCGACTAGGTAGATGAACGAGCGCTCAAAAGCTCCTGACTACACGTCAGTGCTTTTCATTTTTTCAACAAGTTTTCCACTCAACCAAAAAATTATTGTAGAACGAAGAACGCCATAGGTTTGGGAGGCAAGTTTTCTGGACATTCCTTCTGATTTTACTGCTGATAAGGCAGAAATAATAGCATCCTCTGTGTAATTTTTCTTATAATTGCTTCCTTCTTTTGCTTTTGCCATGTTGTTGAGAATGAAGCGTGGAAAATCGATTCAGGGGGTAGGGACAAGAAGTAGGAACTAGTTGAACTTGCAATATAGTTATTGACACGTAGAAATTCACAGAGATTGACACTGGTGCCAACAACTATCTAGAACAATATTAGATAAAGTTCAATCATTTTTCAGTATTCATTGAGAAATTGAGGCCTGAATAGTAGGCAATACGGACTAATTTTGCAAAATTTGAATACGACAGTTATTGACATAGTATGTCAATCACTATTCATCCACATATTTTCAAAGGCAATTATTGACACCCACAAAAAAACGCGAAACCTTCAACCAAATAGATTTTAAGTTATGAAAAAGTATTTATTGAAGAGTTTCAATAATTCAAACAAAAATTATGCTTCAGACAAAAATTAGAACAATTAAAAAAATGTTATGAACTTGAGTTAAGTACCTTGAGAAAATGGCAGTATTTTTCTAATTGCAATGATCGTCAGCACGCTGCACATTGATAAATATATGGTGAATTAGGAATGCAAATCTAACCCAAATTAATACTAACAGTCCAAACTTGAAAAATTGAAATATTTTTTTCAAAGCTCCAAGTTTTTAAGGCCTCCATCCAATTCTTATAATTCAAATATGAAAATGAGGGTGTCAATCACTGATAGGGTGTCAACAACTGTACCTTTACCCTACGTTGTGACCTATCGATTTTCCGTTAAATATGCCGATTTGCGAAGACTTTACCGAAAATTATTATTGAACTCATTCTGTTATCAGTTTTTGAGCGCTCGTACTACTTACACGAGGGCTATATCATTTCGTCACGATGTCTGTATTTATCGAATTTTGAACTGAAAATGTGCCGTATACACGATAACTCTCGAACGGAAAGACCTAGAGACTTGAAATTTTCAGTGCGGGTTCAGTTCCCAAATGCCGAAGTTGAGTTTGTTAATGGGCAGAATTCCACCAGGGGTTCCGTAAATATGGCCGTTCGAAGTTTTGTTTTTCTGATTACTCCGAAACTACACATTCGACCGAGATGAAATTTTGCTCTCAGGTGGAAAATGCCGTGTTCAAGATACTCATAATATTTTGTCTAGATCGCATGACCAGAACCATAAAAACCAAAGAAAATTATAACTTGGTAATGGAAAGGCCTAGGGACTTGAAATTTTCAGAATAGGTGTTGATCTCGAATGTCGCGGTCACGTTCATCAATGAGCGAAATTAGACTAGGGGTTCCGTACATATGGTTGTTTAAAATTTTATTTTCTTGATAATTTCAAAACTACGGATTCGATCTCGACGAAATTTGTTATTTTGATGTAGAATGATATATTCAGGCTACATTTTGTCCAGATCGCATAACTAGAACCATAGAAACCATAGAAATTTATAGCTTTCGAACGGAGAGGCCTAGGGTCTTGAAATTTTCAGGATAGGTTTGGATCTCGAATGTCGCGGTCACGTTCATCAATGAGCAAAATTAGACTAGGGGTTCCGTAAATATGGCCGTTTAAAATTCAGTTTTCTTAATAATTTCAAAACTATGGATTTGATCGGGACGAAATTCTGTAATCAAATTGAGAATGATAATTCGAGCTACTTTTTTTCCAGATCGCATGATCAGGACCATAGAAACCATGGAAAATCATAACTTTCCAACAGAAAGGCCTAGGGACTTGAAATTTTCAGGATAGGTTTGGATCGCGAATTTCGCGGTTACGTTCATCAATGAGCAACATTAGACTACGGGTTCCGTAAATATGGCCGTTTTAAATTCGGTTTTCTTGATAATTTCAAAACTATGGATTTGATGGTGACGAAATTTTGTATTCAAATTGAGAATGATATATTCGAGCTACATTTTTTCCAGATTGCATGATCAGAACCATAGAAATCATAGAAAATCATAACTTCCGAACGGAAAGGCCTAGGGACTTGACATTTTCAGAATAGGTTCGGATCGCGAATTTCGCGGTCACGTTCATCAATGAGCAAAATTAGACAAGGGGTTCCATAAATATAGCCGTTCAAACTATTTTTTTCCTGATAAATTCGAAACTACTTTTCGGATCAGAATGAAATTTCACACATAGATGAAGAATAATATATTCAAACTACATGGGAAATTTTTTCCAGATCGCATTACCTAGACCATGGATACCGTGGAAAATTCTAGCGAATTATCGAAAAAAAAATTGGTCACCTAAAGCACTGACGTGAAGTCTGGATTTTTCGCCTTAGTTTGATATTTTCTTTGACAGCTGTCAAAATATTTACAATTGGTTTCTAAAACTGGAGAATGCGAATCTACCTACGAGGTGAATGAACGAGCGCTCTAAAGCTCCTGACTTCACGGCAGTGCTTTTCTGAATTTTTAAAAATAGAAACTCCATCAGATAAAATGAAAAAAATATTGTCATCTTCTGCATAATTTTTATATCATCTTTCTACATGTTATATGCGACGTTTCATCAATGAATATTGAAAAATTGGGAGATGAATATTCATAATGGAGTCATCTTTATTCTATTTCTAGTATATTCGTAGTTCGAAAGTCAGATAAACAAATGCCTTTTACAGTTTGTGGCATCGTAAATAGTTCGGTCTCTTTATTTCGTTCTCCTGACCTAAAAAAAGCGAGGCTTTTTGATATTTTTACGAAATACTTAAAGAGTATCCACTAAGTGACAAATGCTACTTTCAGCATGTGAAACTTAGTAAAAACTCTTTTTACCATTCTTGGGTATGTTGGTGATCCAGAAAGAAATGAAAATAACTAACCCTAATACATGAAAACTACACACTTTGTTTGCTTTGTGTGTTAGTGATAGTGTTTCTGATTTCTGGATAAACAACATACCCAAGAATGGCAAAAACATCAAAGAAATTGAACAAAGCCATCTTGGCCCGATCCACAGCCGTTGTAACTGTAATTATTCATTGATTGTACTCATACAACAGATCATTCAGCTGCTCAGATTATGGATTCCACTTGTATATTGAGAAAAAATATATCGCATGCATTATTTATTCAAAGTTCTAAGTGCAAGTGTATTGATTTCAAATAAGAATAAATAACTATTTTGATGATCAATTCAATTTTTCGTTTCTGTTTGTTTTTCTCCAGACCTCCACAAAGAATTGAAAATGTAGATTATGACCGTTGTTCCATCAGGTATAATATTTATTTGTTTAAAAATCCTGCTTTCATGTCTTCTTTGCCCAATATTGCAGTTACAATTGAATATATGCTTTCGTATTTTCCGAATGGTTATAGGAATTTTAGCTGTAATGTAGAGATTCAAAAATCTCACTAAATTTTCTATAAGTTTTACAGTAGTAAGAACATAAAAATGCTCTTGACACATATATTAAAAATAATCTTAATATATAAAACAAAGTACCTTCATCAACTCTGGATGTACAGTATGACGAATCGATTTTATTCCGGGCAGTCGCTGCCCGGTCGCTGCTTTCTGTAAGCTCGTAGCAGTTCTGCACAGTTTGGCCGAGATCCGAATGTCACCCTAAGAGTTTTCAGCGAGGTGATGAAAAAATGACCCCGAAGTCCTTCGAAGAAATAACCTGGTTTAGGTTTGAATAACGTCTCGAGTAAAACCGTAGCTATGAAACATAGAAAAAGGAGGAGTAGATCGTTGAAAGAATTTCCGACCGTTATATTTCCAGATGTCTTCTATACAGGAAATGAATTTATTGTTATTGGGGACCATTGTGCTTCACGGAGCCCGGCCCAAAATCAGAATAAGCGATTTTCGTTCACATTTCCCAGTTTTCCAGCATGAAATATGAATATTCAAACATCTCGCAGTTTACACTGCTAGTTCGACAACATTTATTGGCGGAATTCGTTACGCCTTAACGAGTTGATTCGAATATGAGAAGGAACCCTGAGAGGAGAAGATTGCGCGGAAAGTCTGGGGGAAATAACGGCCGCGATCACGTATTTCGTGGTGGCTTGAATGAAAAACGAGAAAACGATATAAACGAATGAAAATGCGACGATGGTGTTTTCAGGTATATTGGGAATTTTAAATGATTTGTTTGCGAATGAGTTCACGCTATTTCCCGGGTTTTTTCTCGATTTGTTGAAAGATAAACACAGGATCTTTATAATGATTGTAACATCGCAGTGGGCTTGGAAATATTCCTTTTTTGTCGCTTCATATGCGCATTGTTCACACTTGCAGTTCAAGTCAGAGAATTCATTTTCTGCGTGCATGACGAACATAATCTCACCTCATTTTTTAATCACATCAGCAATTTTAAATGACTTTTCTGCCCCTTGTGCTTGATTGGAAAAATTATGTGATTTAAATGTTCGAAAATAGGTAATAATGAGGAACACCAGACTGCAGAGATAATTTTCAAGAGACTTTGAGGATTATGGTCAACTCGATTTTTAACAACTCCTTCAGAAATTCGAAGTCTTCCTGTTGATTTTCCCTCGTCGACGTTCCTAGTATGAATATATCATGGCAATTCTGATGTGAGCTTTCAGAGAGGATTCTTGAATCAGAACATCTGGATAGTTGATTCATGAAAATAAAAAAATTATACTAGATAAACTAATAGCAAGCCAACAAAACAATTCATCTATCCCAGAAACCGACGAATTTATGATTTACAGTTGGAGACTGGTTTCGATCCATATCAGATCTCGTCAGTACTATCACTCGATGTGAGAAACAGATAATCTTAAAACACCAGGCAACGTGGAACTGAGAAAATTTCCCAAATCACACCACCTGTCCGTTCCAAAATCAACTGCCACTAATATCTGTAGATCATGAACTATTTTATCAACTCCCCAAACAAAAACACATGTATGACGCGCCGTAAACATTACGAGCATATATGGTCACACATGGAATTTACGGGTTCAAGCTTCAACCTTATTCGTCCGAATAATTGACTAGAATAATATACGGCTGTTTATCTGAAATTATCGAATCCAGGAATGAAAATAGAAAAATTATACTATATAAACCAATAGCAAGCTGACGAAACAATTCATGTATCGCAGAGACCAACGAATTCATAATTTGCAGTCGTAGACCGGTTTCGATCCATATCAGATCTCGTCAGTACGATTAGCAAACTGATAAATACCATGTGAGGAACAGAAAAACTTAAATCGTAGGGCAACGTGGAACTGAAAAAATTTCCCAAATCACGCCACCTGTCCGTTCCAAAAGCAACTGTCTCAAATATCTGTAAATCATCATGACCTTCTCACATCGAATTTGTCATTTTGCTAATCGTACTGACGAGATCTGATATGGATCGAAACCGGTCTACGACTGCAAATGATAAATTAGTTGGTCTCTGGGATACATGAATTGTTTTGTTGGCTTGCTATCAGTTTATCTAGTATAATTTTTCTATTTTCATTCCTGACTTCGACAATTTCAGATGAACAGCCGTATATTAATCGGGATATCTCGCCAGATATTCGTCTTTACACTCCTGTATAGACTGAACCTATCCATCATTTGGGAATCTACCGACAACGGGAATATTTAATGTATTTTGTTCTAAATCATAAGTAATTACAGATTTCAATAATTTTTACGATTTTTGAAGAAGAAGGTTGGCGGATTTGAATGAGAATTGACATTAAAAAAATTAAGGGCTATCGGTTTCGAAATTATATGATATCAATAGTTCGGAACATTGAGTGAGGAGCGATAAAAAATAATCCAAAGGCCATTGTGACGTTACAATCATTTATGAAGACCCTCTATTTCGACACTGCTCGAAAGAAATTGGAGAATACTGCGGACGCGAATTCCCGCGGAGAATATCCGACGAGAAGATGGATTTCTAAGCGCAAAGATGAAATTTAAAACCACTAAAATGGATGACATACTTACACCCCCAGAATGTATACATATATATGACTGCGATAAGTTTCAGAAGTTTCTATAAACTTCCTACCGAATGCATTAACATCGTGCCAGTTCATGCCAAATGAGGGTTGTATGCAAATTAGAAATACCACACACGTTAAACAAGAGGAAATGTGTGTAGATAGCTGTCCCAGATAAATTAGAGTAGTCAAAATTTATTCTGCATCTCGGTGTATCCCCTGGACAGATAACTTGACAAATGGGGGTGATAACGTAGGTCAACCAGGAATCTCCGGGTGCAGCTGATCTTCCCCATATAACCTGACATTTTTGTACACGATCCTGATTTGATGACCGTTAACTGAACTAGTACAAACTCTAACGAAATAGAATCCCCTCATGATGTATTATAGCATTTTAATTAAAACGAATTCATTATAATCTGATCCCGAAAACCTTCGAGATCGATATCTCGTGCAAAACGAATTCTGGAATACCCTGTAGGCATGAGGGTCGACCAATCGAAGTTAAATAGAAACTTGGCAGGAAGCGATGTGCTGCCGTTCAAATTTCCAATCGCTTCTACTTAGAACTAGAATATTGATAAGCCCAAACATCGAATAGCTAGGCATCTTGGGGGGAAACTAATTAAATCTGAATCTATTCATGCCGAAAGATATTCGCAATCGAGATAGACCATTCATTGGCAAATTTTGGCGTGCACTTCATACAAAGTGAACTATTCATCATGTGTCTAACACAGGAGTTCGATGGGTTCGATTCTGGATCGACGCCGCTCAAATAATGAGCTTATCGGATGAGAATATCATAAATTTATTATGATGGAGGTTTAGATATACTGAGCATTCATTCATGGTAGTGATGAACATAAACCTTCCTCATAAATAGGGAACATACCCTTAGAATCGTGCTATGACGTTTTTCCGATAGTTTGGATGTATTTGATTACTACTTTTACGATAACCGACGTTGCAAATTCTACTTTTTTCAGCGCTCGTAATACTTACACGAGGGCTATATCATTTCGTCACGATGTCTGTATTTTTCGAATTTTGAGCCGAAAATGGTCTCAAAGGACTATGTTCGACGCACTGATGACGAATCCGTCGAAAAATTCGAGTCAGTCCGTCCGGACGTCCGGCCGTCCGTATACACTATAACTCTCGAAAGGAATCTCCTAGAAACTTGAAATTTTCAGGGTAGGTTTGAATCCCAAATGTCGCGGTTTGTTTCGTTAATGGGCAAAATTCGCCGAGGGGTTCCGTAAACACGGCCGCTATAGATTAGATCGAGGTGAAATTTTGCAACCAGATGGAGAATTACGTTTTCAAGCTACATGCGAAATTTTGTCCAGCTCGCATGACCAGAACCATAGAAACCAGAGAAAATTATAACTTTGTAATGGAAAGGCCTAGGGACTTGAAATTTTCAGGATAGGTTTGGATCTTTAATGTTGCGGTCACTTTCATCAATGAGCAGAATAAGATTAGGGGTTCCGTAAATATGGCCGTTTGAAATTCAGTTTTCTTGATAATTTCGAAACTATGGATTTGATCGTGACGAAATTCTGTATTTAAATTGAGAATGATATATTGGAGCTAAATTTTTTCAGATCGCATGATCAGAACCGTAGAAACCATAGAAAATCATAAATTTCGAACGGAAAGGCCTAGGGACTTTAAATTTTCAGGATAGGTTCGGATCGCGAATTTCGCGGTCACGTTCATCAGTGAGCAAAATTAAACTAGGGGTTCCGTAAATATGGCCGTTTGAAATTTGGTTCAAACATTTTTTTTTATGATAATTTTGAAAATACTTGTTGAATTGGAATGAAATTTCGCACTTTCACACTTTGCTGAAGAATAATGTATTCAAACTACGTGGGAAATTTTGTCCAGGTCGCATCACCAAGACCATAGATACCGTAGAAAATTCTAACGAATTATCGAAAAAAACTTGGTCACTTAGGCACTGACTTGAAGTCTGGATTTTCGCCTTTGTTTGAAAGTTTCTTTGACAGCTGTCAAAATCTTTCCAATTGGTTTCTAAAACTGGAGAATGCGAATCTACCTACAAGGTGCATGTATATATTGTATATTATTGTATATTATCTATACCCAGACTCTCCTAGGTCGAGCGCTCAAAAGCTCCTGACTTCACGGCAGTGCTTTCCTAATTTTTTTTCCCATTCAGCTTTAGATTTATTTACTCTTGGTTGTTCTACGTGTCGTGATTTCAACGAAAATTGCTAAATGGCGAATTCGCAAACACTTAGAGTAACTCAATTTTTCTTCTCTGACCCTTCTTGGGTATAATTTTGGACTGAACATTTTTTGAGCGCTCGTACTACTTACACGAGGGCTATATCATTTCGTCACGATGTCTGTATTTTTCGAATTTTGAGTCGAAAATGATCTCAAACGACTATGTTCGACTGACTGATGACGAATCCGTCGGAAAATTCGAGTCGGTCCGTCCGTCCGTCCGGCCGGCCGTATACACGATAACTCTCGAACGGAATGTCCTAAAAACGTGAAATTTTCAGGGTAGGTTCGAATCTCGAATGCCAACGATGAGTTCGTTATTCGGCAAAATCCGCCTAAGGGTTCCGTTAATATGGCGGCTCGAAATTTTGTTTTCCTGATTACTTTGAAACTACAGATTCGACCGAGATGAAATTTTGCACTCTAAGGGAAAATGAGGTGTTCAAGCTACATGCAAAATTTTATTCAGCTCGCATCTCCAGAACCATAGAAACCATAGAAAATTGTAACTTCTGAACGGAAACGCCTAGGGACTTGAAATTTTCATGATACGTGTGGATCTCGATTGTCGTAATCACTTTCATCTATGAGCAAAATTATATTAGGGGTTCCGTAAATATCGTCGTTTGAAATTTAGTTTTCTTGATAATTTCCAAACTACAGATTCGATCGAAAATTATATATCCAAGCTACATTTCTCTAGATCGCATGACCAGAACCATAGAAACCATAGAAAATCATAACTTTCGAACGGAAAGGCCTAGGGACTTGAAATTTTCAGGATAGGTGTAGATCTGAAATGTGGCGTTCACGTCTATCAATGAGCAGAATTATACTAGGGGTTCCATAAATACGGTCGTTTAAAATTATGTTTTCTCGATAATTTTAAACGAGAATGACATATTAGAGCAACATTTTGTCAAGATCGCATGACCAGAACCACAGAAATCATAGAAAATTATAACTTCCGAAGGAAATAGCCCAGAATTTTGAAATTTTCAGGGTGGGTTTGGATCGCGAATTTCACGGTCACGTTCATCAATGAGCAAAATTAGACTAGGGGTTTCGTGAATATGGCCGTTCAAAATATTCTGTTCGTGATAATTTCGAAACTACCGATTTGATTGGAATGAAATTTTGCACCTAGCTGAGGAATAATGTATTCAAACTACTTGCGAAATTTTGTCTAGATCGCATCACCAAGACCATAGATACCGTAGAAAATTTTAGCGAATTATCGAAAAAAAAATTGGTCACCTAAAGCACTGACTTGAAGTCTGGATTATCGCCTGAGTTTGAAAATTTGTTTGACAGCTGTCAAAAATTTCCTCAATTGGTTTCTAAAACTGGAAAATGTGAATCTACCTACAAGGTGCATGTACGAGCGTTCAAAAGCTCCTGACTTCACGGCAGTGCTTTTCGTAATTTTATTCTTCTTCAAAATGTTGATTTTCACATAATAAATTTCTTTCGATTTTTTCAGCCATTCTCAGATTTATTTTTTCGTGGAAGTTTCAAATGTGGTACATTTGATTAATTATTTTAATGGATCTCTGACCTGAATTATTTCATCAATTTTTTCCTTTAAAGGATTTTCCAGATTTATGTGTATCATGTTTTATTAATTAATGAACATCCCTGAGTGGATTAAAATTTTGTTGGCGTCCATTTTCCAACTTTCTGATAACCGAGCCCCTTCTTCGACTCGAGCTCAGTGATCAAGGAATGCAAAGGGAGTAACAATATTTGTAATAAATGGAACATTGAAAATCCAAAAATATCGCAGTTTTTTTTTTAAATTTGACGCATTTATTTGTTGAAGTTTCCATCGCTGTATGCTGTCGTCCATATACTCCTATTCAATTCATTATGTTAATAACGCAATTTTATTCCTCGAAATGAAGTTTATGAATATTCTAGTATTGCGCCGAATCATCGATTCGGCTTCGGTATCCGGTCGTTTCGGCCTACTTTTCAATTATTCGTTTTATGCCGAAGCAGATGTTCGATTAGGCTGAAACTTTGCCATAAAATTTCCAGTACAAAAAATCAGAATATTTTTTTTTGCTGCTGTTTATGGTTGGTATTTATACATATATTATACAGGGTGTTTCCAAATTAGACGTGAACCTTGAAGGACGTGTTAGTATCACTCATTCGGTGTCGTTTAAGCCTTATTTATTAATAACCGAAAATCAACAGTTTCTGAGATATTTGAGTTCTTATGTTTTTCAAAAAATTTCTTACTTCATTTTTCGTCAATTTTTTCCAAGTTGGCTAATTTGATTATAATTTTGGATAATTTCACTAAGAAGAGGATATGATATGCATGAAAAAAGCTGAACTATTCTGTATTAGATTTTGAAGAAGAATTAGTATGATTTGAAATTTCGTGTATGAAGAAAATGAAAATCAATTTCTGATATCAATTTGCCTGCAACTTTCGAATTCCACAATTTATGTATGAAAAACTTATTTTAAACCCTTGCCAAATGCCTTTTTTATTTCTTAAAAAAGTTTTCGTGAGAATGCAGGCGATAGTTTCGTTTCAGCATATTTTGATTTGAAAGAGGATATAAGCCAAGAAAGAGAAGTGACGAATTGAATATTTTTTGATTGCAAACAAACTCAAAATTTCATTCGAAAATTTTTCAATAAATTATGTTCGAAATGTCCTCAACCAATCCTCATACAAGCTCGTGCCCACTTTCTTATTTCTTCAGTCCTCAAATTTACTCCCAATCTTCTCGCTTCTCCGTCTATTCTCTCCACAAGTTGTGCACGTGTTTTCATTTCCCTTTCATATACTATTTCTTTTAAACTACCCCAAACATGAAAATCTAACGGTGTTCTCGCTGGTCACGAAATAGCTCCTTCCCTACCTATCCACCCTTCAGGAAACCATTCGTTCAAAGACATACGAACGTTTAGCGTATAGTGTGCCGGACACCCATCCTGTTGGAAAATTATTTCACGCCTGTCAATCAAGGGAACCTGGTCCAAAAAACTGTCCATATTGGTTCTCAAAAATTTTTCATAATTTTCTTTTCAAGTTATCAGGTGGATAGTATGGATCTATCAAGTTGCAGGCAAATTGATATTAGAAACAAATCATACTAATTCTTTTCAAAAGCTAATACAGGATAGTTCTGCTGTTTTCAAACATATCATATCCTTTTCTGATGAAAATAATCCAAAATTATAATCAAATTTGGCCAACGTAGAGAAAATTGACGAAAAGTTAAGTAAGGTGAGAAATCTTTTGAAAATCACAAGAATTCAAATACCTCGGAAACTGTTGATTTTCGATTATGAATAAATATGGCTCAAACGACAGCAAATGAGCCATACTAACACGTCCTCCAAGGTTCACGTCTATTTTGGAAACACCCTGTATATGCAAATACGATTTGGGTATAGAAATCTTTTTTCGTCATGCAGTTTATGTTTATTATGAGAACAAATCTGTTTTCGTATAGAGTTCATCTTAAGTTTTTTGCGCAATGTTTCAAGTCATTATCAAATTGTTGATAAATTAATTATTTACTCAGTAGTACATATTTTTCATCTATGTGCAACATTTCAATCCAATCCAATCAGTAGTTTCGAAATTATCAGGAAATGAAAATTTTGAATGACGATGATTACGGAACCCCTAGTCTAATTTTGCTCATTGATATACGTGGTCACGACATTTGAGATCCAAACCTATCCTAGAAATTTCAAGTTCTTAGGCCTTTCCATTCGAAAGTTATAATCTTCTATGATTTCTATGGTTCTGGTCATGCGATCTGGACAAAATTTATCATTCTCCATTGAAATACATAATCTCGTCAAGATCGAATATTTAGTTTAGATAATATCAAGAAAACTAAATTCTAAACGACCATATTCACGGAACCCCTAGCCTAATTTTGCTCATCGATGAACGTGACATTCGAGATCCACACCTATCCTGAAATTTTCGAATGCCTAGGCCTTTCCATTTCAAAGTTATAATTTTCTATGGTTTCTATGGTTCTGATCATGCGATCTGGAAAAAATGTAGCTTGAATATATCATTCCCTATTAGTATACAAAACTTCGTCACTCGTCACGATCGAATACGTAGTTTAGAAAATTATCAAGAAAACTAAATTTCAAACGACAATTTTTACGAAACCCCTGGTCTAATTTTGCTCCTAGATAAACGCGACCACGACATCCGAAATCAACACTTATCCTGAAAATTTCAAGTCCCTAGGCCTTTCCGTTCGAAAGTTATAATTTTCGATGGTTTCTATGGTTCTGGTCATGCGATCTGGAAAAAATGTATTCTCCCCAATAACGAACTCAACCGCAATAAACACGACATTCTCCATCTGAGTGCAAAATTTTAACTCGATCGAATCAGTGGTTTCGAAGTAATCAGAAGAACAAAATTTCGAACGGCCATATTTACGGAACCCCTTGAAATTTGCCCAATAACGAACTTAACCGCGGCATTTGAGATTTGAACCTACCCTGAAAGCCTCTAGATCGTTGCGTTCGAGAGATATCGTGTATACGGCCGGACGGACGGACTCAAATTTTTCGACGGATTCGTCATCAGTGAGTCAAACTCTGTCGATTGAAACCATTTTCGTCTCAAAATTCGAAAAATACAGACATCGTGACGAAATGATATAGCCCTCGTGTAAGTAGAACGATCGCTCAAAAAGACGCTTCGGTGCGTCCAATATATTGTTACTGTTGTAATTTAATGTAGTGACTTCAACGGACAATGTTAAATGGAAAATGTGCCGTTTCTTGGAACATTAACTCAGCAATTTTTCTCTGGCCCATCATGGGTAACTTTTTGGTTCTAAAACTTTTTCTTCTGAATGTTGATTTTCACCGAATCAATTTTTTAAATGTGTCTTATGAATTTTCAGCTTCGCTCACTGAAATCAGTAGTAGAAGTTGACTTCAGTGAGAGTTTTTAAATTTTCCCTCTAACTTAAAATCACTTCGCGACGATCAGGTTGCACACACAGCACAGATGAAGAATTCGTGCTCAAATTAAATTATATCCGTCCGTCCAGCTGGCAGTGAACAAAATGAATTTAAATAGAAAATCTTCAGGGGTCGTTTGAGGTCTGAATACGCCGGTTCAGTTCCTGAATGGGCAAATACTCCGATATGGCCAAATATTTTTTTCTCAATATTGCAAATCTACTCCTTCACAAAAGTTTTGTGGAAATTCGTGAGGATCGCATCACTAGAAGAATCCAAAAAAGTCTTTTCAAACGCTTCGGCGTAATTATTAGCCGTATTTCGCTGAAATTTCGTATCCACATATGAGGAATGGATAAAATGTGTTCTTTGGGATTTCAGCTTTTCAGCTTCACCACGTGAAAATAAAATTCAATTCTTCCGATCAGAGGTTGAGAAATTTGATATTCAGTGATTTCATCTCTTGAAGTTTATAAAAATGAAATGATATTATTCATCACACTGACGGCCGGTTTAGTTCACGAAATCTGTGATTTGTTCCATAACCTTTATTCAATAGCCTCCATACAATGTCAGCTCATGTCAAATGAAAGAAATCATAGAAAAATCAAGTTGTCACTGAACAGCATTTTAGTTATTCACTTATTGGAAGTAGTGATGATTTTCAAAGAATTCCCAGCATCACCCAACTTTTTTTTATTGTTCCCAGAAATTTGTTGGAATCTGACATCTCGAATTTTGTATGAAAATATCGATTTAGAGGTAGAAACTGGCTGAATACTGTTAACAGCGTCTCCTTCCAATAATTCCAAAGCATCTCCCTATATTTTCGATAATCCTGCAAGCACCTGAATGGGTGACCGCTTTGGCGAATAATTTAAACAAGCGCTCAAAAGCTTTTGCAGGAAATTGTTGAAAGATGTAGAAACGACATAATTTGAATATTCTGATTGAGCTAAAATTCAGGTGGTACCTACTTGAAAGTTTGAGAGTTGAGGGAGTCCATATAGACTTTATTTAGATCTTCAACTCGAATAATTTCATGTTTTTCTTGAGAGGATTTTCCAGATTCATTTGAGTCGTGAGTTTTCGAAGAACACATTCAATATCTCCTGTAGAACCTCAAGGTGGATAACCTACCTTTCTCCGACTCGACCTCGGGGATCGATAAAACCAAAGAGAGTAAAATATTCACAATTAATGGACCATTGATAATCTGAAAATTCTGCAAATTCGTAAATTCAACACAATTATCTCTCATATTATTGAATGTAGTGACTTCAACGGAAGTTGCTAAAAGGCGAATGCGCTATTCCGTACTGAAGAAATTTGGCATTTTTTTCCTTGACCATTCAGGATTAGAAAACTTTTTAGGTCTGCATGCTTTTCTCGGAACGTTCATTTCACTGAATCAATTCATTTTCTTTTCTTCTAGGTGTCCTGAAAATCCAGCTGCACTCACTGGGTTGAATGGTAAAATAGCATGTTGTTGGGAGTATTATCCTAAAATATCAACAATGTCGAAAAAAGTCATACTGAAACTTCATAAAACTTGACAATAAAAAGGAGTTTCTCATAAAAAGTATTAGGCCTTATTCTTTATTGCAACAATGTTATGTGGGAAATAACAAGGATAGTAGAGCTACCTATCCGAGAGCAAAAGAAATTGCGTCTTTTATTGTGAGAGTAACAGCAATTGAGATACATTTGTCAAAACAGAGATGTCTCTAGGCCGGTTGAAAGAACGGAATCGTTTTCTTCCTTTTCCTTGTAGTTCCGATAATACTCCTAAAATATTCGAAATGAAAATATACTGAATCCATACACATGATTCTTATAAAATATATAATTTTTCATTATAACTGATATGAGAAATGAACAAACACAATGAGCCACCTATCGGTGCACAATAGTGGACATTTCGTTATGAGGGTAGCAGGGATGTTTCTCTGTAGTATAACCGTGAGTGCAGAGATGTCTCTAGGCACTACAGATCATTTCAATATAAAATTACGAAAAGCACTGCCGTGAAGGCAGGAGCTTTTGAGCGCTCGTACATGCACCTTGTAGGTGGATTCGCATTTTCCAGTTTTGGAAATCAATTGAAGGAATTTTCGACAGCTACCAAAAAAACTCTGAAACTTAGGCGAAACAACAGACTTCATGTCAGTGCTTCAGCTGATCAATTTTATTTCGATAATTCGCTAGAATTTTCTACGGTATCTATGGTCTTGGTAATGCGATCTGGACAAAATTTTACACGTAGTTTGAAAACATTATTCCTCAGCTAGGTGCAAAATTTCATTCCAATCCGATCAGTAGTTTCGAAACTATCAGGAAAAAAATATTTTGAACGGCCATATTTACGGAACCCCTAGTCTAATTTTGCGCATTGATGAACGTGACCGCGATATTCGCGATCCAAACCCACCATGAAAATTTCAAGTTCCTAGGCCTTTCCGTTCGAAAGTTACAATTTTCCATGGTTTCTATGGTTCTGGTCATGCGATGTGGACAAAATATTGCTTTAATATATCATTCTCGATTAAAATACAAAATTTTATCTCGATCGAATCCGTAGTTTCGAAATTATCGAGAAAACAAAATTTCAAACGACCGTATTTACGAAACCCCTAGTATAATTCTGCTCATCTATGAACGTGAACGCAACATTTCAGATCCACACCTATCCTGAAAATTTCAAGTCCCTAGGCCTTTCCGTTCGAAAGTTATGATTTTCTATGGTTTCTATGGTTCTGGTCATGTGATCTGGAGAAATGTAGCTTGAATATATCATTATCCATTAGTATACAAAATTTCGTCACGATCGAATCTGTAATTTTGAAATTATCAAGAAAACTAAATCTCAAACGACCATATTGACGGAACCCCTAGTATAATTTTGCTCATAGATGAACCTCATCACGACATTCCAAAACCTCACCTATCCTGAAAATTTCAAGTCCCTAGGCGTTTCCGTTCAAAAGTTACAATTTTCTATGGTTTCTATGGTTCTGGTCATGCGATCTGGACAAAATTTCACATGTAGCTTGAACACCCCATTCTCCATTTGAGTGCAAAATTTCATCTCGATCAAATCTGTAGTTTTCAAGTGATCAGGGGAACAAAACTTTGAACGGCCATATTTACGGAATCCTTGGTGGAATTTAGCGCATTAACGAACTTAACCGAGGCATTCGGGAACTGAACCCACACTGAAAATTTCAAGTCTCTAGGTTGCTCCGTTCGAGAGTTATCGTGCTTATGGACGGACGGACGGACAGACTCGAATTTTCCGACGGATTCGTCATCAGTGAGTCGAACATAGTGGATTGAGACCATTTTCGGCTCAAAATTCGAAAAATACAGACATCGTGACGAAATGATATAGCCCTCGTGTAAGTAGTACGAGCGCTCAAAAATGTTGAATCCAGAAGATGTTTCCGCTGAAAATTGGTATGATTTACTTTATAATTTATTTTTCATTAAAACTGATATTTCATACTGTTTCTACTAGGTTTCCGTGAAAGCTCTTAGAAGTGCTTGTTTCTGCTTTTTTATCAATATTTCACCAATTTCTGTAGTCGATTTTTACTCAATACTATACAGGGTGTTTTTTATGGTTAAGTTTTTTTTTGACATGTGCTAGAACTTATCAAAGGGATTATTTCACCGGAAGTTGGTCATATAAAATATTCAATTTGAAAAAAGTGTAGAAAATCTTGGGCATAAATATCTTAAGACCACTCTGGATCGTGTTATTTCAGAAGACCTGCCATGAATCACGGTGCCATATGCATTGCAGCCAGTAACTATAAGGTCATGGATTTTATCGCAAATTCGTATATTCTCCTTCAACTTTTATTAGGAGATTTTTCCTGAATGGTAGGTATTATTCTTAAAGTTCAAATTGAGGAAAGGAAGAATTATTGATTGAAAGGATCATAGAAAAAAAGAAGTAAGTTCACAAACTCACCGATAAAATTAAACCAAATTGTTCACAAAAATGCAATAAACACATTTAGATCTCAATACCTACCTAAGTCAGGTCCGTGTTGGAAATTTCTCAGATTCGCGGGTAACTTTGACTTCGAAATACTCGGCCCTGGTGAATATTTTATATGAAGGATTTCTGGAATTTTGACTTATTTTGATGAGTCGTAGTACCCGTCAAAAAAAGCCTCACCTTTGGATTCACCCTGTATTTTTGTGATTTCCAATTTATGTTATATATTCTTTGATGAGGAAACGCAAAAAATTCAGAGATAAAAATGTAATTTCACAAGTATTGAAGCCTTACAACTTCTGAATTATGGATTATATTATTAAGCAGTGGCAAAGTGATAGTGCGTTCAACTTGCGCTCGTGAGGTCCCGAGTTCGAATTACCCAGTCAGATAACAAATTTTCTGTCTTGGAGTATTGTTCACTGATAACATAATTAACAGTCCTATTTTTCAGATAACTGAAATAGAATACTATAGAATGAAAGGAAAATTAATTAAACGATTATTATTAGAAACATTTTTAATCGAATAAAGGAAAAGGGGAATTCATCAGTTAATTACAATAGGTTGAACTTACAATTCTTTTTCCCTGAGCCTAACTTAAAAATCAGTCGATTTGTGAACATATAAATACCTATGAAATTGATCATAGGTCATAATCTCACTTGAAAGTATCGATTATATTTCACTAGAAATAAATGGCATTCAGGTACATTGAAAGGAGGTAACTCGTGCCTATGTAATACCTACAAAACTACTATATACAAGTCAAGAGGTAGTATTTGTATTACTGAAAAATATACAACTTAGTAATCTATACTCAAAATTTTCATATAACTTTATAAAATTTAAACCAAAATAAATCATCATCCAACATAAAAACCATAGGATAAACTAAATTTATAAAATTTTAATTAATTCTTTCAGAAGTTTAGAAAATTCCAATGTAGGAGTCATAAACCCCAATATGATTCCAGTTGTAGTTTCTCATTGTAATCCTATAAACATTGCATAAAAAAAAATTTTGCAATGAATAATTCATTGCGACCATGTTGAAAATAGAGAACGATTTCGAGAGAAAAAACAGGTATTAGTTATTAATGAGGAAATATTGGAACATTCCATTCTTTCTTATTGAACGTGCTTCGATATTTTCTCCACCTTTTGAAATAAGACAAATATAGTTTTTACAATATGCCCAATCAAATTAAAAAAAATTCATTTCTCGCCAAATCGCTTATGTTTTATTTTAATATACTAATATTACTTATATGTTTTAATTTTGTGAACTTTTTTCCAATCTAACCGATATTTGTTTATCCTCTAACTGATTTTCGTCCGCACCAGACATGAAGGTAGCTAAAGCTGAATTTATACAGTTGAATAACATAATGGAACCAATGAAAGCTTGTTGTTCACTTAGACTCGATTTTTAATCGGTTTTTCTTATATTATGTAATTTTTTGTAAGAATTCGGCTTGAGAGTTTTTTAATATTGAACCTGAAAATCCATATTCATGATGAAATTGATGTAAGCATTATTATGAATTTCAAGTGAACCTAAAATTTTGTAAAAATTAACAATATCCTCTGATTATTGAAATTGCCTTTCTCGGTATTTCTGCGAAAAAGATTTGGTCGATTTTTTATAAGCAATTCTGAAAGGGAAAATAATGGTACTAGTCTCTTCTTCACGAAACTTCTAGTTTAGGAGATTCGTTTTTTCAAATTGCAGGAAAATATGTAAATATTGACATTTTTAATCCTGACATATGACAGTTAGGCAGTACTACCAATATGAAGATCCCGAAAAATCACTGGGATGAGATAAAGTTAGGTAAGGTTAAATGATTGAAAAATAAAATCAATGTATTGGAAATTCGAAAGTATGGTAAGGTAAGGGAATATTAAGTTATATATTGATAATATCGAAAAATAGATGAATCCCTTAATAAATTAATATTATGAATTGGCCCGATATGCGAAAAAAGAAAGGAGAATTTTATGGAATATTCACGGAATTATGTTGGTAGATCCTAAAATCGTCAATTTTCAATCAAACTGACACGGAAATGTCAAAAATTTTAGCCTTTTCCATGCAATTCAAAAATGATTATATCACCTGAACCATAATTTTCCTGAGACTGAGATTGGTACCATTCGATTTCTTATAATAAAGTGTCCTAGAGTTAATAACGACCGAAGATCTTGCCAAATCTTACAACACTCTCAATAGTTACCATTTTTTTTTCAGTACATAAAATAATGTGGATATTCCTGAAGTCAATAAAGTTCTGAAGGATATTCACTAAGACAAACTGTAATCGTACTTAACAGTCCCATGCAGTATGAACTAAGTACCATAATGTTACTTATTCAGGAAATATCAGTCAGAAGGATTCAAATAAGTAATCAATAGATTAGATTGAAACTGTAAATAATAAACATTCGAATCTAAAACGTAAAATAAGATATGAAAGTTCCACAATTGTGGGAAAATATAGAAGATATGACATATGCTCTTAATGATATAACTCGAAAATCCCCAATTCGAGATGGTTGAATACAATTTAGGAAAGGCAAATTCGAATCTTAAATGTTAGTGAACACATTTCGGTAATATTCCCATGTTTTACCTAATAGTAATTCAGTATCTTTATAAGTAACTGATGTCCACTCTGAAGGCACAAGGCTGATAGAACGAGACACAGTTGTCCATAAATTTCAATTTTCGAAAAAAGTCAATGTACAAAATTTTCAGAATTCAATTCGACGTTTCTTCAGGGGCTGCTTCAGTGGTATCTGCTCCTTCCTTCTCTTCTGTACTTCCATTTTGAGTGATGTCGTTCGAATCAGTCTTCTGTTGTTCAGTTTTTGTCGGACAGTCGGCAATCAAATGGTCCACACTTTTACAGTTATGACATTTTTTAGGCTGCGGTCCTAGACTACACTTTGCTGCGATGTGATTGGCGAATTCTCCACAGTTGTAGCATCTGACGAAGAGAAAATTGTATGAGACAATTCAAAGTTGTAATTGATGTTCTATCAGGAGTTCGCTGTACTAATAAAGCTAAAACTGAAAAAAAAACTCCTATCTTAATTTTAAGAATGGATCAAAAATTTTTCCAAAAGGGCGGCCATGAAAACTATGTTGTTATTCAATAAACTATTACAAATGTAGTAGGTTAATTTATTTGTTTGTCTTCCAGTCTTCCAGTAAAACTTCCATCTTACCTCAATTTTCGGAAACGTTTCTTTCCAGAGGGTCTTCTGTTGGAGCCTCTGCATTCGATGGACAGTGGTCCAGTAACGTTGGTCGCCTCGAGGCCCTTATCCGAAACAACGCACTCGAATTCTACCTCTTCTTCATCTCCTAGTGAGCGGAATCCCGTCATTTTAATGACGCTCTGGAAAAGTTGTCGGTGAGAAGGAAGAAATCACTTTCATTCAAAAGGATCAATGGAAATGCAGAATAATATATGATTGTTTTGTGGCAAAAGATTGTGAAAATTTCTCAGAGTATCAATAACACTTAGACTATGAATTGGACATATATTATGATCGATAACAATTGAAAAATTTGAGATGCAAATCTGCTTTGAAATCGTACTTGACATAAGGAAATAATGTGGTACAGAGCAGTCCATACAACAATAAATAATCAGCGACTGAATAAAAAACGAAAAAAATCCAATCTGTATCACAAAGCAGTGCGATTATCATAACTATCGGGAGGGATAAATGTACCTGATGTTCGTTTGAGAAAAAACGAAGGGTAGGTCACACCCTATATGTATGTACCTGTCCTTGAATATATTCATGATGGTAAATAATTCATGAGATTGTAAGTTGGCTGAATAGCAGCGGAAAATGGTATTTCACGTTTATAAATCTTGATTTCATGAATTTCCAACAAAAATTCGCCGTCAAATTCATGAATTATTTCCGAAGGGTCTTCAATATATTCACTCACCTGATGTACGAAGACATCCTGTCCGCCATCTTCCGGTGTAATGAATCCCCATCCTTTAGCAACATTGAACCATTTGCATTTTCCCCTTCTTCTACCAAAGCTTGCCTCCGACCCTCCCTGACTAGCACTTCCACCCTCAGAACCTTCAAAAAAATACCAACATAAATATTTGATTGACTTTAAATCGAAAAGATATTGAGAAGAACTTCCAGCAAAATAATTTTCGAGAAATTTATAAGGAATCATATCGACAATTAATTTTTGTGCTTAGGGTTTGGAGAAGTTTAGGGGCAGGGTTGGAAGGATTTCAATCAATTGATTTTGAATTGCAATTCAGATAACAGGATAATCTCAACTAAAATCAGCATGAAAATCGAAATTTGTGATGAGTTATATGGTTAACTTCATCGAAAAAATTGAACCACTGTAACTCAATAATATTCATTTCAGTTTATTGTAGTACTCGTTTGAAGAAAATTAATCCGTTTGTCACGACCCTGCGTTTGAATCCATATTTTTCGCAATATTCCTAGATTTTCCTTCTGTTTTATTAGATTTATTCTGCTTCAGTTTCATCAGATTTTTTTGAAATGCTTTCCTTCTCCCACTTCTGTGATGCTTCAGCATTGTCAACT
This sequence comes from Aphidecta obliterata, assembly GCA_963966015.1. Lineage (NCBI taxonomy): Eukaryota > Metazoa > Arthropoda > Insecta > Coleoptera > Coccinellidae > Aphidecta > Aphidecta obliterata. Next base: position 9,738,637 of record OZ014430.1, on the reverse strand, counting down.
ATTCGCAAATTTCATGCAATTTGCAGAACTGTGAGTTTTTTTTTTTCATGAAAATGTGAAGAACGATGAATGAAAATGAAACCGCGTTGAAAATATCTTCTTCATGAAAAAAATGCGATGAAATTAAACAAAAAAAATTCTTGATTTAAAAGAAACATTATTATTCTTGAGCGTTCGTACTACTTACACGAGAGCTATATCATTTCGTCACGATGTCTGTATTTTTCGAATTTTGAGCCGAAAATGGTCTCAATCGACTATGTTCGACTCTCGAACGGAACAACCTAGTGAATTTTCAGTGTTAACGGGCCAAATTCCACCAGGGGTTCCGTAAATATGGCCGTTCAATGTTTTGTTCCCCAGATTACTTGAAAACTACAGATTTGATCGAGATGAAATTTTGCACTCAAATGGAGAATGAGGCGTTCAAGCTACATGTGGAATTTTACCCAGATCGCATGACCTGAACCATAGAAACTATAGAAAATTGTAACTTTTGAACGGAAACGCCTAGGGACTTGAAATTTTCAGGATAGGTGTGGATCTCGAATGTAGTGATCACGTTCATCTATGAGCAAAATTATACTAGGGGATCCGTAAATATGGTCGTTTGAAATTCAGTTTTCTTAATAATTTCAAAACTACAGATTCGATCGGGACGAAATTTTGTATACTAATGGAGAATGATATATTCAAGCTACATTTTTCCAGATCACATGACCAGAACCATAGAAACTATAGAAAATCATAACTTTCGAACGGAAAGGCCTAGGGACTTGAAATTTTCAGGATAGGTGTGGATCTGAAATGTCGCGTTCACGTTTATCAATGAGCAGAATTATACTAGGGGTTCCGTAAATACGGTCGTTTGAAATTTTGTTTTCTCGATAATTTCGAAACTACGGATTGGATCGAGATAAAATTTTGTATTTTAATCGAGAATGATAAGAATAATATATTGAAGCAACATTTTGTTCAAATCGCATGACCAGAACCATAGAAAGCATAGAAAATTGTAACTTTTGAATGAAAAGGCCTAGGAACTTGAAATTTCCAGGGTGTGTTTGGATCGCGAATGTTGCGGTCACGTTCATCAATGAGCAAAATTAGACTAGGGGTTCCGTAAATATGGCCGTTCAAAATATTTTTTTCCTGATAGTTTCGAAACTACTGATGGGATTGGAATGAAATTTCGCACCAAGCTAAATATTTTTAAAAACTTCGGTATCTCAGGAACTATTCGCCATATCCTGCTTGAATTATATCTACATATGGGGCATCGATGAAATGAGTTATGTGAAAATTCAGCTTAATAGCTGTTCCACGTGAATAGAAAATTGAGTTTTTCTAATCAGGTATCGATATTATAAAATCCCATTAATTGTCACACTGACAGCCCGTTGGGTTATAACAATCTTGGGTTGGATAGTCTCGCTACAATGCCACTTCATGCCAAATAAAAATGATCATATCATCAATCGATTGTTCACCAAACATTATTTCAGATCCCCGAATTGATTTCATATCGTTGTCAATACGTTGATTGGCCCCAATTTTCAGCCCTTAGGATATACATATTTTATATATCGAGCAGAAAGGGCCTCAAAATGTAGACTGTGCAAGTTAAGGGGGTTGAAGTTAAATTTATTATTCGAAATAATATAACGAAAATCAATAAAAATGAATAATATACATTCACATGTTAAACGTGTAAGATCTCAAAGAATCTAGTTCCAACTAGAAGGGCCAGGTACGAAGTTACCGTGGTGAGTAGTAAAATAGAAGAGCGGTTATATGTTTCCCTCGATGACAATGGCCCGTTTGAGAATACGACGTTGTGGAAGTTAGGGTTGTACCTTGTGAGGGAAGTTCTGGTGGTTTTTTTTTGCTTATAATAATACCTGCCAGTTGGATAACTATGACAGTGGCGTACTTTTAAATAGTGAAGAGAACTCCAAATAATTTGAAATCATTATTCGAGGATCAAACAACGAAAATAAAATGGTTTCATGGATTTGATCAATTCTTTCAAGGTTAAAAAATCTTTTACGCATATTTCTTATTTTCGTCACATCTTAGATTTGTTGCAAATATCAAAAAATCATTCAGTCCGCTAGAAGGAAAACCACGACTGATCAGGAAAACATTAAAAAAATCGATAACATGATATAAATAACCTTTCAATGTTTCAATCACTTTTGTGAATTCAATAAATTATTTTCTTGGAAAATAATTTCATGAAATTTGATATAATAAATTCAATTTCTTCTCTCGGAGAATGTGTCAAAATAAGAAAAGAAAATGTTATAGAAACATTGAACCATTTTTCAAAAATTCTTGTTCTTTATGTATACTTCTCGTGACATTAACACGACGTAGTTCATTAAAAATTTCGATATCTTCTAATCTTCACTAGCCGCTCGCTATAAATAATATCCTCAACTAGGCCGACAGGTCGAAGAAGTGACGTTAAATATATCATGGGAAAAAGATCTAGTCGTCCCATTCAGGGAGGGTTGCCAGTCCCTTCGTCGAAAGAAACCATTGGCATGGCACTGTTCAACTCTACCTATTTGAGTTTCTCTTTTCGTTAGGTTTAGAAGCTCCTCGTACATTCTTCGAATATCTCGGTTAGAATAATGCTTATAACTCACAAACAAATACCGGAACTGGCTCGGAGACGTTACCCGGTTAGGACATTTTTTAGGTACACAGAGTTTACGTGTTTTTCCACGAATTCTGACTGATTAGAATAGTTAGTTAGTGGAAGATTCCTTGAGAAATTCTTCTCATTACTTTTATAGATACCACAGAATATATTTTGAATTTGAATGTTGGTCACACATAAGACCTTCTCGTTGTTTTGAAATTATTTTTCTTCAATTGAGATATTCCATGAATACCTATACTGGGTGGTTTACTTTTTATGACAAGGTGTAGACACTTATTTCAAGAGGAAAATTTCACGTAAATATACTCCCATGAACGCTAAGCTAGTTTTAAATATACCGGACGTTGTAATTATCAAAAATAAATTTAATGCCCCTCAAAAGATTTTTAAACCAAATTTGGTATACATTATGACATTTAAATATTCAGTGATAATATCACGGCCCACTAGCAACCAGTGCCGGAGTTATAAGGATTCATATACATGAACAAAAAATCAATACGACCGATATCCAATTTGACATTTTCAACTGAATGAGCGAAAATTCATAAATTTTTTCGTACCTGTATGACAATTTTTATTTTTTCAATAGAAAGTTTTTTCGAGAGTTCTAATAATAGGGAAAGTTAGGGTCCAACCATTTCTATGGAAATGTGATGCTTTTTGCCAAATTAGGTTTAAATATCCTTTGGAGTTTATTTCAGTGCCCACCTCTGATTTTGATTATGTTTTTGTGAACCCATTTCAGAGCGCTCGTTCTACTTACACGAGGGCTGTATCATTCAGGAAAGGTTCTAAGTTCGTTAATGGGCAGAATTCCTCCAGAGGTTCGAAATTTTGTTTTCCTGATAATTTCAAAACTACGGATTCGATCGTTACGAAGTTTCGTATTTTAATAGAGAATGATATATTCAAGCTACATTTTATCCAGATCGCATAACCAAATTCATTTCAAATTCCAACGAATTATTGAATAAAAAATCCTAATTTTTCTATAACAGTTGATACGACATAATTGTCAGAAAGCTGCTGTCAATTTTTTGAAAGCTGTCAAAATTTCTTCAATTGGTTTCTTAAATTCGAAAATTCGAAGCTACCTACAAGGTGGATTAACGAGCAAACGAGCGCTCAAAAGCTCCTGGCTTCACGGCAGTGCTTTTTATAATATTCCATGAGGACTCGTGTGGTATTAGTCTCAATCTCAGGAAACTACTGGTTCGAGAGATATGATTTTTTGAAAATTGCTTGGAAAATTATGAAAGTTTGTCATTTCAATGTAAGTTTCATTGAAAATGTACAGCTTTCAGCGGAAATTTATATTTTCATGAATTTATGTAGGAAATCTTCTACTGTCTAATAAAATGTTCAAATTTATATCCGCTGAACTAACCATACCTACTTGAAAATCGCAGAATTTCCAATTGAATGATTTTTGATCATTTGACCTAAGGTAATTTTACCCAAACCTAGCGATTTTTTTCGGATTCGTTACTTGCACAGTCCTAACTCAAGCTAACCCAACCTAATCTTAAACTTATTAATGAGATAGATTAGCCTTTCTGCTGCTTCACGCTTTCAATAAATAATTATACTTATTCGTTAAATATACAACCCTCCAAACTTTGTACTAACCACATTTAACGGGTTGCCGATTCTCAATGTTGAATAATTGACATAAAATAGGATCCTTATATTGATAGTACTGCCCAACTGTCATATTTATGTCAGTATAAAAAACGTCAATATTTACGTATTTCAATGAATCTTTCAAGAAATTATATACCAGAAGTTTCCTGAAGTACAGACTGGTACCATTTGTTTTTCCCTCTCCAATTGCATCTGAAAAAAAATTCTTCGACAAAAGTTGTAGTTGGCACTTAAGTAAAGACAATACTTAATATCTCCTATGGTTGGACATTGTAGAAAATAATCGAACTTTTTTGAAAATTTTAACGCCTGGTATCTTTGAAACGAAGCGCCTATGAATATAAAATGTTTCTTTCAGGCCCAACAACATATTTTGACGACTATTATTTTTTACATTTGGTTGACAGCTAGATTCATCAATAAACCGTAAAAAATGTTACCAACATAGAGCGATGAATGATATATTTTCCACAATATTTTTGGAACTTGAACGATCAATAACATTTTGAGGGTAATATTTCGAAGGTTTTCGGGAGAAATTTTTTTAATAATTCAGTTTTTATGAAAAATGTTATAAGAGGATAGAGAGAAATTGTGAAATATTAGAAAATTCTATGAAATCAAGGTGGTAGATGTGTCAAAAATTCACAGATTGACAGTTTTTGAATCTGTTATTGAAATTTCACATTTTCAGTTAGTTATACTTGATGCAATTTTCAAAAAATCATATCTCCTAAATTATAATTTTCCTAAGATTGAGACTTATACTTATCGTTAATCAGAAAAAAATACAGACAGTCATGGTACTGCCGACAAAAGTGAAAAATTTAAATTTTCAGAATAACTGCCTTTTTGAGCGCTCGTACTACTTACACGAGGGCTATATAATTTCGTCACGATGTCTGTATTTTTCGAATTTTGAGCCGAAAATTGTCTCAATCGACTATGTTCGACTCACTGATGACGAATCCGTCGAAAAATTCGAGTCTGTCCGTCCGGCCGTCCGTATACACGATAACTCTCGAACGGAATGTCCTAAAATTTTGAAATTTTCAGGGTAGGTTCGAATTTCGAATGCCGCGATTAAGTTTGTTATTGGGCAAAATTCCACTAGAGGTTCCGTAAATATGGCCGCTCGAAATTTTGTTTTCCTGATGTCTTCGAAACTACAGATTCGATCGAGATGAAACTTTGCACTCCAATGGAAAATGAGGTGTTCAAGCTACTTGCAAAATTTTGTCCAGCTCGCATCACCAGAACCATAGAAACCATAGAAAATTGTAACTTTTGAACGGAAACGCCTAGAGACTTGAAATTTTCAGGATAGGTGTGGATCCCGAATGTCGTGATCACGTTCATCTATGAGCAAAATTATACTAGTGGTTCCGTAAATATGGTCGTTTGAAATTTAGTTTTTTGATAATTTCAAAACTACAGATTCGATCGTGACGAAATTTTGTTTACTAATGGGAAATGATATATTCAAGCTACATTTTTCTAGATCGCATGACCAGAACCATAGAAACCATAGAAAATCATAACTTTCGAACGGAAAGGCCTAGGGACTTGAAATTTTCAGGGTGGGTTTGGATCTGAAATGTCGCATTCACGTTCATCAATGAGCAGAATTATACTAGGGATTCCGTGAATACGGTCGTGTGAAATTTTGTTTTCTCGATAATTTCGAAACTACGGATTCGGTCGAGATAAAATTTTGTATTTTAATCGAGAATGATATATTAAAGCAATATTTTGTCCAGATCGCATGACCAGAACCATAGAAACCATAGAAAATTGTAACTTTTGAACGGAAAGGCCTAGGAACTTGAAATTTTCAGGGTGTTTTTGGATCGCAAATATCGCGGTCACGTTCATCAATGAGCAAAATTAGACTAGGGGTTCCGTAAATATGGCCGTTCAAAATATTTTTTTCCTAATAGTTTCGAAACTACTGATTGGATGGAAATGATTTTGCGCCTAGCTGAGGAATAATGTATTCAAACTACGTGCGAAATTTTGTCCAGATCGCATCACCAAGACCATAGATACCGTAGAAAATTCTAGCGAATTATCGAAAGAAATTTGGTCAGCTGAAGCACTGACATGACGTCTGGAATTTCGCCTAAGTTTGAGAATTTTTTTGACAGCTGTCGAAAATTCCTTCAATTGATTTCTAAAACTGGAAAATGCGAATCTACCTACAAGGTGGATGTACGAGCGCTCAAAAGCTCCTGACTTCACGGCAGTGCTTTTCGTAATTTTTTAATCAGAATTATTCAAAGTATGAATATTGGAACTTTCATAATTATTAATTGAAACTATCAACATTAGTCTAGTTTTCACATAATATATCGGCTTATCGGCATCAATAATTACATGCGCACAAAAACTTTGACATTTGAATCAAAATATAGGTAATCTGTTTCTGTTTGTAGTTTATTATTTTGTACACTCTCAAATTCCAACATTCTCGATAACTTGTTGATCTCTTCTCATCTGTTTCCGAATCATTCATAGATGTTTTCTGTTTTACCAATCCGAAATTTCCAGGTTTGCCTAGTATTTTCTTGAGCAACCATACATACACCTTGAATTCACGTCACTTGACGTGAGTCATTTTAAAACTACGTATACTTTTGAAATTGCAGAGTCCCTTCGGCGACTTCATTGATTATGATGTCTCACTATCCAGAAGTGGACCAGCCTGTAGATATAGGAAACGGGGTGATGTTGAGATGATAACCTTTTGTGTGAAATTTGCAGCTTTCCTTCATTCAAATCCTGGATGCATCTTCATGTAAATTGAAAATTTAAGGAGGGCTAAACCAAGAGTTTCTGATGAATAGATACGGATATGTCTAGCGTTGACCCATAATATCTGCAGCTGTACCAATCAGCCGTTTGCACATGTGATGGTCAGTCAGTTGGCGAACCCAACAATTTAAAACTGGCAGGATACAGATCCTTATGGTCACCATGTTTGGCCACATAATTTGAAACTTCGTCGAAAATCGATCGGATTCACGAGTCCACTGTTTCACAACAAACCAATTACCATAATTTTGGAATCGACGAAGAACTGCAATATCAACCCCCTGACCCGACTTCAAATTGAATTATAATTCTCAGATAGGCGACTGGATTAGACTAGACAGTTTCCCCAATTCTAAATGATCATTTTAAAATTAAGCACCATCATAAAGAATCCCACATTGTTTCCGGCAGGTGAATTTGCCTTTTAATTGAACGTGGATTTCGGGGAAATTTTCTAAAACCAAAGCAGTCGATCGATATTTTAAACTTACGCATGTTGTTCGAAATTTCGCGTAGGTGACTCAGGACACGACGAAATTGAAATAATTCGACTGGTTCTATTAGTCATAATTTGTGTATTCTGAACGGTAGTATCTTAATTATGCCGAATTATTGTCGGATATTCCGATCGCTAGTCAAAACATGGAATGTCTCTTCGTCACGAGCGTTTTTCCCGGAAACTTTCAATGTTGAATTTTGGAAAGCTTATGATTCATTTTGACTTTCAAGGTTTTCGAGAAGGTTTATACTAATATAATATAGACGCCTCTCCGTTAAGTGTATCCGGATGTTGATTGCTTATAATGTATTTTACTTGACGCCTTTTATTTTGGTACAACCCGCAACCCTGTTGGATTTTTGTCATGGAGAAATACAATTGTTGTGCGGTCATCAAGAGAAACATTTAATAGAAGCGTGGAAATCAAGTGTAATTTTATCATAACGTTAAAACCTATAATATATAGAATGAAAGATTTTCAAATGAACTAGAAGATTGCATTAATTACCTTTTTAAAAATTCAAACATTTTCTGAGATATCCGCAGTTGATAGGCGTTAATCAACAAAAAGGGTTTCACCTAACTTTTTTTGGAAAACATTTCCTTCCAGCGCCCCAGTCTCCCAGTTTTCTATCATATCCATGAACAAAGAAGTTGAAGAGTATTAAATTTCCTTCATAAAAAGTTTTTATTCAATTTTCTATCATTAACATGTTCTAATTTCCTAGTTTTTTGAATTTTTCAGATTTACTAACTATTTTCGAAAAAAAAAAACCGAATCCACTGTAAGGATTATATCGTTCGATGCTGGCTGCATAATGGTGAAATAACCAATTGAAGAGAGCAATTATTCAACAACATGTTTTGACAGATACAAAACATACAATAAAGTCACAGTATGTAGGGGGCTTTCTTCAAAAATTAACAGTATATCTGGAAGATAAGGACACTTTAATAATAATAATATTTATTTCATGAGTGCATATTATACACATCAAAAATTCATCTTATAGAAAATATCATATTGACAGAAAATCGTGACATCATTGAAACAAACAGAATACAAATATCTAATAGGGTGAACTCCTGCAGGATTAAACTCCGTGCGAGGATCAAAACAGAGGATTCTGAGTTTTTAGGTTTTGATCTCATTCGTAGTTATTTTTCAGATAAATATACGATTATTCGTTTTCATTCAAATAAACATAAACAAGCCGCTTGTAATGCTACAAAATTGAATTAAAAAACATTATGAACAAAATTTAATTCTCTTCAACTTCTTTTCTAGGATATGGCATAACAGTGCATAGCTGAGGCTTATTTAAGAAATGTTTCTCTTAAAACGTGAAGTGAAAATGCTTTTTTCGTTAATTAGCGACGTTCAAAAACTGTATGAGTTACAGAAGAAAATATTGAAAACATATATCTTATAAGTAATTCAAAAAGCTTTCATTCTGTAAATAATAGTTTTTACCGTACAACGCACGGTTCGGGAGGTACGAACGAGAAGCATAAAATTAGGACTTTCAGTTATATTAAAATAGGTTCCTTAGAATTTTTCAGATGAAAAAGGCAGCTTATTGGAGATAATGGTAGATATAAATCATTGATATATCTATATTTAAATCAAGACGAATATTTTATTATGGTATAGTTTTTAAGACAGTTAAACTAAGCTCACATTACAAATCAATAAACACGTGGCAGCAAATCAATAGGTAAACAACATAACATAAATTTTCCAATGTCTTCATATCGAACAAAGGTTGTGCTCTCTCATCATGAAATTATGAATTTTTTCTGAACTATCCCATGTGCCTTTCCTATCTGACGGCACTGCACTTTACGAGGAATAGAGAACTGTTAGAGGAAGGAATTCCAAACTCGTAGTTTCTACCTCGTACGCATCTGAAATTTTTTACCTTTACCAGTATCTAACAAAATTTCCCCTGAAAGTTGTTGGTACACATTAAAGATTCTCAATCTTTTCGATGAAGAAATATATGGACGAACCATTCATTTGGCCGCGAAAAACGCTATTGATGAAATGATGAAAAAAATAGGAAAATTCAAAAATTAAGTTCTAAACGAAAACAGTGAATATAATAAGATATGTTGGTTTTTCAGACATCAAAACCACAAAAAAAAATAGAAAACACTGAAATTATGATATAAAATCAAACCATGCGCTTCAGGTAATCTTCGTCGTTCCTTGGGAATTGATGCGTATAAACAGTGCCCCGTCGAAAGTCTAACATAATTCTCGCTCACCTCTTCCGTTTTCTAGTTCACCTTCCATCGAAAACTCGGTAAAAAAACAACAAAACAAACAAAAATTTCAAAACACAATCCGAACAACACTTTAGCACTATTTCCTGTTACATTGCGTAGAGCGTTTCACTCTATTTGCTCATGTACTTTTCAGGCGCACAGCACTCCCCACTTCACATAGCTTTACTACGGCGTGCTAAGGCAAAGAAGCTCACACGAAGTGTGGAACCTTTAAAAAATTCCGGGCCAATGGGATGTTCGGCTATGAGCTTAGAAGGAACGTTCTTGTGGACACGAATATAAGGCTCAAAATAGCGTGCTTAAGAGGGTGCGCGTTCTTTTTAGCTTACTATAAGATAGTGAGTGAATTATGTACCATTCATAAAATTCCTCAACGGAGTTCTAATAAATGACCATGCGTGTGCATATATATGATAATTTTGTTTGGGCTCCTAACGAAAACCAACTTCGCTGGAAAACATTCATAAGATTTGTTTTATTTTTCAGTCGCTGGCTTCTTAAAGGCAAGAAACACCAATGAGTCGGTTCTGAGATTTGTTTTATTTTTCAGTCGCTGGCTTCTTAAAGGCAAGAAACACCAATGAGTCGGTTCTGAGATTTGACATCATGAAGATATTCTAGAGGGTCATTACTAGAGACTAGAGACCGGATAAAAAGCCTCAAAATATGCATGGAATGTGTAACAATATGCAACAATAAATAACAAAATATACAATCCCCCCTCAGAAATGAAAAAATTAAGTAATCTGAATCATTAATGAATGAATTTATGGACCAAATTATTAATTTGCAGGGGGATATTTTTCGTTGGTAGTATTATTACACAACAGTGTACGCATAGAACGTATATGTTTTTATTCTTACTAACCGGAAAACGAGGTTAAAAAAAAAACAAAAACTTTATAGATTTAATTATTAATTTTCCGAGGGTGAGACATTAGAAAAAAACTGATTTTTCCCAACGTTGGTAGTATCATTGATAAGATTCATTTTCTTTCAGACAATAAGAATGTACGCATAGACCGTAAAGGGGTGGCTTCATTCGTCTTATCTCGAAAACGAGGATGAAAAACGAACAAAAAATTTATGAATTAGATTATCGATTTTCCTGGGGTGAAATTTTAGGAAAAAACTTTTTTCCAACGTTGGCATTAACAAAATTCACTATCATTCAGACCAAAAGAGTGTACGCACTTGAAATTATAAACTCAATTACTAATTTTCCGGGAGATAGATAATGAAAAAAAAATTATTTCTTCTAACGTTGGCAGTATAATCGAAGAGTTTTACCTTTATTCAGAAAATGACCATGTACGAACAAAATTTATTTTCATTCGTCTCAACTAGAACAGGAGGTTGAAAAACAAAATAAAATTTTTCGAGGGTGAAATAATGGAAACAAACCAATCTTTACTGCATGGTTTCATAAATAAGATTTATTTCCATTCAGACAATAAGATTGTATGCATAAAACGTATGAGTTTTCATTCTTTTCAGCTGAAAAACGAGATCGAAAAACTAACAAAAAATTTTTTATTTTAATAATTAATTTTCCGACTGTGAGATATTGAAAAACAGACTAAATCTACCCAATAATGATAGTATCATTAATAAGATTCATTTCCATTCAGATGAAGGGAGTATATGCATAGAACGTATGTGTTTTCATCCGCCATAATTGGAAAAGGGTGTTTTCATTAATCTTATCTAAAAAACAAGGTTGAAAAACGAACAAAAATTTATTAATTTGATCATTAACATTCCTGAGATGAAATATTGTGGTGAAAGTGTTGGTAGTAGCATTAATGAATATCACTTCCATTCAGACAAAAAGAGTGTATGCACAGAACCTCATGTTTTCGTTCGTCTCAACACTCTCAACTGGACAACAAGGTTGAAAAACAAAATGAAATTATGAACTCAATTATTAATTCTACGAGAGATAGACAATGAAAACAAACTTATTTTTCCTAACGTTGGTAGTATAATCGAAAAGTTTCACCTTCATTCAGGAAATAACCGTGTACGAACAAAATTTATTTTCATTCGTCTCAACTAGAACACGAGGTGGAAAAACAAAATAAAATTATTGGGGGTGAATATTTGGAACAAACCAATTTTACTCACGTGGTTTCATTGATAATATTCATTTTCATTCAGACAATAAGACTGTACGCATAAAACGTATCACTTTTCATTCGTTTCAATTGAAAAACGAGATCGAAAAACAAACAAAAAATTTTTTATCTTAATAATTAATTTTCCGATTGTGAGATATTGAAAAACAAACTACTTCTTCCCAATAATGATAGTATCATTAGTAAAACTCATTTAAACCCAGACGAAGGGAGTATACGCATAGAACGTATGTGTTGTCATTCGCCATAACTGGAAAACGAGGTGAGGAAACAAACAAAAAATATATAAACTAAATTACTGATTTTTCGGGCGTGAAATAAACTGATCTTCCCAACGTTTGTGGTATCATCAATATGATTCATTTTGATTCTGACAATACGGGTGTAAGCATAAAACGTTTGTGTCTGCATTCATCTTATCTGGAAAACGAGGTTGAAAAACGAACAAAAATTTATGACTTTGATTATTAATTTTCCTGGGATGAAATACTATAGGAAAACTTTTTCCACGTTGGTAAAAGCATAAATACAATTCACTTTCATTCAGACACGAGGGTGTACGCATAGAACGTCATGTTTTCGTAAGTCTTAACAGGACAACGATGTTGAAAAAGAAAATAAAATTATGAACTTAATTATAAATTTTCCGGGCCCGAAATATTGGGAACAAACCGATTTTTCTCGACGTTGGTGGTATCATTGATAAGATTCGTTTTCATCCAGACAATAAGAGTGTACGCATAGAACGTAAGTGTCTTCATTCATCTTATCTGGAAAACGAGGTTGGAAAACGAACAAAAAATGAACAAATTTGATTATTAATTTTCCTGAGATGAAATATTATGGAAAAACTTTTTTCCAACATTTCACTTTCATCAGGACAGAAAGAGTGTACGCATAGAACGTACGTTTTCGTTCGTCTTAACTGGATGTTGAAAGAGGAAGAAAATTATGAACTCAATAATTAATTTTCCGGCAGTCAGATAACGGAAAAAGAACTTAGTTTTCCTAACGTTGGTAACAAGTTTTACTTTCATTCAGAAATAACCGTGTACGCATAAAATTTATTTTCATTCATCCTAATAAACTAGAGCACGTGGCTGAAAAAAAAACAAATTATTAACTCAATTACTAATTTTTTGGGTTTGAAATCATTGCATCAATTATCTATTTTCCGATTGTGAGATATTGAAAAAAAACTTATTCTTGACAATGTTGTTGATGATAAGATTTATTTTCATTCCGTCGAAAAAAGTATACGCATAGAAAGTCATGTTTCCGTTCGTCTCAACTGGACAACGATGTTGAAAAAGAAAATAAAATTATGAACTCAATTATTAATTTTCCGGCAGTCATATAATGGAAAAAAACCTATTTTTCCTAACGTTGGTAGTATCATAAACAAGTTTTACTTTCATTCAGGAAATAACCGTGTACGCATAAAATTCATTTTAATTCGTCTTAACAAAATAGAGCACGAGGCTGAAAAAAAATTAAATTATAAGCTCAATTACTGAATTTGCGTTTGAAATATTGGAAACAAATCAATTTTTCCCGCCTTGGTGGTTTCATTGATGAGATTCGTTTTCATAAAACTTATGTGTTTTCATTCGTCTAAACTGGAAAACGGGGTCGAAAAACAAACAAAAAATTTTTGAATCTCATTTATTAATTTTTCGATTGTGAGATATTGAAAAAAAAACTGATTCTTGCCAACGTTGGTGTTATCATTGACAAGATTTATTTTCATTCAGACGAAAAGAGTATACGCATAGAACGTATGTGTTTTCATTCGTCATAACTGGAAAACGAGGTGGAAAAACGAACAAAAAATTATGAATTAAATTTTCGTGACTGAGATACTGAAAAAAACTTTTTTTCCCAAAGTTGGTCTTATCATTAATAAGGTTCAGACAGTAAGGGTGTACGCATTGAACTTTTTTCATTGATCTCATATGGAGAACGAGGTTTGAAATAAAAATCGAGAAATTCACTGCCGTCTGGAGCTTTTGAGCGCTCGTTCATCCACCTTGTATAGGTAGATTCACATTTTCCAGTTTGGGAAACCAATTGAAAAAGCTGTCAAAGAAAAACACTCAGGCCTTTCCGTTCGAAAATTTAATTTTCTATGGTTCTAGTCATGCGATCTGGACAAAATTTCATGTAGCTTGAACACGTCATTCTTCATTTGAGTTGAGTTGAGTTTCATCTCGATCGAATCAGTAGTTTCGAAGTAATCATCAGAACAAAATTTCGAACGGCCATATTTACGGAACCCCTGATGGAATTCTGCCCATCAACAAACTCAACCGCGGCATTCGGGAACTAAACCTACAAAATTTTAAGTCGGCCGGACGGACGGACAGACTCAAATTTTTCGACGGATTCTTCATCAGTGAGTCGAGCCTTCTCGATTGATGCCATTTTCAGCTCAAAATTCGAAAAATGCAGACATCGTGACGAAATGATATAATCCTGGTAAAGTAAAAATTGAAAATTCTTTATTATTCAATATACAGGGTGTCCCAGAATGAATGGATAATCCTGTAACACTGTATAGAAGAGCTATCGGACTCTCTGATGCATTGTACCATTCTGCAATCTGTATGAAAGGAGCATATTTTTTTTCAAGTTGGCCACTTAGGCTTACTCACCTTTTTTTTCTACCATGAACGATAAAACTTTCACATAATGAAATGGTCATCACATTTTATGATGAAATTTGAAGTTGGATATTTTTTCCCCTAAAAGTAACAACAAATATTTTTACGGTTTTCTGTATATCTAATGGTATTTTATTAGAGAATATTTCACCATAAAGAAACTGATTGATTTGATTCATTTGTGAGTGTGTTACACAGAAACGCAACGTGATGTGCAAGAAATCATTATTTTGAAAAAAAAAATATTTCTAGTGGAGATTTTTTTTTTGGAATTTCTTCAGAGAGTCCAATAGCTCTTCTTTACAGTGTAACAGGATTATCCATTCAATCTGGGACACTCTGTATATATTACAAATGGTAGCTATTGTAATATTTATTTTTATTGAGTCTCACCTGTAAAACGAGGTTTAAAGAAAAACCCAAATTCTGTTTATTTTAAATATCTCTTTTTTCCAAGCTTAGTTCTAAGTGACTGTTGATTTGTGGATAAGTTCAAAAACTGCTATACCTGATGCCATATTAATGGAAAATAATCCCTAATTTTCCCGTAACGCAGAATATTGATTGCCCTTTGAAAAATATCAAATAACCAACGTCACAATGTCAGACAAAATATGATTGGTCGTTGCCTAGAGACGCCCTCGATTTTATTCAGAGTCTCACCCCTCATATCCCTTCAATAATCGCCAGAATGTGAGCCAAATTCATTTTATCAATCCTCTCCCTCACTTTTGAAAATATGCGAAGGAAATGGCTGTCGGCGTGGAGATTACACGTCACTTCCTATTGATCATTGTCGGTATGAATTGACTCAATATTATGCCATTTTGTAATCCCCAATTCTGCAATATCTATTTGAAATTTTTTTGAGCTGTTCTGACATCAGTTCAGAAGACGATCATGTTGCCATCTAGGCTTCACAACTCCTGGACAAACCATCAATAGCGAACAATATGGGAGTCAAGTATTAATTAGCTGCTGCAGTTACTTTAAATTGAAAATTGAATGTCTCTAAAACACGAACTCACCCTTCCTTATTGACGGATGATGTTGATCGTATCTTTTTCGTTTCCAGCTAAAAGCAGGTGGTAACTAGACCATGTTCTATTTAAGTTACGCCTATATTGGCGGAGTGCATCAGGTGTATCGAATTAACAGAGGTCAGATTCATTTGAAGAATTATTTTTGTCTAGACTTGTCTAAGAATCAGAAATTTTATTGTTTAGTTTTAGACCGTCTGCTACAGAAATTACAACAAATTGAGTTTTATTCGAAGAATCGAATTAATGATCGATTATCAGGGAAAGGTATCATTTTGATAATGTAGGAATACTAATGATGGAAAATTCTCAGATGAGACTAATGAAATTTACGATTATGTGAGCGACATCCCAAATGAATTTAGAACTACTTTCGAATGGAAAATAAATCCTTCAATGAGTATTTCGAAAAAAATTTTCACCGAGAAATTACATCATGCCAATTATGATGATTTCCTTTTTAAATACACTTTATCATAATAAATCGAATGGTATCAGTCTTGAATTGAGGAGACTTATGATTTAGGCGCTATAATTTTTTGAAAATTTCTTCCAATATGGGACATTTTATTTGTATTCTTTTGAATATTAGGCCATTTCATAATATTGATTTGTGCAGGAAATCCTTTTTTTTCACTGCTTAACTTAATATTTGCTAACCATACTCGACTATATTTGACCTAACTAACCATATTCGACCTAACCTAACTCTACCAAACCAGGTTATTTTTTGGTATTTGTAACTTGTACGCTTCATATTCTAATGAATTCAAAAATGTAAATAATGCAAGAAAAATGTACTTTTATTCTTACCCTGTTCATAACCTGAAAAAAGTTGCACATACATGGCTATCAAGCTGCTCAACATGTTACCAAGATATGTACCAATGTAAGAGTTTTAAAAAAGATATTTAGAGGTTGATAATGAATATTGAACCCTATTCTATCGAGGAGTTTGGATCTGCATGCCGCTCCCATATTTTTTTATTGGTGTTGTGTAACACTGAGTTGTTTATAGTTTGTAATCTGAACTATTTCCCTTTCTATGACGTATCAGTGTTTTTGGAAATAAATTTTATTCTTTTCTGTGCACTCCCGTTTCAATGATTTTTCGAGGATTTTCACATGAACTGTCGTAACTTAAGCTAACCTAACCTAACCTAACATATCCTTTCTTAATCTTCCCTCTCGAGTGTGAATGCATTCTTACTCACGGATAAAAAAGAAATCGATAAAAAAATAAACTATTTACACTATTCACAATAATGAATCACAACACAAAAAAACCTAAAAAGCACACGATTTCACTAGTTAATAAATATTCGATCGAGTTGAAACTTTGTAGTAAGTGGTAAAATTACGACATGATGGTTCATGTGAAACTTCGTGAGGATCATATCATCAAAGGAATAAAGAAAAATTATTTTCGAAAACGGTATCACAGATACCATACAGATATGTCGTCGTATGGAGCATCGATGAAATGAGTTACATACAAATTCAGCTTCACAGAAAAGAAAATTCAGTTTTTCTGATCTGATGTTGAGGAATTTGATATAGTTTATTCCATCTCTTGAAGTTTAAAAAAATTACGAAAAGCACTGCCGTGAAGGCAGGAGCTTTTGAACACTCGTACATGCACCTTGTAGGTAGATTCGCATTTTCCAGTTTCAGAAATCAATTGAAGGAATTTTCGCTGTCAAAAAAATTCTGAAACTTAGGCTAAACTCCAGACTTCATGTCAGTGCTTCAGCTGATCAATTTTTTTTCAATAATTCGCTAGATTTTTCTACTGTATCTATGGTCTTGGTGGTGCGATCTGGACAAAATTTTGCACGTGGTTTGAATTCATTATTACTCAGCTAGGTGAATTTCATCTCAATCCGCTCAGTATTTTCGGAATCATCAGCAAAAAAAAATTTCGAACGTCCATATTCACGGAACCCCTAGTCTAATTTTGCTCATTGATGAACGTGACCGCGATATTCGCGATCCAAACCCACCCTGAGAATTTCAAGTTTCTAGGCCTTTCCGTTCAAAAGTTACAATTTTCTATGGTTTCTATGGTTCTGGTCATGAGATCTGGACAAAATATTGTTTTAATATATCATTCTCGATCAAAATACAGAATTTCATCTCGATCGAATCCGTAGTTTCGAAATTATCGAGAAACCAAAATTTCAAACGACCGTATTCACGGAACCCCTAGTATAATTTCGCTCAGAGATGAAAGTGATCACGACATTCGAGATCCACACCTATCCTGAAAATTTCAAGTCCCTATGCCTTTCCGTTCTAAAGTTATGATTTTCTATGGTTTCTATGGTTCTGGTCATGAGATCTGGACAAAATATTGTTTTAATATATCATTCTCGATCAAAATACAGAATTTCATCTCGATCGAATCCGTAGTTTCGAAATTATCGAGAAACCAAAATTTCAAACGACCGTATTCACGGAACCCCTAGTATAATTTCGCTCAGAGATGAACGTGATCACGACATTCGAGATCCACACCTATCCTGAAAATTTCAAGTCCCTAGGCCTTTCCGTTCGAAAGTTATGATTTTCTATGGTTTCTATGGTTCTGCTCATGAGATCTGGACAAAATATTGTTTTAATATATCATTCTCGATCAAAATACAGAATTTCATCTCGATCGAATCCGTAGTTTCGAAATTATCGAGAAACCAAAATTTCAAACGACCGTATTCACGGAACCCCTAGTATAATTTCGCTCAGAGATGAACGTGATCACGACATTCGAGATCCACACCTATCCTGAAAATTTCAAGTCCCTATGCCTTTCCGTTCTAAAGTTATGATTTTCTATGGTTTCTATGGTTCTGGTCATGTGATCTGGAGAAATGCAGCTTGAATATATCATTCTCCATTGGTATACAAAATTTCGTCACGATCGAATCGGTAGTTTTGGAATGATCAAGAGAACTAAATTTCAAACGACCATATTTACGGCACCCCCAGTATAATTTTGCTCAAAAATTAACGTGATCACGACATCCGAGATCCACACCTATCCTAAAAATTTCAAGTCCCTAGGCGTTTCCGTTCAAAAGTTACAATTTTCTATGGTTTCTATGGTTCGGGTCATGCGATCTGGACAAAATTTTACATGTAGCTTGAACACCTCAATCTCCATTTGAGTGCAAAATTTCATCTCAATCAAATCTGTAGTTTTCAAGTAATCAGGGGAACAAAACTTAGAACGGCCATATTTACGGAACCCCTGGTGGAATTCGGCCCATTAACGAACTCAACCGAGACATTTGGGAACTGAACCCATGCTGAAAATTTCAAGTCTCTAGGTTGATCCGTTCGAGAGTTATCGTGCTTACGGCCGGACGGAGAGACGGCCGGACGGACAGACTCGAATTTTCCGACGGATTCGTCATCAGTGAGTCGAACATAGTCGTTTGAAACCATTTTCGGCTCAAAATTCGAAAAATACAGACATCGTGACGAAAAGATATAGCCCTCGTGTAAGTAGTACGAGCGCTCAAAAATGACAATATAAGTAACACTGACTGCCGGTTTGGTTCACAGAATCTATGGTTCGTTTCATAATATTTGGTTCGATAGTAATTCATGTCAAATCAAAATAATAACAGATTAATGCTTTAAATGTATGTAGAGATTAGTCAATTTTTCACTTCATAACATTTGAGAAACCCAAATTGATTTGACTTCGCTGACGAGTTGAATTGCTGGCGATGAATGTAGGGGTGCTTTTCAACTTCTTCTTTTCTTCTTTCAAATTTTTTGTAGAATTTCGTAATTTCCAAATACATTTTTGTTGAATTTATTTACATAACTCAACTTGACAGATTGAACCTTGGACCGCACCTACCGACATAATTCCGTAAAAGAAATTTTTTTTCTCTTAACTATTACGCCTCTTCATTAAACCGAATAATGATAATATTCAATTTTTTGTATGAAGGGGATCAGAATGAAGCTAACCAAAATATTGATCTAAAAATAAAAGAAACCCTTCAAACTCACCTCATTGTAAATATATTTTGCAATTTATATTTAACACTCAGTGTCATTCAACACTATGTTAGTGTAGTGTACTAATGTACGGTTTATTGGTGAACCTAACTGTCAACTGCCAGATGAATGATAAATATGTCACTCATAATATTATAATACACTATAAATTGAGTTTCATATTAATTTGTACTCCTTATGCTCAGGCCATTAAAATATAATAAAATTTGTATCTATCTTGAAAAACTATTGAACCAAAATTTTTGAAAATTACCACTCAAATTTTTGTACCTGAAGAGAACTTAAAAATTGCTGGATAATGTTGCCTTATTTCCTTAAAAAAAATCCAAATCACGAAATAGCTGAATTGATGACACTCAATACTCAACTTGAGGGGGAATTTGATGAAATACAGTGGTTTTCCACTACGGCTTCAGGAATATTTCTTACCTATATGTATTTAAAAGAATGAACCAATTGCTTCTGACTTGCTACTCGGTATGGAAGAATAAAACATCTAATTATAAAATATAAATGGAAAAATAGAGTGTTTCATTAAACGATTCTGTTGTAATGCATATCGTACATTTTAGTTCTTTGTCTGCACTTCCTTGACCGAAAATTATCACTATCTTTCGATAACTGTTATCTGTACTGTATAATAGCCATAACTTATATTCTATTTCATAATATTTACTCTGTCAGAGCTGTCTGCCACCCATTATTGAAATTTTATCGGAAATATATTTATCTCAGTTGTTATCAATAATATACAATGCAATCTGAATATTCGAATACAGTATCGGGTTGAATTCAAGTTGAAAATAAAAGAGAATATAAATTTTAATTTCTTCACTTCAAGATCCTTATATCATGGATCTAATGCAACAAGAAAATTGGAGACAAAGTTATCTTATTTACTGAAGCAAAATACATTAAAATTTACATTTTCAGTTTCAGTTTCATCTTTGCTTTTGTATTGCATGTGACACTTACTTCACCCATGTGGAAAAATTATAAAGGTACCTAGGCCGACATTGTCCTAGGCTGTGTGTGATCGATTCTCGAACAATTCAAGGTCTAGGTCTAGCTAGCAGGTATAATGACGTAGAAAATACGTAATTTGAAAGAATTCTTTGCTGACCCTTTTCCAGACAAGTTCCGACAAGTTTGAGCTGGCCTACAGTGAAATATCTTCTTTGAAAATTGCGACCAGACTGAGATGCTGAAGGCAATTAGAGAAATTCTGAATACCAAGAAGATTATGAACAAAAAAACACAAAAATCAAGATTGAATACAAACACTGGAAATTTTCAACATACCATCATCCGGAGCAAGATTTTTCAGTTCTTCCACTGCCACTATTGTCATTTTTACTGAAACAAGAAATGAGAAGACTAAAGAAAAGGTTTTAACGAAGACAAGAAAAAAAAATAAAAGGAATATACACGAAAAAGAATCTACAATAATTGTTAGTATACTGGGAATATTAAATAGGGTCAATTTACTATGAGATAGAGGGAAATACATCTTGGAAAAATACCCCTTTTCACTCACAAAACTCCAGTCATGCAATATTTCCCCCCTCTTCGCCGATATTTCGACCCAAATCCACTCTTGGTTTCGACTATTCTCCTGATTAATTTTCCATTTGTCTGGCATAAACGCAACTTCTTTTAAATTTTCTAACATTCAACACTGAGCAACGTTAGTTTTGGGGTCATAAACATAGAGAAGAAGTAGTAGGAGTCCCGAGTCATCGAAGATTACCAAAAGGTTTTCAAAAATCTGGGAAGTTATAGAATAATTAGTCAAATCTTCGACTCAACTCTCCGATAAGGGATGTAGATTCGAAAATTTCATTCAACAAATAAGCCTCATATTTTACTCATGAATAGCATATCCACAAATTTCATGAGCATTAAATTTTCGAAAAAGGGACGCCGTATAACTCCTTGCGGAGCGCCATTTTGAAAAATTCTGGAAAGCACCGAAATCTTATTATCCATTTCGAAGTGAATCTATGTATATGAATATAATAAAGAATAATTCACCTTATTTCAAGTAGACAACGGAAAGCCACAAAAAAAAACTATTGTCACTTCGATAACTTCAAAGCTGCAACTGTTGAATGCAGTAAAAGTTGCAAACTTTGTCGGAAGCAGGTAAAAACTATACAGATTAGCTTGCTGGAGGCGGGTTGTTTCTTTTTGCGAAGGGTAGTAGATATTCTTCTGGCACACGCGGTCCATGTGCCTAAACTCACCCTCCCACCCCTTCACCCTCGTCAGCACCCCCTCTACCACCCTTGAAATTCGGCGATTTATCCCAAACCGACAACAGCAGTTTCCCCTTAAAACCTTCCTCGGTATCATGAGTTGGGCGTTCGTTTAATTGTTCCTTCGCGTCAGGGACAGTCCGGGGAAAAATTGCAAGGTGGTGCTTTTTCATTCATTGTTACTATTGTTAGTCAAAGTTGATAAATATTTTCCTATTTCATTTCCATAAAATATTAAATTGTGAGTCAAATCATTCATTTTATTCATGCACAAATATATGAAAATAATATAAGTGGAGAAAAAAATGCTCAAAATATGCATCAGAAGTGGCAAAATATTAAAAAAAAGTACGAAAAGCACTGCCGTGAAGTCAGGAGCTTTTGAGCGCTCGTACTTTGTAGGTAGATTCGCATTTTTCAGTTTTAGAAATCAATTGAAGGAATTTTCGACAACTGTCAAAAAAATTCTGGAACTTAAGCAAAACTCCAGACTTCAGGTCAGTGCTTCAGCTGACCAATATTTTTTCGATAATTCGCCAGAATTTTCTACGGTATCTATGGTCTTGGTGATGCGGGCTGGACAAAATTTCGCACGAAGTTTGAATACATTATTTCCCAGCTAGGAGCAAAATTTTATTCAAATCCCATCAGTAGTTTCTAAACTATCAGGAAAAAAATATTTTGAACGGCCATATTTACGGAACCCCTAGTCTAATTTTGCTCATTGATGAACGTGACCGCAATATTCGCGATCCAAACCCACCCTGAAAATTTCAAGTTCCTAGGCCTTTCCGTTCAAAAGTTACAATTTTCTATGCAATTCTTGCTCAATATATTTTTCTTATCATTCTCGATTAAATTACGAAATTATCGAGAAAACAAAATTTCAAACGACCGTATTTACGGAACCCATAGTATAATTCTGCTCATTGATAAACGTGGACGCGACATTTCAGATCCACACCTATCCTGAAATTTTCAAGTCCCTAGGCCTTTCCGTTCGAAAGTTATGATTTTCTATGGTTTCTATGGTTCTGGTCATGTGGTCTGGAGAAATGTAGCTTGCATATATCATTCTCTATTAGTATACGAAATTTCGTCACGATCGAATCTGTAGTTTTGAAATTATCAAGAAAACTAAATTTCAAACGACCATTTTTACGGAACCCCTAGAATAATTTTGCTCATAGATGAACGTCATCACGACATTCCAGAACCTCACCTATCCTGAAAATTTCAAGTCCCTAGGCGTTTCCGTTCAATAGTTACAATTTTCTATGGTTCTGGTCATGCGATGTGGACAAAATTTCACATGTAGCTTGAACACCTCATTCTCCATTTGAGCGCAAAATTTAATTTCGATCAAATCTGTATTTTATACGTCTGGTAATTCGGAGTTTATTTGGCGAATTTTATTCATCAACTGAATTGGTTCATTCAAACCTCGAGTCTAAAATTTTTCAATACTTGCTGGTATTTCTTGAAGATGAGTTCTGATCATAGTTTCATTTTTGAGCGCTCTTTCAATTTACAAGAGGGCTATATCATTTCGTCACGATGTCCGTATTTCTCGAATTTTGAGCCGAAAATGGTCTCAATCGAATCGAAAAATTCGAGTCCGTCTGTCCGTCCGTATACACGATAATTCTCGAACGGAACGACCTAGAAATTCAAAATTTTCAGGGTAGGTTCGAACCTCGAACAACAAGTTCGTTATTGGGCGAAATTCGATCAGGGGTTCCATAAATATGGCCGTTCGAAATTGATTACTTCGAAACTACGGATTCGAACGTGTCGAAATTTTGTATTTTAATGGAGAATGATATATTCAAGCTACAATTTTTCCAGACCGCATGACCGGAACCATTGAAACCATAGAAAATATTTTTTTCCTGATAATTTCGAAATTAATGATTGGATTGAAATGAAATTACGCACATAGATGAAGAATAATAATGTATAAATAATGTATTCAAACTACGTGCGAAGTTTTGTTCAGATCGCATTACCAAGACCATAGATACCATAGAAAATTCTAGCGAATTATTGAGAAAAGAATTGGTCATCTAAAGCACTGACGTGAAGTCTGGCTTGGTTCGAAATTTGTTTGGCAGCCTCGGCAAATTTTTCAATTGGTTTCTAAAACTGGAAAATTCGAATCTACCTACAAAGTGGATGAACGAGCGCTCAAAAGCTCCTGACTTGTGAGGCAGCGCTATTTATAATTTTTTTTGTACTACAATCGTGGAATGTTTTCTAGTAGTATTTGTCTGATCGAAAAATGGATAATGAACCCAACTGTAAGCTAAAGCTTCTTTTACAGATCTGTAATTATTTACGTGTACTCAAGAGGTGCTGATAAGCTTACAGAAATGATTTGTTATAAGTACATAGTTCAGAATAATCTTTAATGCCATTTCACGAGTTTTCAGGTAAGGCAATTTGAGGAAAATTAGATGACAACATCTTTTATTGGCATTTATTCTGGAGGAATATTTGAACAGGTGAGTTATATTATCAGAAGGAACATGGATATTTCTGATTGACAATTTTTCTTCAGATACTATATGTGAATCAAAGAGATGACATAAAACAATCAGACAAATTGAAGTATCAAGCAACCTGTACATAATTTGTCCAATCCATTGAGAGCAAGTATGATAGGTGTTAATTTGGGATATAAGAAAAAAAAGGGGAATTTGTCTTTAAATTATCCATTAACTCAATGGACGACAACTTCTATCAAACTAATGAAAGTATAATAGAAATCTTAGGTTATCAATCTTTTAGGGGATAGTGAACGGTGGCACTTTACTTTTTTCCTCAATATCTCGAGAGGTTTCAACATCATCTACCAGAAGGGTCATAAAAAAAATCGATGAAATCTTGGAAGGAATATTAAGATATATTTCTAGTTATCGTTCACTTATTGATCACCCCTATCCTACCTAAAAAATATAATTTACTTATGGATGTTGTTCTTAATATAACAAAACAGATAATTTAGAAATTCCAGAAATTGGAATAGAATATGTTGAAATTGAATGCAAGCTAAATAAGATGTATGTTTGACGATCAAATTTGTTTTATAATTTGGATGATGTTTCTGAAAAGGTTCTTGCTTTTTCTCTAGTATGAAAAACATGTGAAGAATTTAGAAAAGAAAATATTCTAAATAACGAATGAAGTTCTGAGCTTATGAGGGATCACACAGAGATCTAGGAGAGTCGGAATAAAAACATTGAACATCAAACAAACAAGAAAGATTTGAACAAGTGTTTCATTCTAAACAACTGTTTGTGTCATTAATATATCAAAGAAGAAAATCACCCAAAAAAGGAGTATATCAGATTAACAGCAAATACAAGGTGGGTTGGGGGCGACTCATTCGATGTACCCAAAGAAACAAAATTGAAAAAAAAAGAGACGAGAGCAGAAAAAGATGAACCTAAGTTTTTCATACTAATATGTTGAATAGAATTGAAATTAACTTCTAATTCCAAAAATGAAACAAAAACTGAGTGGAGAGGCCGAAAAATATTCTGAAATTTATATACATAGTATGGGACAATTATTTATGAGATGTTCTATTCTCTATTGTTTCCTCTGCTTCCTTTAAATCACAAATAAGACTCTCAACTGAATTCCATCTGAAAAGCAAACTATTACAACGTTAATGACCTTTTCTTATACGATTCAGAAAATACTGTATTGGAAAGGATAGTAGTTAGATCTTTGTTGAAAAAATCGCATGTTTTCCATCCAGATTGCCAAATTTTCTCGTCACTTTTATTCGAATCAAGAGAGAGATTGGACTGAAGAGGAAAATAAATCAGAATTTATGTTTGACGATAACATTTTGTTTTATAATTCTGAAAGGTTCCTTCTACTCCTCTAGGATGAAAAATTTGTGAAGAATATATACAGGGTGATCCAGGGTTAAAACGTCAAACGTTCAGGATCATTTTCTCAGGAAAAAATAAGAATTTTTATTCTTATAACCATGTGCCCTAACCTTCTTCGTTTTCCAGATAACGGTTTCAAAGTTTTCAAACAAAATAAATTTTTTATTGATTACTCAAAAACTTTTTGGTTGATTTGTTTGTAGGTGCCAACTTTGCATTGAAAAAGATGGTAACCATTTTGAGGATTGTCTCAAAAACGAAGCGAACTACGACAAAAATTGAAGAGACCAAAAATTCGTGATTTCAATAGTTGAATCCAAAAAAGGGATTAACATACGAAAAAACAGTGACGGATAATTATTTGTTCCATATCCTTGTGGAAAGCCATTGGAATCAATCATTGAATTTTTATGATACTGAAAGAAGCCACTTATTTTCGCAAATTAGCATGCTGAGTTTCATCAAACTCAGCCAAAATATATTTTTTCTAAAAATATAGACATCCTGTATCTCGAAAACAAAGCAAGTTAGGACACATGACTGTGGGAATAAAAAATCATATTTTTTCCGGAAAAACCAATCCTGAACGTTCGACCATGGTCACCCTGTATATTAAAACGAAAATATTCGAAATAATGAATGAATAAAGATTTGAACAGGTTATGAGTATTCAATTCTAAACAAAATTGTGAAAAACATGAAGTATCATTAATATAAAACAGTGAAAAATCACCAAAAAATGAGGTATTTCTGATTAACAGCAAATGCAAGTTGGGTTTCCAGTTCTTTCCTTTTGTAAAACTGTAAAATTGGATAATTTTCCATAAATTCTAGGTACGCCGAGTAATTGTTCGTGGAAAGTATTTTTACTTCTAAGTTTAATACCTAGATAACCAAAAAAGAATGAAAGGAAAAATTAGAAAGCAGATTTCAACACTTCCTAACATCATCATCCATTTTGAATTTTTGCCTGAAATAATTAAACAAGTGTTCTAATATTTAATCGCAATTTGAAAACATTTCGTTATGTCATGTTATGCATGAGTTTTAACATGATACGAAGTTGAATGGGTTATAGTCTGATATGTATGTAATTTTCAGAGTTGTCTCCCTAATTTGACTACAATATTCCCACCCTTTGCATGAAGGCAAAAACTTTCAATTATTTGTAGAAAACCATCGACATCAATACGTTTTGAATCACAAACACCGACTAGTACAAGAATCAAGCTTGATAGTTATGCTAATGCCTAGGATATATATTTTCTCAATTTTTTCTGCAGCAATTGACTCTTTAACCTCGACACCTTACCTTATGAGGATTTATTCACATGTTAATTTGTGCATCTCTTCAAAAATGGTTTCAGAAATTGGAAATGGAAACATTCGATTATTTTTTCTTGGTATGGATAATAAATTAAGCAATTATGCTTTTGAGGACACCCTTAGAAGTTTTTGGTGATTTTTGAGTGTGTTTATATATGGAGAAATTCGAGGAACGCACTGATGTGAAGTCATTTCGGTTTGATATCACACTATAGCGAGACTATCGAACCAAATATTATAAAAGAACCATTCCGTGAACCAAACTGGCCGTCAGTGTGAAAACTAATGCTATTCAATAAAATCGTCACTTCATGTACTGTCATGGAAATCAAAAATGAAAAATAAATTCAAATATCACCAAAATTCAAGAACCCTCAAACATCGTATTGTATTGTATAAATTATGGTAACATGATATTTTCAAGAGGGTTCAGATTATTTAAAAATACAAAAAAATGTGAATTTGTTCAAGTACTTCAAATCATTCATTGTAAATAGCTGAGTTAGTTATATTTAGATCATAAGAAGAAATGTTACTATGGAAACGGGACTTTAAAAATATATGGATCGAGAGCAGGCGAAGAAAAAATAGAGGAAAAAACGTCAAGCGAAAAAGATCGAAAATTTTTTGAAAAGTTGGAGAAGGATTGGTTTTGTTGAGTTATTGGAGTGAAATTGACAAGGAATAAAGGAGAGAGGGACAGGTTGGAAGCAGCGTGCTATTTGGAAGAAGAAAAGTTGAAAGATTGAGTTGTTGGAGTGAAGTTGGCGAGTGAAGGAGAGAAGGAGAAGTTGAAAGCAGAGCGCTGTTTGGAAGAGGAAAGGTTGAAGTGAGTGCACTTATCGATCGAACATTGTTTTAAAGTTTAGATGTATTAATTTTAAGTTTCTTTAGATAGTTGGATTTGATTTATAGAATAGGATTGCTGATTGTATGTTGTTGTTATAGAAAAAATTTTCTTTATTTGTGCACTTTTGGAACCCTCCTTGAAATTGAGTCTCGGGAAAAAATTTAAGAATTGAAACAAAATTCTTCAAATATTTTAGTGGTTTTTTGTAAATTTCTAAATTCAATATAAATCTCTGGAACGAACCATAACAGTATATACTAAGAGTATTAGATGGAATATGTCACATTTCTAAACACCTGATGAAAAAAACCTCAATTTTCTTTTCACGTGGAACAGCTGTAGTGTTGAATTTTATATAACTCATTTTATCGATGCACCATAATATGTAGACTGACAATTTCAGTAGAATATGGCGCATATTTTCTGAAATACCGAAGTATATTTATATTCTTCTAGTAATACGATCCTGGGCATTCTCTTCCAAAACTAATCGTGTCGACCGACCGGACGTAATTTTTTCATAGAAAACAAGCGCGCAAAATTTAATTATGTATTGAACTGTGGGTAGATGAATATGTATTCAATCAACCATAATGGAATTATTTGAATCCGGATGCTTTTTCAGCTACTAGAAACTTCATGACTTCCCCTCTGAAATCAAAGAATATGCGATAGGGTTAGATGAAAGACTAATTATAGGTTACTACCTCTAGAATTAAGGTGAGGAGGTTCAAAACGAATAGAGTTATTGAAGGTGCCCAATTAAGTACCAACCTCAATAACTACGCGTAAAACTAGCGTCGTTATGATCCATGAATTATAGCGGATCATCTAAGATGTTTCTATCGAATAAAACAAAATAGGCATGCAAAATGCTGGAAAAGTGTAAAGATATGAAACATTATAAATTATAAAATATACGAAGAGTTTCAGTGAAATCAAGATCACCACCCGTTTTCAATTTTTTCATTCGATATAATCTAAGTATTCAAATTCCGACTTTCCCGATGATTTCTGATCAGCATGATCTCGCATACGTTGGCCGACAAGATGGCGAGTTGGTGTTTTATCCGTTTTTTAACGCGACAAATTTCGCAATAGGGGGCACCATATCATAAAAGAGAACCACTCAACTGGCTTACCGCATGTTGAGTAAGGAGAGGGGAGATAGCGAATAGGTTGCCAAATAACGAATTGAATATTGCGAATCGGCAGAGCCGGAGCTGCTCTGTCCTGATGAATCGCTTGATAGCAATTGCAGATTCAATGCGCGTCATCGCAAGACATTTATTCGCAACCTCGCGTCTTTTTTCCAATATCGCCTCGATTCTAGTAATATCTCAATTCTTAAAAATGAATTTAGTAGGTAGGTTCCTACTTTTTTTTCTAACAGGCTCCTGTTAAACAATATCAGATCATATCCAACTGCCCGGTCTGCCCCGGATATTAAGAAATATTTCATGAATATCCCAGAGAAATATAGCATATACTGATGCAACAACACTTCGTAGGGCAGTCTTAGCCTTGGTTTTTGCTGCTGCTGAATATTGTTGCCCTATTTGGTTTGACAGTGCTCATGTGCAAAAAACTGATGCCCAACTGAATTATGCTAGGAGGATTATTACTTGAACTACAAATCTATTCGATCTACACCTACTCATTGGTTAGCAGTCCTTTCAAATCTTTTTGCTCCCCATATTCGAAAAAAGACTACCTTCTATTTTCGCAATAAATTTCATTTTTTCCGAATTAATTTTCAATACTTTCCTATTTTTCGGTCAATAAGAATCCCACATCGATGTCGCGCGATGTTGACATTCATCATAGATTTTAAATCGGCTATCACAAAATTATGTCATTTTTGAGCGCTCGTACTACTTACACGAGGGCTATATCATTTCGTCACGATGTCTGTATTTTTCGAATTTTGAGCCGAAAATGGTCTCAATCGTCTATTTTCGACTCACTGATGACGAATCCGTCGGAAAATTCGAGTCTGTCCGTCCGGCCGTCCGTAAGCACGATTACTCTCGAACGGAACCACCTAGGGACTTAAAAATTTTCAGTGTGGGTTCAGTTCCCGAATGCCTCGGTTGAGTTCGTTAATTTGCCAAATTCCACCAGGGGTTCCGTAAATATGGCCGTTCAAAGTTTTGTTTCCCTGATTACTTAAAAACTACAGATTTGATCGAGATGAAATTTTGCACGCAAATGGAGAATAAGGTGTTCAAGGTACATGTGAAATTTTGTCCAGATCGCATAACCAGAACCATAGAAACCATAGAAAAAAGTAACTTTTGAACGAAAACTAGGGACTTTCAGGATAGGTGTGAATCTCGAATGTCGTGATCACATTCATCCATGAGCAACATTATTCTAGGGGTTCCGTAAATATGGTCGTTTGGAATTTAGTTTTCTTGATAATTTCAAAACTACAGATTCAATCGCGACGAAATTTTGTATACTAATGAAGAAATTTATATTCAAGCTACATTCATCCAGATCACATGACCAGAACCATAGAAACCATAGAAAATAATAACTTTCGAACGGAAAGGCCTAGGGACTTGAAATTTTCAGGATAGGTGTGGATCTGAAATGTCGCGTTCACATTTATCAATGAGCAGAATTATACTAGGGGTTCCGTAAATACGGTCGTTTGAAATTTGGTTTTCTCGATAATTTCGAAACTACGGATTCGATCGAGATGAAATTTTGTATTTTAATCGAGAATAATATATTAAAGCAATATTTTGTCCAGATCGGATGACCAGAACCATAGAAACCATAGAAAATCGTAACTTTCGAACAGAAAGGCCTAGGAACTTGAAATTTTCAGGGTGGGTTTGGATCGCGAATATCGCGGTCACGTTCATCAATGAGCAAAATTAGACTAGGGGTTCCGTAAATATGGCCGTTCAAAATATTATTTTCCTGATAGTTTCGAAACTACTTATCAGATTGGAATGAAATTGTGCACCTAGCTGAGGAATAATGTATTCAAATTACGTGCAAAATTTTGTCCAGATCGCATCACCAAGACCACAGATACCATAGAAAATTCTAGCGAATTATCGGAAAAAAATTGATCAGCTAAAGCACCGACATGAAGTCTGGAGTTTCGCCTAATGTCAGAATTTTTTTGAAAGCTGTCGAAAATTCCTTCAATTGATTTCTTAATTGAAAAATGCGAATCTACCTACAAGGTGCATGTACGAGCGCTCAAAAGTTCCTGCCTTCACGGCCGTGTTTTTCGTAATTTTTTTAAATATTACATCAAATTCAATCATATACGGAAACAGAATTTAGGCATTATTAATGTTTCAGAATAAAAACTCAATTAATATAAACTAAAAGAGGGTGCAATATTGATGTTTGATGAATCTTCAGATAATACAAATGCCAATGGCGAATTGGCAGGTCCTGACCACTTTTTTCGTAATAAGTATTCCCTTGTTTGAGTTATAGCTACCCCCAAATCGCCAAATCGGGAGATGTCAAATAAAAATGTATTCGTCCAATTCCAAGAATTTATTATTTGTGCAATAAAACTCACGTCGAGATAATCAATACACCGTAATGTAAATGTTCATGAATTGTTCTAATCGGTACAAATGGCCATTTGTAGTTTACAGAATTTAGGCATTATTTGATGTTTTAGAATAAAAATTTCACGTGATAAAATCATCCATATCAACATTATGTGAATGAATGAGAAATTGCTAAGTTTCTCTGGAGATTAGTGGATTTATAGTTTTTTCAGATTGTTCATATAACAAGAATTATACAGAAATTTGAATTAATTCGGCCGAAACTTCAATTAGTAAAAATCTTAGATTAAGTTGATTTGTGAATAACAAGTTAAAATTATACAGGGTTAAACCGTCAAACGTTCATTATTTATTTTTCCAGAAAAAATGAGGAAGATTTTTTAATCCCAAAATTATATGTCCTTACTTGATTTGTTTTCGAGATACAGGATGTCGATGTTTTCAGAAGAAAAATTACGAAAAGCACTGCCGTGAAGTCAGGAGATTTTGAGGCGCTTTTGAGCTCGTTCATCCACCTTATAGGTATATTCGCATTCTCCAGTTTAAGAAACAAATTGGAAAGATTTTGACAGCTGTCAAAGAAAATTTAAAACTAAGGCGAAAATCTAGACTTCACGTCAGTGCTTTAGATGACCAATTTTCTTTCGATAATTCGCTAGAATTTTCTACGGTATCTATGGTCTTGATGATGCGATCTGGACAAAATTACCCACGTAGTTTGAATACATTATTCTTCATCTATGTGCGAATTTTCATTCCAATCCAATAAGTAGTCTCAGAATTATCAGGAAAAAAATAGTTTGAACGGCTATATTTGCGGAACCCCTAGTCAAATTTTGCTTATTGATAAACGTGACCGCGAAATTCGCGATCCGAACCTATCCTGAAAATTTCAAGTCCCTAGGCCTTTCCGTTCGAAAGTTATGATTTTCTATAGTTTCTATGGTTCTGATCATGCGATGGGGAAAAATGTAGCTTGAATATATCATTCTCAATTTAAATACAAGATTCCGTCACGATCAAATCCGTAGTTTTGAAATTATCAAGAAAACTGAATTTCAAACGACCATATTTACGGAACCCCTAGTCTAATTTTGCTCATTGATGAACGTGACCGCAACATTCAAGATCCACACCTATCCTGAAAATTTCAAGTCCCTAGGCCTTTCCATTACAATGTTATAATTTTCTATGGTTCCTATGGTTCTGGTCATGCGAGCTAAACAAAATTTGCATGTAGCTTGAACACGTGGACCTCCATTTGAGTGCACAATGTCACCTCGATCGAATCTGTTGTTTCGAAGTCATCAGAAAAACAAAATTTCGAGCGGCCATATTTACGGAACCCCTGGGCGAATTTCGCCCAATAACGAACTCAACCGCGGCATTCGAGATTCGAACCTACTCTGAAAATTTCAAGTTTCTAGGACATTCCGTTCGAATTTTTTTTTCAATCATTCGCTAGAATTTTCTACGGTATCTATTGTCTTGGTTATGCGATCTGGACAAAATTTCCCACGTAGTTTGAATACATTATTCTTCATCTAGTTTCGGAATAATCAGGAAAAAAAATAGTTTGAACGGCGGAATCCCTAGTCTAATTTTGCTCATTGATGAACGTGACCGCAACATTCGAGATCAACACCTATCCTGAAAATTTCAAGTCTCTAGGCCTTTCCGTTCGAAAGTTATAATTTTCTATGGTTTCTATGGTTCTGGTTATGTGAGCTGGACAAAATTTTGCATGTAGCTTGAATACTTTATTCTCCATCTTAGTACAAAATTTCACCTCGATCGAATTTGTAGTTTCGAAATAATCGGAAAAACATAACTTCGAGCGGCCATATTTACGGAACCCTGGGCGAATATTGCCTGATAACGAACTTAACCGCGGCATTCGAGATTTGAACCTACCCTGAAAATTTCAAGTTTCTAGGACATTCCGTTCGAGAGTTATCGTGTATACGGCCGGCCGGACGGACGGACGGAAGGACAGACAGACAGAATTTTCCGCCGGATTCGTCATCAATGAGTCGAACATAGTCGTTTGAGAACATTTTTGGGTCAAAATTCGAAAAATACAGACATCGTGATGAAATGATATAGCCCTCGTGTAAGTAGTACGAGCGCTCAAAAAGTCTAATAATGATTTGTATAGTGTTAAATTTCGACCAAAAAAATATTTTAATTGAGAAATAGAAATTTTTATGTATCGTCGACAGTTATAACAATAACCATATAGATTATGAAGTCTTTTCGTATAAGAAATGCATTCATGAATTTGAAAGAAATCATAGACCATAAGATTTAAGTAATTATTCTTAGAGATCAATATATGCTGAATAATCTGAATGTAAACAAATTCTTCATATAGAAATCTGGAAAATTCACAATTAATTCAAAATTTTAAATAGTTAAAATGGGCCAATTTAGAAGAAATGCATATTAAAATATTGGTAGTTTATAGTTTATAGTTAGGAAGGGGTTACGTTCCACTGCGACCTCAAGGTCTATTGTGCCCCCCATCAGAGCCGTATTCGCAAATGCGCTACCTACAGCTCGCCCTCCAGCTCCAGAGCTCCAATGAACTCCAGTATCTGAGAGGGCTTCAAGGAGGAAATATTGGTAATAAATCACTCAAATTTTCTGAAATATTTCTTGCACATAATCATATCAAGAAAGAATGTGGATTGGATTATCATTAATTATTGTGAATTTTCTTGGAGATTTGACATGTCGATTTTCAATTGTTTTGGAAAAACTAAATAAATTTAAGGGAAATCTACCGAGAGTATCCGTCGGTCTTTTATGAAAATTAACCCATTCAATTCGAGTTATTCCATCTGAAATAAAAACAAAAGAATTTCGTTTTCGAATGATGTGTTAAAAGTAATTACCCAAATCAAAGGTGAATGGAAACAAGTCAATCAACAGAACCAGGGCCCAGTAACAGAATAATATGGTGCAAGCAAGATCCAAGTGTTTTCCAAAAGAAATTGAGAATTATTAATTTACAGCTAGCATCCTCTCAATCTTAAAATATCCGGGTTAATATAAATAAAATTTTCAAAGTAAAAATAATTTGGTAAAATTTAATATTGGGGCCCATATTCCAAATTTTTAGTTAATTGAAAATAAA
Source organism: Aphidecta obliterata (assembly GCA_963966015.1). Classification (NCBI taxonomy): domain Eukaryota; kingdom Metazoa; phylum Arthropoda; class Insecta; order Coleoptera; family Coccinellidae; genus Aphidecta; species Aphidecta obliterata. The sequence goes on along the minus strand of OZ014430.1, from coordinate 9,703,812 downwards.
TAAGTAGTTTTTTTTATCATAACAATTGGCTTTCTATATCTCTCTCTGATTGATTTATTCCATTCCATTCACTCTCATAGAGTTTCTGAAAAACAAATTTTGAAATAAGATATCTGTTCATATGATAACACAACTTACCTGTTCAAATATTCCTTCAAAAAAATATCCGCAAAAGAAAAGATGATGTCCACTAATTGAGCGCTCGTACTACTTACACGAGGGCTTTGATCGATTCTTTCTATGACGAAGGCCTTCTGTCGAGAAATTGACGAAAGGCCATAGTTCCCTAAAAGATGGAAAAACTAAGAGTACTATTATTGAGCGCTCGTACGACTTACACGAGGGCTATATCATTTCGTCACGATGTCTGTATTTTTCGAATTTTGAGCCGAAAATGGGCACAATCGACTATGTTCGACTGATGACGAATCCGTCGGAAAAGTTTTGTTCTCCTGATTACTTGGAAACTACAGATTTTATCGAGATGAAATTTTGCACTCAAATAGAGAATGAGGTGTTCAAGCTACATGTAAAATTTAGTCCAGATCGCATGTTCAGAACCATAAAAACCATAGAAAATTGTAACTTTTGAACGGAAACGCCTAGGAACTTGAAATTTTCAGGATAGGTGTGGATCTCGAATGTCGTGATCACGTTTATCTATGAGCAAAATTTTACTAGGGTTTCCGTAAATATGGTCGTTTGAAATTTAGCTTTCTTGATAATTTCAAAACTACAGATTCGATCGTGACGAAATGTTGTATACCTACTAATGGAGAATGATATATTCAAGCTACATTTCTCCAGATCGCATGACCAGAGCCATAGAAACCATAGAAAATCATAACTTCCGAACGGAAAGGCATAGGAACTTCAAGTTTTCAGAGTAGGTTTGGATCGCGAATGCCGCGGTCCGTTCATCAATGAGCGAAATTAGACTAGTAAATACGTCGTTTGAAATTTTGTTTTCTCGATAATTTCGAAACTACGGATTCGATCGAGATAAAATTTTGTATTTCAATGTGAATGAAATATTAAAGCAACATTTTGTCCAGATCGCATGACCAGAACCATAGAAACCATAGAAAATTATAACTTCCGAAGAGAAATGCCTAGGAACTTAAAATTTTCAGAGTAGGTTTGGATCGCGAATGTCGCGGTCACGTTCATCAATGAGCAAAATTAGACTAGGGGTTCTGTAAATATGGCCGTTTAAAATATTTGGTTCCTGATAATTTCTCAACCACTCATTGGATTGGAATGAAATTAGCTGAAGAATAATGTATTCAAACTACGTGCAAAATTTTGTCCAGATCGCATCACCAAAACCATAGATACCATAGAAAATTCTAGCGAATTATCGAAAATAAATTGATCAGCTAAAGCACCGACATGAAGTCTGGAGTTTCGCCTAAGTTTGAGAATTTTTTGACAGCTGTCGAAAATTCCTTCAATGATTTCTAAAACTGGAAAATGCGAATCTACCTACAAGGTGGGGGTACGAGCGCTCAAAAGCTCCTGACTTCACGGCAGTGCTTTTATAATTTTTTTTTCGAAATATCTTCACTGAAAACTCGCAAAATGTCATAAAAGACAATTCTGACGTGTACAAAATCTTTGCTTTGTATATCAGAAAATCAGAGCCTCTCATGCGCAACTATTTACAGAATATCCGTAGCTTACAGAATTGCAGATTGCAGTTCCTGTAGTAACTCCTATAGATTTATGCCAAGAGATCCGTCTAGATTCGAGAATCGAATCCGCAAAGTATTCTTGCATTAATTTTTCTATAATATCCAAATCGACAAGTTCACCAAGACTATTCTTAATCAGAAATATTGTTGCATAAATATTTCTGGAATATACCACATGAATATACCTCAATTACCATCTCTCAAATTTAGTCGATTATTCCCTTCCTATTAATTTTGACCAATCGCTATCAAGAATTGGTATGTCAAATATAAATTTTAGGTGGAAAAATTACTTAACAACTGTCAACTTAGCTGTCAGCAGTTTTTCCGGAAAAAAATTGGAAAAATTTCATGCAAGTTTGACAAGTTGCTTTGTAAAAACAAACTTGATGGTTTCTATGCTGTGTTGCTGCGTTACCAACAACAAAGATCACAAACAACGCTTACGAATTTATTAATTTTTCAACTGAAACTCAAAATGAATCGGTTTGGAGATGTTTCCGAAAGTAAAATTAATGCGGCTGTTGAAAACAGTGTTCCACTAAATACTCAAAAAATTCACACATAAAATGTTCATTTAACTCAGGAAATAATCTTACCAAATATCCCTCGGGCATCTAATATTTCCTGTGGAAAAATTGGAACACTCGTTTCTAAGTAATCTGTTTTAACAAATAGCATTCGCGAAAGTGGAAAAATCCTCGTCTTTGACTCAGATTTTTAAAGCCACTCTCGCTCATGCTATTTGTTAAAACAAATTACCTAGAAACTCGTTTTTCCGAATTTTTCCCGAAAAATAATAAAATAATAAGAAATTCAAACAAGCAAGTTGTATTTTGTGTTATCAATCTAATGAAAATAACACATTCAATAAAAACTGTGGGTGGTATTGACAACGCCTAATAAATTCCACTCCTCCATTGATCAGAAATGGTAAAACTGTTAATCATGATCAGAAGGACACGTCGAAAATGCATGAAATTGGTTTTTCGACACAGAAAAGATTACTATTTGCATTTTTCGACAAAAACTATTTTGATCCCTTGGCTAATCGGGGCTACACATGGCGCATTGTATTTTTTACACATCGATTTGACCGTTGCCCCTTGCGTAATTTTTTATCGAGTTTTTTGTAGATCACGAAACGGGGGGCTGGCACGTGCTAAAAGAGGGTGCAATAATGATGTTTGATGGATCTTCAGATAATATAAATGTCAATGGCGAATTGGCAGGTCCAGATCACTTTCGGAATAGGTATTCTGTTGTTTGAATTATACCTCCAAATCGTGAGATGTGAAATGAAAATTTATTCGTACGATTCCAAAAATTGATTGATTGATGATTTGTTCAATAAATACTTACTTCGAGGAATATAATACAACAAAATGTGAATGTTCATGAATTGATTTAATCGGTAGTACCTACCCTTCATGCAATGGCCATTTGTAGTTTTTCGGTCTATACATTTCAATGCAAATACTTTCAATAGTCACCTGGTCAGGGCACAAGCCATCTGCTGTCATTGTGGTGTTGAAATGACCCACCACCAGCAATGGTTTTCGATACAATATACCTAGTAGGGATGGCAAGCGAATTGGGACTTTTGGGAGATGGGAGATGTTAGTCAGCAGAAATCCGCAAATCTGAAAAAAAAATATGAAAAGTTGAACATTATTTTCTGGATTTTATTATCATTTGGTATGCATTTTCAGTTGAAATATTTACAATTTGATCCTCGAGTTATTTATCGAATACTTGATTGATCCTCCATAGCGGCCAGTAGCTCTCGTCGAAGAAATAAGAATTTGGATTTCATGGATATCCAAAATTGATTTATTTCGAAATACGTATAAGTTTGGTGAATTTTGAAAATAATAAAAAAATAAAGGCAATTGAGAATTATATTTTTGTCATACAATAATATAAAAACATATATTAAAGCCTAAATTCAGTCATTTGATATCATATTTACACCATGATTCATTCCGAGATATTTCTCATACAATATCACAGAAAATTTTTCAATTGTGTTCCATACGTAACTCAGGTTCTATAACTCAATTTTATTTTGTGGACAAAATAATATTCATTCGTCTCTTCTTATTCTTTCAAAATTCACTATAATTTATACTTATTTCAATATATTTCAAATTTGAATATCTATGAAATACAAATTCTCATTCATTCGACAGTAGCCACTGGCCACCATATAAAATCAATAGAATATTCGAAGAAAACGTGAGGACCATAAAAAGCCATACAGAATTGAATATAATCAGTTTGGTTTTGTGTAGAATATGAAAAATTGTGAATATTTTCATTTCTACTGAAAATTCATGTCAAAGATATATATTTTTCAAATCAGAAATAAACTAGTTTTCTGAAAATAATTTTCAACTAATCACATCCAATTTACGAATCGTTTTTCATTCGTAATAAAGGTTTTATTATACATATAACTTTTCATTATTTTGTGAAAATAATTATATTCATTCGTCTCTAATTTTTCTTTTTTTTTCGGAATAAACCATAATTCATACGTATTTCAAAATATTTCAAATTTGAATATCTTTGAAATCCAAATTATAATTTATATGAGAGTAGCCTCTAGCCATCACAAAGAATCAATAGAATATTCGAAGAAAAACGTGAGGGCCATATATAGGGAGCCATATATAATTAAATATAACCAGTTTGATATGTGTGAAACATGAAAAATTGTGAATATTTCAGTACTACGTTATATATTTTTGAGCGCTCGTACTACTTACACGAGGGCTATATCATTTCGTCACGATGTCTGTATTTTTCGAATTTTGAGCCGAAAATGGTCTCAATCGACTATGTTCGACTCACTGAGGACGAATCCGTCAAAAAATTCGAGTCTGTCCGTCCGTCCGGCCGTCCGGCCGTCCGTCAGCACGATAACTCTCGAACGGATCAACCTAGAGACTTGAAATTTTCAGTGTAGGTTCAGATCCCAAATGCCTCGGTCAAGTTCGTTAATGGGCAGAATTCCACCAGGGGTTCCGTAAATATGGCCGTTCAAAGTTTTGTTCTCCTGATTACTTCGAAACTACAGATTCGATCAAGATGAAACTTTGCACTCAAATGGAGAATGAGGTGTTTAAGCTACATGTGGAATTTTGTCCAGATCGCATGACCAGAACCATAGAAACCATAGAGAATTGTAACTTTTGAACGGAACCACCTAGGGACTTGAAATTTTCAGGATAGGTGTGGATCTGGAATGTCGTGATTACGTTCATCTATGAGCAAAATTATACAAGGTGTTCCGTAAATATGGTAGTTTGAAATTTAGTTTTCTTGATAATTTCAAAACTACAGATTCGATCGTGACGAAATTTTGTATACTTATGGAGAATGATATATTCAAGCTACATTTCTCCAGATCACATGACTCGAACCATAGAAAATCATAACTTTCGAACGGAAAGGCCTAGGGACTTGAAATTTTCAGGATAGGTGTGGATCTCGATTGTCGTGATCACTTTCATCTATGAGCAAAATTATACTAGGGGTTCCGTAAATACGGTCGTTTGAAATGTTGGTTTCTCGATAATTTCGAAACTACGGATTCGATCGAAATGAAATTTTGTATTTTAATCGAGAATGATATATTAAAACAATATTTTGTCCAGATCTCATGACCAGAACCATAGAAACCATAGAAAATTGTAACTTTCGAACGGAAAGGCCTAGGAACTTGAAATTCTCAGGGTGGGTTTGGATCGCGAATATCGCGGTCATGTTCATCAATGAGCAAAATTAGACTAGGGGTTCAGTAGATATGGCCGTTCAAAATATTTTTTTGCTGATAGTTCCGAGAATACTGAGCGGATTGGGATAAAATTCTGCACCTTGCTGAGTAATAATGTATTCAAACTACGTGCAAAATTTTGTCCAGATCGCACCACCAAGACCATAGATACCGTAGAAAATTCTAGCGAATCATCGAAAAAAAATTGATCAGCTGAAGCACTGACATGAATTCTGGAGTTTCGCCCAAGTTTCAGAATTTTTTTGACAGCTGTCGAAAATTCCTTCAATTGATTTCTGAAACTGGAAAATGCGAATCTACCTACAAGGTGCATGTACGAGCGCTCAAAAGCTCCTGCCTTCACGGCAGTGCTTTTCGTAATTTTTAAATCATATTTGTTTCTCGAAAAAGCAGTTCAAGAATGTTCCACCCATTTCCCTTGTTTTTACAATTTCAAAGATATTATTTTTATTGCATTATGCACCTCTCCAGACTTTCAACTGAATATGAATTCGTTTTCAGACGATTAATGAACTATTCAGAATATAGAGGTTTTTTTTCAACCCTCGTATAGCTAATATAGGTTTTTGAAAAATATTTTGATGAGATTATCCCGGATAAAATAGAGGACAGGGTTTGTTGCTAGCCCAGATTCTGTCTGTATGTTCACATATCGAATATCGAGGGTCCACACTGACCGTTGGTCCCTCCTAACTTCTGCACGCCTGCTCTTGGATTTCGTGTTTGATTGACAGCTTTGTTGTTGTCTATTCTAGCGGGACTGAGAGCTTTTGACGTTTCGCAAACAATTAGTACACTTTTGCATACAATGGTTCTTGTCATTGCCAGTATCCACAACAGAAAGTAACAAGCACGTTTTTTCCACGAATGCATATAAAAAACGTATGCAAAGGGAAGCCATCACCAAATGCTCTTCGAGTGGGTGTTCATTGATTTCTAAACTATAACAGATCTTTGAATAATGTAATATGTAAGGAGAATTATGTTTGAAATGAATTTCCTTCAATTATAGGATTATAGCAAATATTACCCTAGTGCCAAAAATCTCTTTCCGCTGAATTACAATGATACTTCTACTGTTCTTGGATGGAAAATTACAATAACCAATAGGGGAAGGGGTCTTGATTTTATTTAAGTAACCATTGCAAACATTTCTGAAATTTTTTCGGGGCGTGCTAGGTGATGATAAGGTGGAAAACACTAGATCAGAAAAACTCAATTTTCTTTTCACGTGGGGTAGAGTAGTATGAATTTTCACATAACCCATTTTATTTATGTATGTAGAAAAAAGATTAATGAAGATCAGTTATATTGAATGTATCATAAAATCTCAATTCTCTTCTTATGTGGAATAGCTAGAAGGCTGAATTCCACAAAACCCATTTTATTGATGCCCCATAAAATTTCAGCAGCATATAAGGAATAATTTCTTCGATACCTCACGAAATTCCACATGAACCTTCGTCGTTATTTTACAACTAACTACAAAGATTCTGGGAATCTTGTCATTGAGCTGAATACTTATAAAAGAAAAAAATTGAATTAAACCAATTCGAAATTATTTTTCAGTTCTATTTCATCCTTCCTCTCATCATGACAAAACTCTCAATATTTAAATTCTGGTGTGTAAACATTGTTTTGAACTAAATTATAAATTATTATTCGATTGAATAAAAAATGAATAACTCTGTCCTAAATGTAATTAACAATTATGAAAACAAGCCCTAATATACAATTTTGATCATTACGAAAATTTCTGGTACCTACATCATTATATTTCCATTTTCGATAATGCTTTCAAAATCAATAAATAATGTCTGACTCATACTTTCAATTCGCCTGTTTGCATTGAATTGAAACACTATTGGTCAATTCTCCCCTCTTTAGAAAAGCCCTATTGGCTCAAAGCGAAGGGGAAGACAACGCATCCCTTGTTTTTTAAATGTTTTAGTCGGCCAATAACTGGCGATTGAATCGACACCCCTAAAGTGTGTACATTCTGTGTTAAAAGTAGAGAGAAAGGTTGCTCAAATGTTGTTTTTCCTCGGTGGAAATATTTGGTGATTTTTAGGTTTTCGTAGCCAAATTACAAGAATTCGATCGAGATAAAATTTTGTATTTTAAACGAGAATGACATATTAAAGCAACATTTTGTCCAGATCGCATGACCAGAACCATAGAAAATTATAACTTCCGAAGGAAAAGATCTAGGAACTGGAAATTTTCATAGTGGGTTTGGATCGCAAATTTCACGGTCACGTTCATCAATGAGCAAAATTAGACTAGGGGTTCCGTAAATATGGCCGTTCAAAATATTCTGTTCCTGATAATTTCGAAACTACCGATTTGATTGGAATGAAATTTTGCACCTAGCTGAGGAATGATGTATTCAAACTACGTGCGAAATTTTGTCCAGATCGCATCACCAAGACCATAGATACCGTAGAAAATTTTAGCGAATTATCGAAAAAAAAATGGATCACCTAAAGCACTGACTTGAAGTCTGGATTATCGCCCTAGTTTGAAAATTTGTTTGACAGCTGTCAAAAATTTCCTCAATTGGTTTCCAAAACGGAAAATGCGAATCTACCTACAAGGTGCATGTACGAGCGCTCAAAAGCCCCTGCCTTCACGGCAGTGCTTTTCGTAATTTTTGATTTGATTTTAAGCTGTCCAAATTGAAGGTTTTCTTATGTGGGAACAATTTGACCAGAGTCAATGTGGTTTTTTTTTCATTCGACTACATCTCTTTCCAACAGAATTTTATGATTTTTTTCGTCGAATCAAAAATCATTTTTTCGAGATTTTCGATGTATTCGGAATCATCTTGGTTGAATTAGTTGGTATGAGAAATTTCTTCGAGAACATCTTTTTAAGCAAAAAAATAATTGAGTATCTATGTAGGATGGAAAAAAAATAATTCTTCGATATAGAAATGAAACACATGTTATCTTCATAATTTGAGGGGGAAAATTTCGAATATATACTTGCTTTTTACTAGAATTTTTTTTTTAACAGTTCTGCCCTTTGAAGTTGAAACTTGGAGAGATCCCCATTTTTTGGATGCCCAAAATTGAGATTTTCCTTTGTGGAAATATTTGACCAGGGTCAGTGTGGATTTCTTTATATTTGGTTGAATTCTTTGGCTACCGAAAAAAATTATTGTGAAGTTTTTCGAACGTTTCTACAAAATTTTATGATTTTTTCATCATATAACTCTTTTTGAGCGCTCGTTCTACTAACATGAGGGCTATATCATTTCTTCACGATGTCTGTATTTTTCGAATTTTGAGCCCAAAATGGTCTCAATCGACAAGGTTTGATTCACTGATGACGAATTGTTTGTTATTATTATTGTTATTGTTTAATGTTTATATCCCGACTCTCCCAGGTCCATCGAAGAATTCGAGTCTGTCCGTCCGGCCGACCGTAAGCTCGATAACGCTCGGACAGAACGACCTAGAAGTTTTCTCCAAAGTTTTCAGGGTAGGTTCGAAACTGGAATGCCGTGGTTAAGTTCGTTATTGGGCAAAATTCCATCAAGGGTTCCGTCAATATGGCCGTTCGAAATTATGTTCTACTGGTTATTTCGAAACTACTGGTTCGATCGAGATGAAATTGTGCACTCAGATGGAGCATGACGTGTTCAAGCTACATTTGTCCAGGTCGCTTGACCAGAACCATAGAAAACTTCGAAAATTATAACTTTCGAACGGAAAGGCCAAGGTCCTTGAAATTGCTATCATAGGTGTGAATCCCAAATGTGACGGTCACGTTAATCAATGAGCAAAATTAGATTGAGGGATCCGTGAATATGGCCTTTCAAAATATTTTTCTCCTGATAATTTCGAAACTACTGATTGGATTGGAATGAAATTTCCAGACACATGAAGAATAATGTATTCAAACTACGTACGTCCACATCGCATTACCAAGACCATATAGATAGTATAGAAAATTCTAGCGAATTATCGAAAAAAAAAAATTGGTCCCCTAGAGCAATGACGCGAAGTCTGGAGTAATTTTTTGGTAAGTTGACAAGAAAACAATAATCGATAATCACAATCTCTGCAAAAAAAAACCGCAAACTTAGGATACAAATACTATTTTATAATCATTTGAAACACGTACTAATAATTTCGTACAGGGCCCGATGTTACAATATTCGAGAAGTCCATACGTTAAATAAAAAAATCACTAGAATAAGCTTTGCCAGATGAGATTGAAGATTCAATGAAAACTATGAAAAGTAACACTTAAATTTGAGTTTTATTAGATTTCGAAAAAAGACGCTCTGAGAAGTGAGAACTCTAGTTTGAAAATCCATTTTTTCCGCAATGAACCAAACATATTTCTTCTTGAATTGAAAGGAACAATTTTATTATGTTAAAATACAAATAACTGAATATATCTGATGCCAGAATTATGTCATAAGAAATAACAAATAATTAGTACAACTCACCTTCAATAGCACAATTTACAATGCTCGAATCCAAAAGCACAATGGCACAAAAGAGTCAGAATATAAAAAAAAATCAAAACTTATAACACTTCAAATCTGGATAGACACTATACGAACATTGAAATTTAAATTTTTTGCTCTTCCCTTCACAATTGAAAGAAATCAATATGTATGTAGAATATAATAAGATTCCCCAATGTTTCTCCCACTTCTTGAGCTCAAAACTCTCATTGGTGAATTTTTGGTAATACAAATCGTTTTTGAATACCACAGATGTGGCCTAAAAATCTAAACAAATCGATCATTATGAACCATCATCATCAAAGTAGACGCCCTTCAAAACAAGCTGGATGCGATAAGGGATGTAGTGTAAACAACTCATAAAAGGGCTGTGCTTGGAATTGCATGACGATATTGCCGATTGTAATATTTATGATCAGAGTGCGGAATCTTTGAATATTTTTTATATCAATTCGACCATATTTCTCGTATTTCTGACCAAATTGCATTGTCATTCTGTTTTTTGAATGTCAATGTTTCGAAATGTTGTGATCGAATTACTAACTTACGTAACCGTGTTGTCATCTTTCGAATAATTTTTTTTTGCTTGGCGCTTCTATTTTTTTTTTTTTTTATATTTTTTGGCGCCCCTTCGGACCTTGCGCCCGTGGCAAGTGCCACCCTTGCCACGCCCTAGATACGGCCCTGAATAAATAGAACAAATACCTTTTGTTTCATTATCCACGGCTACTTTGGTATAAATAGATCGCAACAGTGTCACGTGGCGTTCTACAGCTGCCTTAGATTTAGGCGAAAATCTTTATTTTTCGAAAACCGACAAATATAACCCCAATAAAGTTCGTATATTTGAAATCAGAAGAAAGAGCTCTACCGATTAGGAAGAAAAAATACTGGGTGTTCAATTTACCAAATACCAGTTTACATAATAGGTTAACAATGTTTTTTTTCCGTACTTTTTCTAGTCGTGAATTCTGAATGCCCCTCAAAAAATACTTCATATTTGCCCATTTAAACGTTTTTGTAAACCAATATTAACTGAGATAGCTATTGAGTAAAATATAAACATTCACCCGGTACATAAGTGGGAAATTGAGCTAAAACATTAATTCTTCGATATAGAAAATAAAAATATGTTTTTATATAATTCCAGGGTTTATATTCCAGATATGTACTTTCTTTTCGAGAGAAATCTGGTCACAACTGCATTTTGAAGTTGAAATATGTCCAAATTTGAGATTTTTCCTTGGAAATGTAACTCATTTTTCCGAGATTTTCATCTTATGCTACAAGGGAACATTGAGGTTTATGCAGAAATCGACAGGAGTCAGTTGAACCTGACATCTGTTGAGCGATTAGCTGAAACTTCGAAGCGATTGGGTTGATTGGTAAGAAATTCAACAAAGTTTGAACTTGACGTTTTTAATCACCCCATTTCATCGATATTGATTCAGTTGTTGTTGAGTCATCTAGATGTCTTTATATTCAGGAATCAACTAGGGAACTACACAAGAAAAAATTCACAAAATGAATATTCTAAATGTTCCAGGGGTCTTTCACCCCTTGATAATTAGACAGTCCAACCTCAACCATCAAATCTTTATATCATTGAAAAATAGGTTATGTTGAAATGCGAAATGATGATGATCATGACATGGTACTAAAATTGGTTGATTCTATAGGCACATCTGTTAAGTCTCCAAACCACAATCAATGATTATAGATAATGCTTTTTCAACACAAACTTTGAGCTTAAATACACAGACGGATTTTGGATTCTACTCTACACAAAACTCAGACTGTGATAGGTTATCCGAAAGATTCATTTTTTCAGAAGAGCAAATCCTAAAAATGCAATGAGTAGCAACTGAACCAATGGAGATTTTATTTCTAGAACAATTTTCTTGATGTATACCTACATGAAATTATGTCTTTCTTTCTCCATTTTGACATCAAGAGTAAAGTTGATGATATAGCTGGTTTCCTCATCCATATAGAAAGGAGGATGATCATCGATATACAAAGGGTTATATCATGATTGTTCTTTAACTTGTTCTAATTCCATGGTGAAATAAAAGACGAATAAACTCCTGACATTTTTAATAGTCATATGAACATTTTTACATGCATACCTTATCAAAGTATTTTCAAAACATTTAAACGGTTGAAGTCAATGAAGAAATAAATAAGTAACAACAATATTCAAGACTCAAACATGAAACGGAAATAAGAGCAAACTGAGAATTTTTCGATTTGAGGTACCCACCCAACTATGTGGTAATTCATGACACGACGATAGGAATCGAATATCATACAACAAACAAATAACACATAATATTCAAGGCTGCTAAAATCTGTGGGATTTATTAACTGGAAATATCTTACTTATTGAACTAAAAAGTGAAAATACGCCATATCTATTTCGTCTTATAAAAATATCTTTCATTAGAGCACCTCATATTACTTAAACCCTTCAATGATATATTGAAATTAACACTTTGAACCAATATCCAATTCATTCTTGTAAGAATAATGCTCGAAATAAATTTATGTACAACGGCAAGAAAATACCAAGATGATCAAAATTTATACAATTCATATCAATAAAACATCTGTAGGTACCTAACTGTACAAAAGAAAAAAACTATACAAAATTAGAGCAAGTGCATGAAATTTTTACAAATGGAAAAAGAAAAATGTACGATTTGAACTCATTCAGTAATACTGTTTTTGCAAGCAGACTTCACTGTTAAGCAAAGTTCGAATTGTCATAGATTTAAATTTCCAGTAAAATTCTTATACATTTAGATTTACAAGCACCATATACATATATAAATATCTTTCATTATATAAATTCACTGTTTTACACTGAGCCAGACAGAAAATATCGCACATTATATTTTTCTATTTGCTGTTATACAGAGGTTTTTTCTTTAAATCAGAAATTCGATCCAGAAACTATAATGAGACAATTGCAAGTACCAATAAAGTAGGAAGCGATCTCCAGTGAACCATACCTAAAATAATAATTTAAAAAATAACATCACAGACAAAATTTCAACTAATTTATAAATATTAAAATCAATGAATCACTGGAATCAATGAAATTTCTTTGAAAATAAAATCTTTGGAAAATTTTCTAAAACAATCTTCGAATTCATCCACATTGTTATTACTTGCTTATTTTCACTTTGGATAAGAACCATAAGTGAAAAATTCACTGTGAGAAGTACATTGGAAGCTTCAACAGATTTCAGTGTAAGGAATTGACACATAATGAGCACATTTGATTTTTGGAACACACAATTCAATTCGAAATGAAATTCCCATGTGAATATCCTGAAATTTCCTCGATATACTTCTACTGATCATTCATTATTGCAACTGGACGAAAATCTCAGCATTATGTTCGAGCACGTATATAAAAACTTGTAAATTCAACATTCTAATCGCAGTACTTTTCATAATTTTATATATTGCTTTTATTTAAAAATCAGTCTAAAAAAGTCAACAACTCGACCGTTCCGAATGAACCTTCCCCGTCAAGACTACGTCCCTAATCATAACCTCAAACGGAAAAAATAATTTTGACTCATAATAAAGGAAAATACGCTCCTAATTTCTATCTTATATCAGTATTTGAAAATATTGAAACAACCCATCTATCAGTTTCGAGGTTACCTCAACTGCAACACAGCCTCATTTATATCAGAAAAAACAAAAAAAAATAAATAAATAAGTCTAATAAACATGAGTATCTTCAGAAATTTGAACGTATAATCAATAAAGACGAAACATCAGTTCTAATAACTATAATAAATAAATTATCAAAAACTCAACAAGAACTAAAACTACAACTGAGCAGACTTCTCTTAGGTACATTCAATAATGTGAAGGGGGGAACTAGATATCACGCTAGGGCGTGTTTCTGTACCCCCACCACGATGATGATGATGGTGGTGGTGGTGGTTCTGCTGCATGGAGATGGATCTCGCGAATCCACTGTGCAAGACTGTGTGTCCCAACTGAATCTGCTGGGATTTGTGGTACTCCATAGCTTTGATCTCATTTCGGTAGTCTCTCTTGGAATTCATTGATTCTAGAAAACGAATCTGTTGCGATTTGCGGAAATCAATCGTTTTCATTTCGTTCTCTTGTTCCATCTTGTATTCGACCGATTCCATAAAATGCATCTTTGGGGATTTATGGGACTCGGGTTCATTGTGGTGGTCTTTTTTGGAATCCACGAATTCCATGAAGTAGGATTGTGGGGATTTCCGAAATTCGACAGTTTCAGTTTGATCATGGTCCATTTCCTTGGTGTTTGTGGATTCTATAAATGAATAAGGAGAAATAAGTATAAATGAGTCTCATTTCTTATTTTTTTCATGTACATCGGATTCATTGATCTTCGTATCTTTATATTGTTTCATTCTTTTTGAGCGCTCGTTTTACTTACACGAGAGCGATATCATTTCGGCCCGATGTCTGTATTTTTCGAATTTTGAACCGAAAATGGTCTCAAACGACTAAGTTCGACTCACTGATGACGAATCCGTCGAAAAATTCAAGTCTTTGCGTCCGTCCGTCCGCCCGCCCGGCCGTAAGCACGATTACTAACGGAACGACCTAGAGACTTAAAAATTTTTAGTGTGGGTTCAGTTCTCGAATGCCGCAGTCGAGTTTGTTAATGTACAGAACTCCTCCAGGGGTTCCGTAAATATGACCGTTCGAAATTTTGTTCTCCTCATTACTTTGAAACTATCAATTTGACCAGAATGAATGTTCAAGCTACATGCAAAATTTTGTCGAGATGACGAGAACCATAGAAACCCTAGAAAATTATAACTTTCGAACGGAAAGGCCGTTTTTTTTCTGATAATCTGCACATAGATGAAGAATAATTTATTTAAACTAGGTACGTGCGAAATTTTGTTGCGTTATTAAGACCATAGATAGAAATTCTAGCGAATTATCGAAAAAAAATGCGAATCTACCTACAAGGAGATTAACTAGCGCTCAAAATCTCCTGACTTCAGCGCTGTGCTTCAATTTTTCATTTCGTTTTCAAATCAGATTGAGTTTTTCCTGAAGAAGTTTCAAATTAAATTTATGATTTTACTTTCATTATATGAATAAGATAAACTCAGTGACATAACCTAACTAAGCGTAACTTATATCTGGCAACGTCGGCCTAATATGACAGATGTGATACATTAGATCTTCTGAAAATAGTACGCCTCAATTTTCCACTGTTTCAATTAGTTTGATACTGTTTTTTTCTCAAAGTGAAGATAAATAATTCCGAAAAAAAATTTCAGCACAAAGAGAAGATCAGAATGTTAAGGCGGAAGAACTGCGAATCGAAAAAGCCCAATTGGATATAGAATTGAAGAAAAATGAATGGGGGAGAATTAAATGATTTTCATAAATTGCTTTTTTGACCCATAAGTGTTTTAGTATGTTTTTTCCTTTTGGCATCTTTCGTAGTGATTAAGTTTTTAACACATCTTTCGAATCAATAAAAATTTTGTTACCTATTTTCTTGCGAGATAATGCCAAGTAGTTGCAAAAACGTATATAAACACATCATACCATATTCGGAAAGCAAATGAGACATCGAGAAGTAAATACCTAGAATACACAATCCGAATGAAATATCTAACAGAACCAGTTCTGAACTTGTTCTGTTCAAGGTCATCATCAGTCATCATCAGGTGGATGAGAAAAAGCTAAATATTTTATGGGAACTCGCTTATTATAATATCAATTTCCAGATGGGATAAGGGTGTTAATGCGTACATTTAACTAGATACCTGTACAATGTTTTTCTAGGAATCGTCATAAACGGCACCGTTATCATCTCATTTGTCACTTTGATCTTCGAACTATCAAAGCAAGTAACAAATTTTTTGACATTTCGATAATTCAGAGGTTAAATTCACGTCGATCATTAAGGGACGAGAAGTAGATTTCATCGTTTTGTCTGACAATTAGAAATAGTGATATTCGTGAATTCCATAAGACATCAATTAACTAAACTGAGCCATACGTTCGAATTCACATTTCCTACTCATATTATTATATATTATATTTATATATTGAAATATATTCTTCTGAATAACTATCATACACACCTGCTTGTGGGCTAACAACCTGCGGCCTCGAGAGTCCAGGATTCAAGATTTGGCTCACGATATGCGCCTGCTGGTTACTTGAAACTTCATAAGATTCTTTGCGATTCTCAGCAAGCTCGTCGCCAACCTCCACAGTTAATCCTTGAAAAAAAAAACGAAAAATTGAAGCATAACAACACACAATAATTGGCGACCACAAAAAGTAGCAGACTAGAAATGTTACCTGTGTGTCTCTCCAAGTTCTCCGAATGGGTCTTATGGAAGGTGTCCATCTCTTTTTCGGTTTCTCGGGGCTGGGGCACGCAGTTGGTCGATTTCCAATGGGTCCTCAATCCAGAAGCGCTGATGTAGTTCTTGTTGCACGCCGCACAAATGTACGGCCTCTCGTTCGTATGAAGCCTCTTGTGGAGTTTCAGGTGTACGAACTGGGTGAATTTGGCTGGGCAATTTTCGCAGTGATAAGGCTTAGTTCCGCTATGTAACCTCATGTGGGTCTTGAGGTTAGACGTCGACGAGAACCTCTTCTTGCAGATGTTACATTCGTGAGGTCTCTCGCCAGTATGCACCAAATGGTGTTTCTGTAAATGAGCTAGTTGGGTAAAAGACTTTGTGCAGACGTTACACTTGAAAGGTCTCTCCCCGCTGTGCGTCCTAAGATGAACCTTCAAGTTAGAAAGTTGTCCGAATGTTTTGCTGCAAACGTTGCACTCATAATGCATTTTGCCATCTTTTTTTCTCAAGGGGTACCCGAGGCTCTTGTATCCCCTCGAAGCTGAATTTGGACTCAGAGGATCCGACAATTCGGAACATTTGGAAGATGTTGGCGACGTTCGGCCACTGTGGGGCTGGAGGGGCGTCAAAGGCGTCAACAGATGGTGGGTTATGTTAGCGTTTATGATGTGCTGCGTCGGTATGATCAGATTACCGTTACTGGGGTGCTGGTTCGGTATAAATCCGTTGGTAGAGGATGGCGGGGAATATGGAGGTGAACGAGGTGACATGGTACTATGTACCAGAGGCGGTGAGTTGTATAACGTGTAAAAATTCGGTGGCGAATGGTTGTTGCACTCTCCCGAATACCCAGACATCGGGTGCTCAGGGGAAGAGCTCGAAGAAACTTTCATCAGCAATGGGCTCACGGTCCTCGGAAGAGCTTTAGGAGGCGGCGATACGTTAGTACTCGAATCAGGGCTCACCGCACTGTACCTCTGGCTCTTCTTGTAGGAGTACGCCATCTCAGTTGGTGAAGTTGGTGATGTCGACTTTTCCACACTCTCGTTGTTGTTTGAGTCTATTCGGTTTCTTGAGAGGATATTCTCCAAAATACTGGAGCTTGGAGGGGAGTATCTGGGGGAAAGCACCCTAGGCTGCTTCGCTTCGGGCTCGTAGTACTTCGCAATAGGAACTTCTTGTGGAGGTGAGTCGTAAACTATAACAGTATTATGAGGACTCACTATTCTCGTAGTCAAATGCGTATTACTGACTTCAGGTACTATCGTAGAATCATCTTTAGAGATGATAGTTGGTTCGTCTTCCGATTTCATACTAGACTTATAGTTATATGCTTTAGAAATCTTAATTTTCACCTTTCTAAACTCGTTTTTTGGTTCTTCGGGGGATAAGGGTTGTATAACCGCCGTTTCTGCCACAGCAGGTTTCGTACTGAAGTCGAGAACATAGTTGTTCTCGCTCTCCGAATCGCTCGAATCATCCGGGGGAGATTCTCCCCTTTCTTGGTATTCATTGCTGTGATACCCTTCGTCGGAACCAACACTTCCATCGACGAGTTCAGGTGGTGTTAGCTGACGGTCACACGTGGTACCTTCTTTGGTTACAGTATCTGCAGTGTTTACAATTATCGCCTCCATCCGAGGAATCCCTGATTTTGAAGCTTCGATTTGGTGATGATGAATGGACAAGTCTTCCACGATCCCTTGGTCGGTTGTATGGTGCTGGTTGATGGACAAATCTTCAACGAGAGGTTGACTGATGGGAATGTCATCAGGAAGGTGATGGTCCGGGTTCAAATCTCTCGTGAGATGTTGATCAACCAGTATAGAGGCCGCGTAATGCTGGGTCAGATCGCAGGCAGATTCTGGCTGGTCATCATCAACCATCATATCGGTTTCGAGATGATCCCTTTCGTCTTCTTCGAGAGATAAATTACTCATGGGGGAGTTTCGTCCGTTATGTTTCTCTGAGAGATGCTGGCGCATGTTTATTGTCTGTAAGGGATGCTGGATGTGTCGCATTGTCCGCGAAGGATGTTGGATCATATTCATAGGTTCTGGAATAGTCGGGTGACCGGCTGCTATTTCTGAAACATTAAAATTCATCATAATTATACATATTGAGGGTACCAACTGAAATATTGGGAAGATAGAATCACACTTACGTAGCCTCACAACCATCTGATCTCCAGTGAGAGGGTAATCTAGCCTATCTGCGAACTCTCTACAGTACCAAACCAAGAGCTCTTGGTTTGGCAAAATTGGTTTGATCGCGTAGAAATAAATCTGCATTTTGTATTGGCAGGCGATAAGATTTTGCGATTCCCTCGAAACGGCTGGGCTGACGAATCTCATCCAGTTGGCCATCGAAATGTCAGATGCATCGATGTAATAAAAATCTTCTCTCGTATCATACACCTAGTAAAAAATTTTCGTTACTTTAAAGATTCGAAGATAGAGCTGAAGTCTTAATATCTATTGTGAAAGTTTCTATAAAAATTGGTTTTCAGAAATGGATATAAACCTTTTTGAAATGAAATCATTACCGAGCAATGATGATATTTGTATCCAGTTCTGATATTAAAACAAAAGCTATAAAACAGCCACGGAACTCTTCAAGCTTCATCACAAAGGAAGTTAGATTTGCGGTGTTAGATATATCAAGCACCATGAATAAATTTGACAATTCATTCATAATATCAGTCGATAGCATTTTTACATTGCTTATCGCGCGACAATATCTACATGGAAGAAGAAAAAAGGTACCTTTTCACCACAGTAGCTTCTGTAAAACCCACCTCGTTGAACCTGAACGAAAAACGAATAATTTTGTTAGAAAAAAATGTCAGTTTGGCTTTTTGATTGAATACGGTTTCCCGAAGATGTTCAACGACATGTTCGAAACTTGAAAACTTCAAGCCAGCAAATGAGAGAAAATAAAAATAAATATAAGATGCAACGAGAACGACATGCCTTTTTGATCTTCATGAAACTGTATATATTCATTTATTTTTTATCGAAGAAACAAAATTTGCAATTTCCCATAGTTTTTATTGGTATAGTTGTCGATCTAAGTAATTTTTGAAATATATTCAATTTCTAACAAAGATTCTGAGATTAACCTGATGCGAAAATCAGGTATGCAAAAAAAAATTTGAATGGATAATTTCGGTGATGCGAACGTTTTGAAACATAGCAACATGGATTGTTCTTGAATGAAGATTTTTTTGAATATTATTATGGGATACATTCTCTTAGAGAAGAATAATGACTGAATTTAAAGATAATTTACCCGATACCTTCAGCCCATAATGAGGAAAATTACAATTATTTAAAAAAAAAATATTTGAATTGGTTGACGAGGACTATTTGAAGAAAAGCAACATGGATTCTTTAGAAGGATATTTGAATACTATTTTCGAACACATTTCTTTAGAAAAGTACAAATTGAAGAAAATAATAAGTACCGAAGTCCTTCAGCCCATACCAATAACAAAAAAAAAACGGGAATTATTCAAATTTGATCTGAATTGGTTGAATTTTATTTACGACTTTCTTCAACAAAAAATCACAAGATTTTAAATTTTTTTTACCAAGTTCTTTTTTAACCCAGGAAATAATTTTAAGAAGTTAAAGTCAATCATGAGGTGACAAATCGATCAAAAATGCCCGAATGATTTTATAACTACACAATGTATAATTTATAAACATATCTATAGTGGTAATAAGTATGACTTTTGTAGATAAATCAATTTTCCCATTTAATTTAGTCGTTTTGATTAGAAACTTATGAAAAAAAGTTTTCGCGTAACGCAAACTCTTTATGTATCCGTAAATATTTACAGGAGAATCTTCAAAAGATGTGTCCAGAATCGACTCATAAGTAACTAGTGATATGCACCAATTTCCTATCAGTAGAGCAGAAAGTCGAAAAGCAAAATAAGCCTTTTTAAATCATGCAGTATTAACAGTAGTTGCAATAAAGCAGAACAGTTCATTGACATTTACAAATGTACAAAGTTCTCTTAACATAAAATGATGAAAAATAAAAATGAGATATAGTAAGCAAAGCTATTCTTACATGAAAACTATCAAGCATGGAAAGCTTTATACTCACCCTCCAAAAAAACTTTCTATTCGCAGTGAACGGTATCTCATCTTTGGCATAACTCCGTCCTTTCAATGGACCAAATCTCGTTCCACGTGGAATATATCCCGTACTCCACACACCATTGGTGGCCTGCAAAACATCAAACCCAATTATTCGATTACCCAAAGTCAAAAAACCACTCCATTAAAAAATGGTACCTACATCTTCTAGTGCTTGCGAAGGCTTTAATGTTAAATTTCTTGGTAGGGAAGCAATAGCCCGACCAGGAGCGTTTGGATCAACGTCGACGTCGGGAACTATAAAAGTCACATATTTTTCGAAATCTTCCTCGCGAATATTGCTGATGTCCAACTCATCAGGACAATGAACTTCGCTACCATCCATTGCGTCCTGGAAAAAATGTAAGTGTTAGTCCAACCATAATTTTCAGCTTTGGAATACCACAAAAAAAAAAACAAGAATTGCATCCTTGGCCTTGAGAAACAAAAAATAATAACAACGCCAGATTGATAAATGTTCATCAAAAACTTTGGTATATATAAGGTAGTTTCTTATTGGTGAATCGATATTGATATAGGTGCAAAAATGTGCTTAAGGAAGAGTTTCAATCGTGGTATTATCTCGTGGTAAGCTCACCTTTACCTATGCAAGTGTTAACACTGAAACATGGAGGGAATATATTCGACTTTCAGCCCATATTTTAGACGTTACGTTTTTACATTGACAATTCCAGTATCACCCTAGTTTCTATTGTCATGATATTGACACTAATAACATTTCCAAAAATAATCTAGGAACGAATAATTTCTTCAACTTTTGGCGGAAAAAATAACAATTTATTTGGGCATCGGAAAAATTATACGGTCCATGTCTCCTTGTGGCACCTCCTTCGAAGCAACTTGAACTTCGATGATCGACTGTGTCATAGTTTTTTGGTGGAGTATCCTAAACATGTTCGATAGGATTTGAATCCGGTGAACGAGGAGGCCACGCCAAAACATAACCGCCTGCTCCT
This sequence comes from Aphidecta obliterata, assembly GCA_963966015.1. NCBI lineage: Eukaryota > Metazoa > Arthropoda > Insecta > Coleoptera > Coccinellidae > Aphidecta > Aphidecta obliterata. Next base: position 9,682,343 of record OZ014430.1, on the reverse strand, counting down.
TGCACAAAGTCTCTGATTAGCATGCTTCAAATATTCTGTTGCCAAAGATCAAGTAAAGAAATTATTCCTTCTGGGTGTAACCCTTCTGATTTTCACGGGAATATTCTCAACATATTTGAGCACGATAAAATCTAGAATTTCTGCGTTTATCTGCAGGTAGTTTCAAATGTGCATTGTGCATGTAAGACAGCAATGTTCAGCAAAGATAGAAATGCACTTTTGCCCCTTTGAATGTCAAAGGTCCTCCTCCTGACTTCTGACCTATACTCCCTGATTTCGAACAGATAACCGGGTGTTTTGGCTGATTTCGTATCACGTTTCAGTTTGTTGATTCCTTTCTGCTGTTAATTGTTACCGACCCAGATTCGCCGATTACTTTAATGTTTAAAAACCTGATGAATATTTTACTTGATTTTATTTCGAAGAGACACTGGGTATAAAACTATTTCACTTATTTGTTCGTATACCAAACGAGGTATTATGTGTGCTTTGGTTGAATTTTATAAAAAAAGTTAATTCTCTTGGGATCACTGATAAAAAACTATAATTTCACGATGAGAAGGCTTATTCGTCAAGTACTCGAAGCACTCTGTATAGTTTTCGAGATGAAACGAAACTGGTCTTCCGGATTTTAATCAATGGTAAAATTTCACTCATATTTACCTCTCGCATCTTTGAAGCCTGTATAGATTGCAGTTTCTCTTCAAGGCATTTAAGTCCTGCAAGAAAATACGAAATTAGATCCTCAATCAATTCAAAATTTTTCGCTGTGAAATTTACGCACGAACATGCCATAACTGACCTTCATAATTTTTGTCGCAAATTCCGAATATCTCCCCCACCCCTCGCAATTGTCACCACTTCGATAGCTTCGCGCAAAAATAATCTATCTCAAAAACTGATTATTTCCGTCTGTTTGAAGTTATTTAATTCTGCACTAATATTAGTGCAAGGTTGCATTGCATTACATGAGTATGACGCAGTATTCGATCTCACTCTTGAATGCGTTATGTTTTTGGCGGTGGAAGTCCTATCTTCGTCTAGCCAGACCTTGGCAGCGTTAGCTGCCATGACTGATCTTTTAACGTTCAATGTTGAAACTATTAGAAATTGCAAGTTCATAATGCGATAGTTCTACTGCGTTATTCGGAGATCAGAGAAGTGCATCCTATTATATAGGATGGACGTGGTGCGATGCACCGGTCCGAATCAGGGATGCGTCTCTTGTATTCGTCAGGAAATCGTTTCACTCAGTGCCTCTTTCTTTCGGATGTACCATGTGCATTATTTTTTTTTTGGAAAAAACTCCGGTCGAATTCAAGTCGAGCAGACTAACAGCTTATTATTTCGAAAGGTAAATTGTTTCCTTCACTCTCAATAAAAGCCGCTCTAAATGCAAAAACCGTTCGAGGAAAATTCTAAGAAACCTTCAAGTAATTCTAGGTTAAGGTCACCTAAAACGAGAAAATTTTAAGCCTAGGAAATATACCGCTCAACCCGATTCAAATGTTCCCCGATGACATTTCTTGATGGTTGACTGGAATAAAACCTCTAAATTTTATAAACTTTTATAAACTTCAAATTGTTCATTTGTTGTGACAATTCGAAAAGCAGAGTGAGTAATAAATTTTGTTACAATTTGGATTCCAAATTTTTATTTTAAGAAATGACCTTGATTGTAACAGACTTGAGATTTCATATTCCACGTAGGTATCAACTTTTTTATGTCTTATTTGCGTTTCAAACTTAGTCACATTATGATCTTTGTTTTCTTCTTCGTGATTAAGTACTCATCTTTCGATTCAGTGTGAGTGGCTCCATCTTATTTATTATATTACTTAGTTCTTCTGAAGAATTGGATTTATCGTGGAAGTAACTAGATGAAGAAATTCTTATTGATTCGAAATATGTGTTAAATTTATCACTACGAAAGAACTGGCTAAACGCTAAGAGAACAAGAAAAACTAAAAAAAATAAGAATTACGAAAAGCACTGCCGTGAAGTCAGGAGCTTTTGAGCGCTCGTACATCCACCTTTCAGGTGGATTCGCATTCTCCAGTTTTAGAGAACAATTGGAAAGATTTTGACAGCTGTCAAAGAAAATTTCAAACAAAGGCGAAAATCAAGGCTTCACGTCAGTGCTTTAGGTGACCATTTTTTTTTCGATAATTCGCTAGAATTTTTTTCGGTATCTATGGTCTCGGTAATGCGATCTGGACAAAATTTCCCACGTAGTTTGAATACATTATTCTTCATCTATGTGCGAAATTCCATTGCATTCCAATAAGTTGTTTCGAAATTATCAGGAAAAAAATTGTTTGAATGGGTATATTTACGGAACCCCTAGTCTAATTTCTCTCATTTATGAACGTGACCCCTAAATTCGCGATCCGAACCTATCCTGAAAATTTCAAGCCCCTAGGCCTTTCCGTTTGAAAGTTATGATTTTCTATGGTTTCAATGGTTCTGATCATGCGATGTAAAGAAATTCAGCTCCAATATATCATTCTCAATATAAATACAGAATTTCGTCACGATCAAATATATTTCGAAACCATAGTTTCGAAATTATCAAGAAAACTGAATTTCAAAAGGCCATATTTATGGAACCCCTAGGCTTATTCTACACATTGATGAAAGTGACCGCAACATTAAAGATCCAAACCTATCCTGAAAATTTCAAGTCCTTAGGCCTTTCCATTACAAAGTTATAATTTTCTATGGTTCTGGTCATGCGAGCTGGACCAAATATTGCATGTAGCTTCAACACGTAATTCTCCATCTGAGTGCAAAATTTCACTTCGATCGAATCAGTAGTTTCGAAGTAATCAGAAAAACAAAATTTCGAGCGGCCATATTTACGGAACCCCTCGGCGAATTTTGCCCAGTAACGAACTTAACCGCGGCATTCGAGATTCGAACCTACCCTGAAAATTTCAAGCTTCTAGAACATCACGTTCGAGAGTTATCGTGTATGCGGACGGACGGGCAGACTTGAATTTTTCGACGGATTCGCCTTCAGTGAGTCGAAAATAGACGATTGAGCCCATTTTCGGCTCAAAATTCGAAAAATACAGACATCGTGACGAAATGATATAGCCCTCGTGTAAGTAGTACGAGAGCTCAAAAAAGAACAGCTATAGGTGAAAAAAAATTGAGGACATGAACCCAATTTTCAATTCATCATGTTTTACGAATTATATTGGTCAAAAAACCAATCTGTGGCAATTATTTATTCTTTCTGTTTTTTCTTCAATTCTATATCCAATCGAGCTTCTTTAATCTGTACTTGAGGCAGTTCTTCCTCCTCCACTTTTTGATCTTCTCTCATCTGTCAATTTCTTTTTCTGAATTATTCATCTTTATTTAGAGAATAAGAACAGTTTCGAACTGATTGAAACAGTAAAATATTAAGGCTATGATTATTTTCGACGTTTATGTCACACGGTAGATCTAATGTCTCTCATTTGTCATAATTAACAGACGTTGCCAGATTTAAGTTACCCTCAGTTAGATTCTTGGTACATCAACTGGATTATTTTCAGAAAGGGTGAAATTTCCATCGAAAATTTGGATCTTTTACTGAAAAACGGTTTTGGATGTCAGAAATATATAAAATTATATAGAAAACTGTGGGATTATGATATTCAAAAAGATCACGTCCTTGTATATGACAAGTTCGAATATTGTATAAAGTTTACACCCTGTATATAATGCAACCGAAGATCAGTCACAAGGTTCGTATTATTTCGATTTTGGTTTACAAATGAACTTTGGACTGATATAGCAATATGATGAAATCACTTCTTTCTTGGATATCAAACAATTCTTTCATTTCACAATCAACTTATATTGCAAAAAATATCACATCAACAGATCAATTTCTGAAATTACATGAAAACATCTTCAATCGCCACTATGATCTTCCAAATTATAATTCAGTTACAACAAATAAGAAAAGTTTCAGTTGAATATCAGAATAACATACACTACCATGAATTGACTGAAGGGGGAGGTTGAAAAGCACAGAAGAATCATAAACACATGTTTTCAGTTCACTTCAAACGCCTTTGCATATATCAAATTCAATGAAATTCAGAAATCTGAAAATCGCTAGAGCAATTTTGAGTAAATTAGGTATTTCTCCTCAATAAGTCATATTTCTGAGGGGAGTCACACTATTAGTTGCGTAGGAGTTGAGAGATGCTTAATCATGTTGGACAGAAAATTATTGCCATGTTTCATGAGATGAAAATTTGGAAAAACATACTCTATAAATAGCCCCCCTCATTTTAATATGCCAAGTCAAGGTCGAACAGTTAAAGCCATAACAAAGATATCAACAATTGATCAACTGTTCGCGACGATCAAAACAACTAGGCAATTGAAATTGAGTAAGGAAAACAATGATAATGCCGTGAAAATTAAAACTCCATAACCTTGAGACGAACTTGAAATTCACTTTTCTATAAATATGCGCTGTAACATGCAGCATGGAAAATTTTAGCATGCACGGCAAGGAAAAATAGTACATGGTATTCTAGGCGGTAAACAAACTCATTTTTGCCAATTAATGATCTGAAATGATCCAAAAATAAAGGATATTGCAAAGGTCAAAGTTGAAGCCTGAAGTTGAAATGGACAAGCAGACAGATTAGAACTAAATAAAAACTAAACAATCTTAGATGAAGCCAAAACTAAAATCAACAAACATCTCGAATTACCTTGTGAAAGTCAAAGCGATTTCAAAATAGATTCTTTGTTGGGCGTGCTATTCCAGCACTGTCTGAAACGGAAACGCAGTAGACGCCATCTTGGTTTTCACTTTTGATGATATCGAACGATTTCAAAGTGACATAATATTGAAATTTTCTTGATACAAGTGAAAATCTGCATTTCCATCGAATTTTTATCGAAATTTTGTGTCTATGAGGAAAATAGACGTGACAATTTGATGGTGAAATGGCAGGTCTATAAATAGATTAATCAATAAAATTTTCATTACCACCTTTCAATTTCATTTTTGTGCTTGTCTAGACTGTGCCAGACATGGATTCTGGACTGATTTACGTGGAATTGGGTATATTTTTTCAGGAACTATCTTGTGCAGTTTATCGAAAATAAACAGGATTCTAAAAGATTCCGAAAAATCAAGGCCCTAAAGAACTGGATTTTCACCTTGTCAGATATCAGGTATTTATCATCCCTATTACAGTTGGGTGCAATATTTAACCAAACTGCGAATGAGGTTATGTTGGAGTATCATAGTTTGACCTCATTCGAATCCATCAAATCGAAGAAGAGTAATTTCCGAAAAATTTTAGAAAAAATCTAACAGTATAATTTGGAAAACTTTCCAGATGGGGTTTTTGAAAATTCGCGAATTTAATGGGATAATTATTCCACGGAATCTTCGTTAATGCATAATTAATTTCCTAGCATATATTCTTCATATTCTAAATATGTTTAATTAAGAAACATAAATAAGTTAAGTGTCCATGGATTGATGAAAAACTGAAGTGGGAATATTATACACTTCCTGTAATTTACTTCCGTTTTTTCCAATAAAAATTGTTCCTTTTTCATTAAAAGGTCAATCTTAATTTAATGTCTCCAATAAAAAAACTACAAGAATTTTCATATTATCATTGTCATGTTGTTGAAATGAAGGCCCAAATAATTGAAACTATTCAGTATAGTTCTGTGGAAGTGAAGGAAATAGTATTTTTTTTTTCGTGTCATTTCAATGCTCTCCTTATTTCCAAACAAAAAATAAACAGGAAAAACGAATCGAATTTCCATGAGTCGAATATTTTTTGGGAAACTCGAAATATTTTTTTTATTCAAATGTATGTTTTGCCTGGTATTTATGCGCAATTTACTTTGAAAACATTCAACGAATTGAAAAATTAATCTTCCGCCCCTCATTTTCAGGATTATCGAGGGGATTCCCACACGTGCGTGTGTCTGAAAACTAGCCAGTCTGTACGCACCTTAACTGGCCGGAGAAAGTCGGAAAATCCGTGGAAATGCACCGAACACAGACACAGTTTCGAACGTCTGGACTCCGACCTAGCACAACACATTCTGTTGTGGGAAATGCAATGTTGCACGTTTTACAACGTTCCCAAGTAATGTTGCCATGTGCGCTGACCTATCCGATTTCGTTGCATTTTGTCAAAACATCGTGATCAAATGAAATATTCGAAATACTTATCTTTATCAAATATGTAAACTAACATCTAACAGAGCTTTGTGTTCCTTTGAACCGCCAGACTCAAAATAAAAACACCGACAGAAAAATTTTTTTTTATTCTCTCGGTTAACTCAAGTTATGAGATTTCTGAAAATATTATTAACCAATTATAGGGCTTTTGCATATTTTTTTGGAGGTTAATGAATAAATTAAACTGGTCAATTATTGCGTTGATAACTCTTGAACATCCTGATAATCGGTTTAAGTGGACAAAAACATTTTTTTATGATCATAATTAACTAAAAATAGAAAGGTGCCTAGGAATATTTCAAAAGATGCATGGGAGAATTACTGCGCAATACTTAGAATACGTGAAGACTGTTTCAATAAAGCTAAATAAACTAATATCTCATTTCCTGTTATTTGCAAAAATGCAGAATGGTCAGTATTATTGTTTATTTTGACGAGACGAAAGTAAATGACACCAGTGGTCATTTTGATATATTACGCATCAAATTAGGTGAGTAATTCAATTTTCCAACATTTTCCTCTCAAATTTCGAAAATATGTAGTGTAATTTAATGATTTATCACATTTTGATTGATTGAGAATTTGGAGAAATATTTTTGTCCATAATTTATCGATGTAATCTTCAAAATAATAATTACGAGCACCTTGTTTATTGATTCCTCTTCCTTTCAGACAAGACTTGGAATGATAATTGTACCCATGATTTCGAAATCGGCGCATCCGCCATTTTCGAATACAATGCAAACAAGTTTTTATCGCTAACGAATAGAATTCAAAGAAGCTTTTATCGTCAAATCAGGGAAGAGTAAGTCGACTAATATCAAATGGATCTGATGGGTTTTCATCTTACCAATTCTCATTGATAATTTTATTCGATTGAATTTTATCATAGCTGTTCCCGTGAAATCAAAAACTTTCAATAAAAAAATTAGAATTACTGATGACCAAACAATAAATTGTTTGATATACCTACTCAAAACATTTTGAAGTAACTCTCGAGGAAAACTCAAATTGTGGAAATAATCGCTCTTCCCCTTCCTAATTTTCAATAAAATCCATAGTGTGTTCAGGGTTCACATTCCTGGAGATAATGTAAGACCATTATTGATACATCCTACACATTATCACATGATCAATTGAACTACTGAAGTACTTATAGAATACATTTTTTTTTCTCTCGAATATCCCGCGACACATACAAACTCTAACAAGATTTCCAATTTCCAGATGAGGTCAACTTATTTTTACTGAGGTGTCGGGACGAGATCTGAAAGTGACACAGCATGTTCTTCAACGAAAAATCAAGTTGTGTAAAATTCATACAGATGTGATTGATTTTTTCAAGATATTCCAACCCAGATGAAGATATCGAAATACCTGTCCATATCAGGGCATCAGCTTCAAACAAAACAAAAGTGAAACTCCTCGTGGTGAATCGATGTGGGTTCAACGCCCTCCCCAGCAAAACGCCCGGAACTTGGTATACCGAAATTCATTCCAGATGAACCCAGGCCATACCCCACTACACAGAACCAAATTTATGTTCAATTAATGTTAAAAGATGACTGCATAAGATGATATCTAACCAGTTAATCTGAACAAAATAAGTTCAAAACTGATCCCTGGAAAAATGAAACAGGCTCCTTCGCCATTCTGCAACTTCGACATTATTTTAAATTCTTCCTAATATTTGTGTAAATACCAGGAAAAACTTACGTCAAATTGAAATTATAACAAACAACGGTAGTTCTTTTTTATTTTAAACAGATAATTCAGGAAAATCCGCAGTATCATTGTATAAACTCGAAAATAAATTTTTGCTCCATGTGGCACCTTCGCCATTTTGTACCCTCCCAGATTTCTTCATCAAATTGATACCAAATAGTTATTTTCGAACTCTGAAAAATTTTGTTTAGTTATCGTATTCACGTTAATCAGATTCCTGAGCGAAAACTATGAAAATTGTACTGAAAAATTCAGTTTTTATCATCGAAGTGAATTGAATCGAAAACCAAATAATTCGTAGGAAGTAGGCCGTTCACCTTTGATAGGGTCATCCCTGCATCTGAGTGGAACAAGGAACAGGTCTAGCTCTCCCATTCTAGGCCTAGAACTCCGCGGTTCCTTTTCCGGGAGATACGTTGCAAGAGGACGTTGAACTGATATCGATTTTGCGATGCAGTTTCACTTTTATTTTGGGGAGGATCCCTCGAACTGGGAACTGATAAACTCCAAACATTAATTTCAGGGATATTTATGAAAAAAACGTTCACGTGAATTTTTCTATATTTGTAGATACAATGTTGACAATTTTATTGCAACTGTTGCAACCACCTTTAGGTTTTGGTCAATTAGTTTTCTGATTATTTGCCTCTTCAATTTTTGGGTTTCTACTACAACAATACAGACCAGATGGAAATAGTTCTGGCGGAGATGAATCGGAATTCAGAATTCAGAATAGTGGAAATCTAAGGAATCAGACAACTGCAGAAATATATTCGTTTATGGTGTATGAGACGATCTTGGTTTTCGCAAAATCACCGCTCAAAAAAAACACACCATTCCAGAATTCATTATAAATAATGATCTTGTTTGGTTCATCCCGCGGAATTTTTATGGAGCGTAAAACTTACTCCGCTTCCATATGATATTGTTGACAAACAAAACGGAATTCGGGGGTGACTAACCTCGCCGACTATCCGAATGAATGGGGAAGGTCCGGGTTTGACCCCCAATGACCTGGCCTAACACTTTCCATGGTAACCGGCACGCAACTCCCCCGAGCTCTTGGATCCGCTATCGATTAACAGTCCGGAAATATATCCCTATCAAACGGCATAAAAAATTGTATCAGTATTTACAATTTTTTTTTAGGTGAGTCATCCGCCTTATTTTCCCCGATATTGGTCGCATTTCAACTATTTCAAGTGTTGTAGGTCACTCGCTATCTTTCGAGGCCAAAGCCGAGGAGATGCGCAACGTCTAATCACTCTCTCCATTCAGTAAGCGACTTAGGGAGGGAGCCACGTTAAGTTGTGTCGACGGTGGCGCCACCCATCGACGTGAACGAGTTACAGGAAGTAGGAAGCCTGACCTGGATTTGGCGAATTGTAGACCAAAACGTTGAAGCTTAGAACTTGAGACGTTTTATGGTTGCGAAGACGTGTTGTGCGTTGTCGTCCGGTGTGTAGGCACCGTTACTTCGGTTATAGCTTCTTCTTTCAGAATTTCGAATTTTCTTGACCAGCAAGAATGTTTGTGTTGAAGTTCTGTAGAATCACACCATGGAAAATAGTCAGTAAGACAAGAATGTTTTTGAGTTGAAAAGCAGGAGTTAACTTGGCAAAAGTATCACCCTGTAGATTCTCAAAATAATTTTTATCATAATTCCATTTGAACCCTGAATAGAACTTCATCTTCCAAGTATGACCAAAATCTCTCGGAAACAGCACAAGTTATTGAGAAAAAACGAAACAAATCGTTGAACACCCTGTATCTTGGTTGAAGGTTGAAGCGTTTGCGCCCCTTTCTCTCGAATTACGAGTTATTATAAACAAAATTGGATCTGTAGGAATACATATTGAACAGTATCAGGCTTAGGACAGAGCCTTGGGGGACACCAACTCCAATATTTCGTTTTATTATTTCGTTCCATTTATATTGGATTGTAACGTAGTTATCAAAAGGAAAATGATCGAAATTTAGTAGAGGGTTGAAAATGATTTTGCCCGAATGAAAATCATGAACAGTCTTCGATAGTCGTAAGATCCCTGTATCTGGAATGAGGAAGTGGGTAGTGAATGTGGCGGTGGCCTAGCATGGATGTCAACATCGAGACCATAAGTTCAATAACCGACATACTCTGCGCTCTCCCACCAGTCCCAGACCTGTCTGGAGTTACGATAGTTGAATTCTGCAACAACCGGAACATATGGCTGTTGAGTTCGATGGCTTTTGCGCCTCCTTCGTGAAAGGCGAAGATCAAGGTGAGTTCGAACTAAATGATACTGGATGATTGAGTACGTAACTCCCACTGGCCGTTAAGAAGAACTCATCGTCGATCTCGTGGGTCGCAAAATTGCGAATTTTTATAATGCTTGTAGACGAAAAGTAAACTTTTCCAGGGGAAGGGATGATATTATGACGATTAGTTTGTGAGTTATGGAAGTTCTAGTATAAATTGGGAATATTGAACAATTTCGCGAAACCGCTGGCCAATCCTAGTCGGTGGATCAGTTCGACTACAAGAACAAAGCTATCTCCATCATCCACAACCGAGCCACTCGGCGAGTTCAATGACCTGCCCCAGTGACCTAGAAATTCGCGAGAAGTAACACATAGAAAAACTGCGAATGCATTACGTATTCGTCGAGCTATCCATCATCGGCGAGAATTCGCGAATTCCTCACACACTACACCTTGCGAACTGGAAATTTTCGTCACTGTGACGTACATACCTTCATGAACTGACCTAGTGCCAATGTTGATTATAAATATTCATAAGTCAAGGATATAACTACCTTCAAGAAGGATCTTGGGGATGTTATCACTGTACCTCCCCCTCTTTCTTTATTTCACACCTCAACTTTAAAAACCCATTAGGCCTTGATTTCGACGAGTAACCATGGCAACCAGAAAATTTCTCGAAAATTTTTGGCGATTTCGTCGAATGATGAAAACATTGACATTTTTTCGAAATCTGAAAAAGTCTGAATCACAGTTTATCGTGGTTAATTAATTCGACGTCTGGGCGGATATAGGAAGGTGCATAAATTGCGAGCAGTTTTCTATCGATTGCGGTGTTGAAAACGTAATTTCGCTGACATTAAAGCGGAATGCACGAAAATGCAATCGGAATTGATGCTTCAGAAAATCTTGGAAAAAACTGAATTAGAATAATAAATAGGGGTAAGTCATGATTCTCCTAGAAATTGATTCATTAATACAAAAAAAATTCTGGAAATAATTTGAGCTCTTGCGATATTATGAGTGAATATCAGTTCATACTTTCTATTTTTCAAGAAAAATTATTGTTTTCCTCGAAAATCTCAAAGGTTTATTTTCAGGAATAATGAAGCAAAATTCGATGAGGAACTTCTGGATACAAATTACGAAAAGCACTGCCGTGAAGTCAGGAGCTTTTGAGCGCTCGTTCATCCACCTTGTAGGTAGATTTGCATTTTCCAGTTTCAGAAACACAATGAAAAATTCTCAAACTAAGGCAAAACTCCAGAATTCACGTCAGTGCTTTAGGTGACCCTTTTTTTTTTCAATATTCGCTTGAATTTTCTATGGTATCTATGGTCTTGGTAATGCAATCTGAACAAAATTTGGCACGTAGTTTGAATACATTATTCTTCAGCTATGTGCAGAATTTCATTTGAATCCGATCAGTAGTTTCGAAATGATCAGAAAAAAAATATTTTGAACGTCTATATTTACGGAACGCCTAGTCTAATTTTGCTCATTGATAAACGTGACCGCGACATTCGCGATCCAAACCTACCCTGAAAATTTGAAGTCCGTAGGCCTTTCCGTTCGAAAGTTACAATTTTCTATGGTTTCTATGATTCTGATCATGCGATCTGAACAAAATGTAGCTTGAATATATCATTCTCCATTAAAATACAAATTTTGTCTCGATCGAATTTGTAGTTTTGGAATTATCAAGAAAACTAAATTTCGAACGACCATATTTACGGAACCCCTAGTATAATTTTGTTCATAGATAAACGTCATCACGACATACGAGATACACACCTATCCTGAAAATTTCAAGTCCCTAGGCGTTTCTGTTCAAAAGTTACAATTTTCTATGATTTCTATGGTTCCGGTTATGCGATCTGGACAAAATTTCACATATAGCTTGAACACCTCATTCTCCATTTGAGTGCAAAATTTCATCTCGATTGAATCTGTTGTTTCGAAGTAATCAGGAGAACAACATTTTGAACGGCCATATTTACGGAACCCCTCGTGGAATTCTGCCCATTAACGAACTTAACCGAGGCATTTGGGATCTGAACCTACACTGAAAATTTCAAGTCTCTAGGTTGTTCCGTTCGAGGGTTATCGTGCTTACGGCCAGACGGACGGACAGACTCGAATTTTCCGAAGGATTCGTCATCAGTGAGTCGAACATAGTCGATTGAGACCATTTTCGGCTCAAAATTCGAAAAATACAGACATCGTGACGAAATTATATAGCCCCCGTGTAAATAGCACGAGCGCTCAAAAAAAGTATGAAAATACAACATTAAAAAAATAATCATTGGAAAACGATTTCAGAATGATAAAATTTAAAAGAAAAGGATAGGTAGTATGCTAAACAACTCGAAATTTTTCACTTCAAAGCGCTATCCCCAATAGTTTTCAAGTTATAAAATTTTGCAATAACTAATAATGATTCGGGATATTGTTCTATATACCGTTCTGGTTTTAAAATAATAAATTTTTGTATAACATTTTGTTTGTTATCATTCATCGATTCCGGTGGTCAAACTGAATAATTGAACATAAATTCATTAGAAATTTCAATAGGATCGAAATTTGAATTCCTATTTTGTTTGTTCCTTAATAATTGGCGGAGAAATGCCACCACAAGGAGCTCCTTTGACATTCTCTGAATCTAAATCCTCTCTCATCCCTTCTCAAGGATTTAAAAACTTTTTTGACAATACTTAGGTGGTTCCACAAAACCACCGAACAAACAATAAAGCAGCTGAAGGATGAACACTTCTTGCATGTTTATTTGTAGGCTAACTCTGCTAAATGAACTGGAAGTCTAGAGGATGCCGATTTTGCTTATTTAGGGGGTGGTCATGTATTCATAACCAAAATGTTGTGGAGCTGTTGTCAACCCAGTTTCCTACATTCCGAAAGAGGCGGAGGTACTTCGACTTTTTTTGGAATTCTCATTCATTACAGCGGACTGAACAAAAATGCAATCGAAATTGATACGGCAGAAAATCGTGGAAAAAAGTGAATTGCAGTAAGAAATAGTAAATAATGATTGTATATTCATTCAGATTTTCTTGAATTTTTCCACGCCACTTCTGGGGGTTTCCGGCAAAAACAAATCAACATATGTCAACAATATCCAACTTTTTTTTTCTTTCTTAAATCGGGAAATCTTTTAGAATTATTCCAGGTTTTTTTTTATAAGTGAAATTTCCAGAGATGAATTGTTTCCCAGGTCCTTCAAAAACTCATCTCATATTGCTGATGGGGCAATAATGAAATATCCATCTTGAACATTCCCGTATTGTAATCTGAGTAGGCGGAAATAAGAGTACCGAAAAGGGACAGGTTACCTAACGGTACCTTCCGAGACCGCAGATGAAGGTAAAGACCAGAATAGAGATGCATTATTTGCCCTCGGGACCGTTGTTTGTTTGAGGAAGACGTACCGCTAGAACGTGGGGAGTTTTGATTCCAAGATTGATTGGTTCCAACACCTGCCGAAATGTTTAATTTCATAGAAAAAGATTGGTGCTGCAAAAAAACGTTTTCAATTCACTATAAAGTAATATGATAAATTCAGGAAGAATTTTTCGAAACTTTTTTCTGGGACCAGAAAAAGTTTGTATTCTTCGAAATTATTCTCAGATATCTGCGTAATCATAGGCCGGAATGGAAGTATTTGAAGTGTACCTCAATGATTTTGGTAAATATTCATTAGATTAGCTCAAAGTTTATACAGAGTGTCCGGATTTTTCGTTACAAAATTGCCAAGGTCGAAATCTATCAACATCAACCTGTCCTTAAATTCAACCCTGGGAGTTAGATCCCCATCATCATGATCCCCAAAAACCTCTACTTTCAAGATTATTTCATCGAAATTTAGATGATACAAATAAAACGCTCCGTAACGGTTTTAACCAAGTTAACTTTTTTCTGCAAAAACATTTTGGGAATCTAATTTTTTGTTGAGGAATTCAATCAGATCACCAGCTCAGAAGTTAGAATTCACTTTATAAAAGTCTCCCCGATTAACTACGCCGCTGGTAGAAATTTTTATTTTTTGTTGTCACTAAACATTTTGTTTTCGGCCTACTAAGTGTCATTTTATTTGCCAAATTTTGACGAAAAAATCGCGAAAATACAGTTTTTTTGGTGAGACATAACAAAGGGGCTCCCTAGAAGTGAATTTCAGGATGTTTATTCAATGATAATTTTATTCATTCAAAGTTTTTATATCCCCCTTATTTGAACCTATAGAATCAATCATTGATGTCAAATCCAAATTAGTCCCGAAAAAAATTACGAAAAGCATTGCCGTGAAGGCAGGAGCTTTTGAGCGCTCGTAAATTCACCTTGTAGGTAGATTCGCATTTTCCAGTTTTAGAAATCAATTGAAGGAATTTTTGACAGTTGTCAAAAAAATTCTGAAACTTCGGCGAAACTCCAGACTTCATGTCAGTGCTTCAGCTGATCAATTTTTTTTCGATAATTCGCTAGAATCTTCTACGGTATCTATGGTCTTGGTGATGCGATCTGGACAAAATTCTGCTCGTAGTTTGAATACATTATTCCTCAGCTAAGTGCATAATTTCATTCCAATCCGATCAGTAGTTTCGAAACTATTAGGAAAAAAATATTTTGAACGGCCATATTTACGGAACCCCTAGTCTTATTTTGCTCATTGATGAACGTGACCGCGATATTCGCGATCCAAACCCACTGAAAATTTCAAGTTCCTAGACCTTTCCGTTCAAAAGTTACAATTTTCTATGGTTTCTATGGTTCTGGTCATGCGATCTGGACAAAATATTGCTTCAATATATCATTCTCGATTAAAAGACAAAATTTCATCTCGATCGAATCCGTAGTTTCGGATTTATCGAGAAAACAAAATTTCAAACTACCGTATTTACGGAACCCGTTGTATAGTGTTGCTCATAGATAAACGTCATCACGACATTTGAGATCCACACCTATCCTGAAAATTTCAAGTCCCTAGGCGTTTCCGTTCAAAAGTTACAATTTTCTATGGTTTCTATGGTTCTGGTCATGCGCTCTAGACAAAATTTCTCATGTAGCTTGAACACCTCATTTTCCATTTGAGTGCAAAATTTCATCTCGATCAAATTTGTAGTTTTCAGGTAATCAGGGAAACAAAACTTTGGACGGCCATATTTACGGAACCCCTGGTGTAATTTGGCCCATTAACGAACTCAACTGAGGCATTCGGGAACTGAACCCACACTGAAAATTTCAAGTCTCTAGGTTGTTCCGTTCGAGAGTTATCGTGCTTACGGATGGACGGACGGACGGCCGGACAGACTCGAATTTTTCGACGGATTCGTCATCAGTGAGTCGATATGTGACGAAATGATATAGCCCTGTAAGTAAGTGTAAGTAGTAGTACGAGCGCTCAAAAAGAAATTTATTTCTTATACTATTTAATATATTAATTTCCATTTTAAGCAAACATCAATTGAAACTACTATTTGGTAGCTTCATCCCTAGTTATTTCAGTTATATGTCAAACCTCAAACATATCCTCGACATTTTCTTCCGCGCATGCGTACTTGTTTAGAATCTGAATGGCTACAAAGAGCTGACAAGCTGGAAAATAGGCCGAGAAAGCCAATTTCATTGCCAACTGTAATGAATTTAGAATTCATAACTTTGAGGATCACAACTCCTTGACTAGTTTCTATCAAGATATATCACGGATATAAATACAAAGTAGATACTATTCAATATCTTTTTTTTTTGAGAGAGTCTGATACATGTCATTCTAAAAAAAATTTTATTCATTATTTTCATAAGCTTATTATTATTATTTATCCGAGATTGCAAAATCGGTCGAATAAACTGAAGTCATTTGATAGCTGGAAGTATAGATAAACAAATAATAATAATATATCAACACCACTTCGTTGTCATAATTTCCTTCGAGTAATGAGAACATTCGAAAATATAGAGTTTATTTCTGAAAATAAAAGTATCTGCATACATCGAAGAAACGTACTGGCGCATTCGCCAATTTTTGCCCGCGAACTTTTATAAATTTCATTCCTGAGAGAAAGAGACATTTCATCGAGATAAATATTAGCCTATATCACACCTCAAGCCTTCAACTTTCCCTGTGCAAAAAAGTACTTCGATCTGAGGTTCCAGTTGGACGTGAAGAACAGACATACAAACCAACATATAGTTACAATTTAGTAGTAATATTATAAGCCCACAAAATTCAAACCATGATAATTCCGATAGAGGTTGGAGAATATATCGATTCATGAGATCAGGATAATTTCAACCTTCTCAATATCATCGAGCAGGTGTTGAACTTGAAATTACGTCATGCGAAATGTTAAAAGAAACTGCTGATCTATGAAGACTAAGACCTTGAAGGTTCGAACAACATACAAGCTGATTCAATCCACATTATTAGATATTATCCAAAAGCCGGTAGGAGGAAGAGAATCTGCTGTTGTTTTCTCGAGGAACATCAGAGTAATCAAATTAGGTTCTACTCATTCTGAAGAGGTTAAAACGTTTATGCCCAATAACAAATTCTGATCATTTTTCATTTTCATTTTCATAAGAAATCTTAGGTTACTCTTAGGTTAACCTAACTGTCAACTGTCAGATAAATTCTTCCAGTTCCGATTAAACTTTCGAAAAATCATATCTCATGATTCTCATGAAATAAGAGTTTCCTAGTCAAGTGGTGCCAAACGATTTTTCGCCCAGTATCCGAGGAAAATATTTGGTGCAAAATATTGGGTTAGGTATAAACGATAATCGGCCCTAAATAATCTCTAAAACCTATGCAGATTTTAAAGTAACATATTTACATGAGATGGTATAAGAATTCACACAGCGGAAGTAGCACCTTCAACTCTTCCTAGGCCAGTGACTCCTCTAGAAGTAGGAAACTATGCTACGACTAAAGGAGGTCATGCCTATTATCTGCCAATGCGATGTGTATAGGGATAGGTCAAGGAAAGTCGATGAAATACTCTTAATTTCCACCTTGATTCTGATAAAGAGGCACAATAATTGCCTTGAAGAGATACAGGATAATGAATTTCTTCCTCCAATAAAAAATGAAATTTTGAAAAGGACGAAATCAAATAGTGTCCAAATAACTACTATAATAGCATATTGAAGAAGTTATGAGAGATTTTTTCTTTCAATTATTCTTATTGTCATTTCAAAATTTTGAGTTGTTGTTTACATTTTTTAATCATTTTCATACTGACTTTTCATTAACTAATTGGGATACTGGAAATGGTATATAATCCTTAATAAATTTTCATTTGGATTTGAATGCTTTAGTTTTTTCTCACCTTCGTGGCACTCCTTTGGAGGTGTGTATAGTATCCAAGGTATCCAGAAAATTTTGGCAGTTTTTGGGGTAAACACGTATATTTAATCACAACACGACAATGTATATCCAATTGACACAAAAAACTCGAGATTCACAAAATGTTCAAAAGTTTATAGTTTTTCACTGATATAGCATCACTTGTCAACCTATGGAGTAAGTAAATGGTTACCGCATGTCTTTACAGATGTCAGACATATCGATTGTAGTTCAACCTTCGTCAATGTCTTGACGATACTAACGATGGGTAGTATTGCGCTGGTAAACTTGACCATGACGATGTTACTGAGCGGCGCAGAAGCGGTAGTGTGAAGAACTTCTTGGGTACCGTTACTTCTGGGTCATCAACCTCCGAATTATCGAATTCTATATTCCATCTCGTAAGATTATTACAGAGAATATATGGTTCTCCACTTGAAAATTTACGCAATTTATCTGAGGTTCGATTTGGGTGGTGGAAGTATTATGTTTCTAATTTTCACGAAATTCGGAATCATCACATAAAACTATAAATTTTCAAGTCGAGATGTACAGCTTCACTCGATTAAAATGACACCCGATGATATTTCTTGATGGTTGACGTGAAATCAAAACTTCAAAATTTGTTAATTTTTTTGATACCTAGTTCGAAAAGCGAATTATATTAAATTTTTTTTAATGAATTCAGGGTAAATATCAGAAGAGCTTACAAACGATGTAACGACGATTTTTGAACTGATACCCTCGATTTTCGAAGGGGTGGTAACTACGAAAAAAAGGAATGATGTCTCATCTGAATTAAAAAACAACGTGTTTTTTAAGTTATTTCAAAAATATATATTGAAAGGAATATTGAGATTGAAAGTTTCATTTGAGACATCCTGTATATTATTAGAGTTTCAAAGATAGTCTGATGTACATATTTACCATAATATAATTTGCTCTGTTCGTAATTTTTTTTGCCACTAGATCTCTTTCGTTTCAGTAAAAGTTACTTTATTTTGTTTATCATTTTAGAGCTTTCGTCAAATTCGTGTGAATATATGAAGAAATTCTTATTGATCAAAAAAATGCTTTATCACTATGAAAAATTGAAAATATCCATTCTTTTGAATCAAATTGAAAACAACACATATCAGTCAAATTTTTGATTACATGAAACCAATTTAAACATTTTATTAATTATTCAGATGAACAAATCAATTTATAAAAATCAATTATTTCTCTCACATTATTGATTTTCAATTCTATATCAAATCTAGCTTCTCCATTTTTCAGTTGGGGCAGTTCTCCCTTCATTAACTTTCTGATCTTCTTCCCTATCGCATTGGAGCAGAACATGTTTTTCAGAATTATTCATCTCCACTTTGTTTGGGAATAAAAATGGTAACAAACTAATGAACACAATTGGAAATTGAGTATAATATACAGGGTGATTCCGGAGGAGACCGTCAGATTTCAGGGGAAGTTTACACCAGTCAAGAGAGTTTGGAAACAATGTTTGGTTTATGGTTGGAGGCCTCAATTGTGACTATAACGGGTGATTTGTCCGATTCGACCGATTCATCATTAACTTTGATTTTGAAGAAATTTTCAGTGTAGCACAATATTTATCTATTTACTCATTTATTTATTTCTTATTTATTTTTTTTATAAATGAGTAAGTACATTCAATAACTTCAACCCTTTTTTTCAAAATACAGGGTAGTTTTTGTGATAATTTCCGATTAATTTTGCAGGTTGGAAAAACACCATATACATTGCTTTTGTGAAACTTCTCTATCCGTTTCAGATTCTACCATAATCAGTCATTATTGAAATGTTTCTAACTCTCGTTTTTCGAGAAATTTTTTCTCAAAACGAACAATATTCGAAATTTTGCTCCACAGTAGTGAGAATATTTCGACAGGTAGTAAAGTTTTATCGTCCAAGGATGCAATGTTGTTCCTAAGTTCTAAAATATTTTTTTTCAAAATCGAAATTCTTATTTAATTGCTCATATTATGAATAAAATCATTTAGTTAAAAAAATTACGTCAAATGCAATTGAATTAACCAAAAAAAAACTACATCGATAAAAACAAATAGTAAATATACATACGAAACATATGAAGGGTGGAACTAAGGATTAACAGAAAATTTACATTGAATTTTCGAAATTGTTTCCTCTTTTTGAGCGCTCGTACTACTTACACGAGGGCTATATCATTTCGTCACGATGTCTGTATTTTTCGAATTTTGAGCCGAAAATGTTCTCAATCGACTATGTTCGACTCAATGATGACGAATCCGTCGGAAAATTAGAGTCTGTCCGTCCGGCCGTCCGGCCGTAAGCACGATAACTCTCGAACGGAATGTCCTAGGAACTTGAAATTTTCAGAGTAGGTTCGAATATAGAACGCCTCGGTTAAGTTCGTTTTTCTCTCGATTACTTCGGAACTACAGATTCAATCGAGGTGAAATTTTGCACTTAGATGGAGAATTACGTGTTCAAGCTACATGCAAAATTTTGTCTAGCTCGCATGACCAGAAGCATAGAAACCATAGAAAATTATAACTTTGTAATGGAAAGGCCTAGGGACTTGAAATTTTCAGGATAGGTTTGGATCTCGAATGTTGCTGTCACTTTCATCAATGAACAGAATTAGACTAGGGGTTCCGTAAATATGGCGGTTTGAAATTCAGTTTTCTTGATAATTTCCATAAAACTATGGATTTGATGGTGACGAAATTCTGTATTTGAATGGAGAATGATATATTCGGGCTAAATTTTTTCAGATCGCATGATCAGAACCATAGAAACCATAGAAAATCATAACTTTCGAACGGAAAATCCTAGGGACTCGAAATTTTCAGGATAGGTTCGGATCGCGAATTTCGCGGTCACGTTCATCAATGAGCAAAATTAGACTAGGGGTTCCGTAAATATAGCCCTTCAAACTATTTTTTGTCTGATAATTTCGAAACTACTTATTGGATTGGGATGAAATTTCGCAAATAGATGAAGAATAATGTATTCAAACTACATGGGAAATTTTATCCAGATCGCATCACCAAGACCATAGATACCATAGAAAATTCTAGCGAATTATCGTAAAAAAATTGGTCACCTAAAGCACTGACGTGAATTCTCGATTTTCGCCTTAGTTTGAAATTCTCTTTGACAGCTGTCAAAATCTTTCCAATTGGTTTCTAAAACTGGATAATGCAAATCTACCCACAAGGTGGATGAACGAGCGCTCAAAAGCTCCTGACTTCACGGCAGTGCTTTTCTAAATTTTTCGAATACACAATTGCGAACCCACCCTGAAAATTTCAAGTTCCTAGGCCTTTCCGTTCAAAAGTTACGATTTTCTATGGTTTCTATGGTTCTGATCATGGGATCTGGACAAAATATTGCTTTAATATATCATTCTCGATTCAAATACAAAATTTCATCTCGATCGTATCCGTAGTTCCGAAGTTATCGAGAAAACAAAATTTCAAACGACCGTATTTACGGAACCCCTAGTATAATTCTGCTCATTGATAAACGTGAACGCGACATTTTAGATCCACAACTATCCTGAAAATATCAAGTCCCTAGGCCTTTCCGTTCGAAAGTTATGATTTTTTATGGTTTCTATGGTTCTGATCATGATATCTGGACAAAATATTGCTTTAATATATCATTCTCGATTCAAATACAAAATTTCATCTCGATCGAATCCGTTGTTCCGAAGTTATCGAGAAAACAAAATTTCAAACGACCGTATTTACGGAACCCCTAGTATAATTCTGCTCATTGATAAACGTGAACGCGACATTTTAGATCCACAACTATCCTGAAAATATCAAGTCCCTAGGCCTTTCCGTTCGAAAGTTATGATTTTCTATGGTTTCTATGGTTCTGGTCATGTGATCTGGACAAAATTCCACAAGTATTTCCACCTCATTTTCCATTTGAGTGCAAAATTTCATCCCGATCAAATCTGTAGTTTTTAAGTAATCAGGGAAACAAAACTTTGAACGGCCATATTTACGGAACCCCTGGTGGAATTCGGCTCATTAACGAACTTAACCGAGGCATTCGGGAACTGAACACTGAAAATTTCAAGTCTCTAGGTTGTTCTATTCGAGAGTTATCGTGCTTACGGCCGGAGGGACGGACAGACTCGAATTTTCCGACGGATTCGTCATCAGTGAGTCGAACATAGTCGATTGAGACCATTTTCGGCTCAAAATTCGATAAATACAGACATCGTGACGAAATGATATAACCCTCGTGTGAGTAGTACGAGCGCTAAAAAAGGGGAAACGAAAATTTAATGTAAATTTTCTGTTAATCCTTAGTTTCGCCCTTTATATTATTCGTATGTTTATTTTTAATTTGTTTCCATTCGTGAAATTTTTTGTGTGTATAAGCCTTTGACATAATTTGCCGAACTGAATAATATACTTAATAATAATAACAATAATAATGTTTATTCGCAAAATGAATACAATCTAGGTTATGAAGTTAAGAATATGAATAAACAGAAAGACTTCATTCATTCTGTATATTATACTCAGGAGTAAATCGAGTGAATAAAATAAAAAAAAAAACAAGAAAACTACACAGAATCATAAAATTCGAAATGTGTGTAGATAAGATAGAACACACATCCAAATACTCACGTGTTGCTGCACGTGCATGCGTATGGAACTCTGGAATTTTCTTACGCATTGCCAAAATAGAAGTCATTGACGCCAGATATCTCGAAGAGGTCTTTGACATCCAAGGTAAGGCCAGCATTTGTTTGTTGTAAAAGATCAAAATACCGTTCGCGGTACAAATGGAAGTATAACTAGTGAAATGCCTTTCTCTTCCGACTCTTCGGAGTAATCCAAGATTGCCAACTGTAAGTTGGTCCCGTCCTGGGAATTCACATTTCCCTCTTTGATTTCGGCGAAGTTTAATGAACGCATCATGAATCATTACAGCCACGAAAGATACGTGGTTTAATCTCACTTTTCAGTGTTATCCGGAGATCTAATTGAG
The DNA here is from genome assembly GCA_963966015.1 of Aphidecta obliterata. Classification (NCBI taxonomy): domain Eukaryota; kingdom Metazoa; phylum Arthropoda; class Insecta; order Coleoptera; family Coccinellidae; genus Aphidecta; species Aphidecta obliterata. Next base: position 9,659,778 of record OZ014430.1, on the reverse strand, counting down.
TCACACTTGATCGAGGTGTCATTTGGGACTGTGCAGTTACGCGCTTGGTCGATCATCGAAGTCTCCTTTTCGCGTTCGATATCGAGCAGTTTTTCGGACAGATTTCTCGAAGATATTAATAATTCATATTTTATATGCATTAGAATCTGAAAAATAATATACTTAGTTATATTTGGTGGACCAAGTTTAATTTTTTTGTCAGCTAAATTGTATATAACCCTAATGTGTTTATTATACGTGCAAAGTGCCCGGATTCAACATTAATATATTTTAGGAGGTGATAATAGAGGTCGAAATATGGATGAAACCTTCATATCCTATAGTCCAAAAAACTTGTACTTTTGCGATTATTTTGTGAAAATTTGAGAGATACAACTGGATTTCAGTATGACGTTTCGTCCAGTAAATAACGAAGTGAGGCACAAACTCAATATTTTATATGAAGTCAGTGGCTATGTTAGATTGCATTGCATCATGAAAAATTTTTTTCTCGCAAATGGTGCTTCGTAACGCTTTCCAAAAAGCTTCTCTTTTTTCTTAAGAAATGTTTGAAGAATCTTATTTTTTGCTTTAGAATTAAATTGGATCAACTGCTCGGCAATCATGAGTCATTTTATGGAATTCCTCCCAATTATCTCCACCACTTTGAAATTAGTATTTTTTGTTCACCTATGTCCTAAATCCTCATACTGAACTTCATTTGTTTTATCCAGATTCTGAGAAACTTTTTGCAAAAATACAGAGTCATGCTGAAGAAGCCCTAACTCTCTAGGGATGCATTTTAGGATATAGATTAATATGAAGGCTACTTCCATATTTCGACCTCTAGAATTATGTCCTAGTTTCAATTCATGCTTTCAATATTTTTCATGTTTTTTGAAAACAGAATCATGGAAAGAAATTATACTCCATAAGTTATTCAACAACAAATCAATCAAAATACGAAAAGATTGAAAGATGAAAAGAAGGAAAAAGGAATTTTGCAGAAAAAAACAATTATCAGTCAATAATTTTTGAGGACAGAAACAATTTCCACATTGCACCATACTTTATAATCAATTATGTTGGATAACAAAGAGTGGTTTCAAGTGACTTTCAAAAAGATTATCAAAACTATTGAATGCATAATTATTTTAAAATAACTAAATAATCATCAAATACATCGGTTACCCTTTTTATTCAACCCATTGTGTATTTTCCAGGTGCTTACTTGTAATTTGAAGAAAAATTTAACGCCCTGTATATCTAATCATCAAAATGGATATTGCTTGAATAGCAAATAAATATTATTTTTTAATGTTTCATCAGTAAAATAATTGAATTTGGATTGGGGCTATTTCGAATTACTTAGCTGTGGTAAGAACACATAATCATACAGATTCGTATCCAAACCTAAATCTAGGTAGGCATCCATGACTTTGATAGCAGATCATTGTTATTTGAAATAATTCGGATTATATTCAAAGTTTCCTTTTGTTGTTATTATTAATTTAGTGTTGTATTCATTTGGAAAAATGCCTTATCAATTTTCGAATGACGAATATGCTGATATTATATTTATTTATGGTTTTTGCGATGGAAATGGACTAGTAGCAGAAAGAGAGTACAAAAGGCGATTTCCTGGCCGAAGAGTGCTAAATAACGAAACATTTAGAAAAGATTTTCTTCACATGCGAAGACATGGACGATTTCCAATTGTGAAATATAACGAATATCATGAAAGGAGGCATATTGGAATGGAAAATAGAAATAATCACTAGAAGGATTATTAATTCCTTAAGTTCACTTCATACCACAGTTTGGCGTAGATTGAAATAAAAATTGAGTCAGGAGCTTTTGAGCGCTAGTTCATCCACCTTGTAGGTAGATTCGCATTTTCCAGTTTTAGAAACCAATTGCAGAAATTTTTGACAGCTGTCAAAAAAATGACAGCAGCTCTTTGTCAATTATTCCGAGTCAGCTGTTACAGAAATATGAAGATTTTTAATTCAATATTTCGTTGGTGCCTTTGCTAATAAATTGATTGGATCCTATATTTCACCTACACTATCAATTAGCTGGCGAAGTGTACCTGGAATGTTAGTAAAATATGAAACCAGTTTTACTGACGAAAATGAAAATATTGCTGGCATGTACTTTCAGCACGATGGTGCATCGCCCCGTTATAGGCTTATCGTTAAAAACTTTTTGAACGACAATTTTGGTAACTTATGGATTATGGATTATTAATCCCGTAGATTATTATGTCTGAGGGCACCTAAAATCCCAAATATCTTCTTCTGGGATTAAAATTCTGGATCAGCTCATTAAAAAAATATAAAAATGTAATTCACAAATCAGTTCGAAATATTCTCAAACGAGCACAGAAATTTATAGACTAAAATGAAGGACATTTCGAGCAGTTTATGAAAATAACCTTATTCTCAATTCCACTGAAACATTCAATAAAAATATTCAAGCAATATCAATTTTGATAATTATATATGTACATAGAGTGTTAATTTTTTCTTCAAATTACAAGTAGGTAGCTGGACAATACAAAATGGTTTGGTATGTAGCTATAAAAAATGACGAAAAGCAATGCCGTGAAATCAGGAGCTTTTGTGCGCTCGTTCGTTTGACAGCTGTCTAAGAAAATCAAGACGTCACGTCAGTGCTTTAGGAGACCAATTTTTTTTCAAAAATTCGCTAGAATTTCCTTCGGTATCTATGGTCTTGGTAATGCGATCTGGACAAAATTTCCCACGTAGTTTGAATACATTATTCTTCATCTATGTGCGAAATTTCATTCCAATTCAATAAGTTGTTTCGAAATTATCAGACAAAAAATAGTTTGAAGGGCTATATTTACGGAACCCCTAGTCTAATTTTGCTCAGTGATGAACGTGACCGCGAAATTCGCGATCCGAACCTATCCTGAAAATTTCAAGTCCCTAGGCCTTTCCGTTCGAAAGTAATGATTTTCTATGGTTTCTATGGTTCTGATCATGCGATCTGAAAAAATTTAGCCCGAATATATCATTCTCCATTCAAATACAGAATTTCGTCACGATCAAATCCATAGTTTTGAAATTATCAAGAAAACTTAATTTCAAACTGCCATATTTACGGAACCCCTAGTCTAATTCTGTTCATTGATGAAAGTGACCGCAACATTCGGGATCCAAACCTATCCCGAAAATTTCAAGTCCCTAGGCCTTTCCCTCACAAAGTTATAATTTTTTATGGTTTCTATGGTTCTGGTCATGTGAGCTTGACAAAATTTTGCATGTAGCTTGAACACGTAATTCTCCATCCGAGTGCAAAATTTTACCTCGATCGAATCATTAGTTTCGAAGTTATCAGGAGAAGAAAATTTAGAGCGGCCATATTTACGGAACCCCTGGGCGAATTTGGCCCAATAATGAAAATAGCATTCGAGATTCAAACCTACCCTAAAAATTTCAAGTTTCTGGGACATTCCGTTCGAGAGTTATCGTGTAAACGGACGGACAGACTCGAATTTGGATTCGTCATCCGTCGAATATAGTCGTTTGGGACCATTTTCGGCTCAAAATTCGAAAAATACAGACATCGCGATATAGCCCTCGTGTAAGTAGTACAAGTGCTCAAAAAGGGAAACCAATGTATTTGATGATTATTTAGTAATTTTAAAATTATTATGGATTCAATAGTTTCGATAATCTATTATTGAAAGTCACTCACCTTCTTAAAAACTTCACTTTTAAGTTAAAATTTTGTGGACTAAAACTGTCTGCGCAAAAATGTAGAGCACATCTTTCAGTCGATTTTTTTGTGCTTATTTCAATTTTTCGATATTCAGGTCGTTATTTCAAAGATTCAAACCTTCCATAATTGGGAAATGAGCAAAATTCATGAAACATCCTGCATCCTGTTTCAAAGACAGTCAGAGCAAATAAATGTGGTATATCTAGAACCACCTCAGTGCCCTATACCCGCATTTCAAGTATTTTCGTTTCCCAAAGAAACACCCTGTATAAATGACCTATAGGTATGTTTTTGAGCGCTCCTACTACTTACACGAGGGCTATATCATTTCGTCACGATGTCTGTATTTTTCGAATTTTGAGCCGAAAATGGTCTCAAACGACTATGTTCGACTCACTGATGACGAATCCGTCGGAAAATTCGAGTCTGTCCGTCCGGCCGTCCGTCCGTCCGTATACACGATAACTCTCGAACGGAATGTCCTAGAAACTTGAAATTTTCAGGGTAGGTTCGAATTTCGAATGCCGCGGTTGAGTTCGTTATTGGGCGAAATTGGCCTTAGGGTTCCGTAAATATGGCCGCTCGAAATTTTGTTTTCCAGATTACTTTGAAACTACGAATTCGATCGAGATGAAATTTTGCAATCTAATGGAAAATGAGGTGTTCAAGCTACATGCAAAATTTTGGTCAGCTCGCATCACCAGAACCATAGAAACCATAGAAAATTGTAACTTTTGAACGGAAACGCCTAGGGACTTGAAATTTCCAGGATAGGTGTGGATCTCGATTGTCATGATCACTTGCATCTATGAGCAAAATTATACCAGGGGTTCCGTAAATATGGTCGTTTGAAATTTAGTTATCTTGATAATTTCCAAACTACAGATTTCATCGTGACTGAATTCTGTATACTAATGGAGAATGATATATTCAAGCTACATTTCTCTAGATCGCATGACCAGAACCATAGAAACCATAGAAAATCATAACTTTCGAACGGAAAGGCCTAGGGACTTGAAATTTTCAGGATAGGTGTAGATCTGAAATGTGGCGTTCACGTTTATCAATGAGCAGAATTATATAAGGGGTTCCGTAAATACGGTCGTTTGAAATTTTGTTTTCTCGATCATTTCGAAACTACGGATTCGATCGAGATAAAATTTTGTATTTCAAACGAGAATGATATATTAAAGCAACATTTTGTCCAGATCTTATGACCAGAACCATAGAAATCATAGAAAATTATAATTTCCGAAGGAAAAGGCCTAGGAACTTGAAATTTTCGGGGTGGGTTTGGATCGCGAATTTCACGGTCACGTTCATCAATGAGCAAAATAAGATTAGGGGTTCCGTAAATATGGCCGTTCAAACTATTTTTTTCCTGATAGTTTCGAAACTACTACTCGGATTGGAATGAAATTTTGCACCTAGCTGAGGAATAATGTTTTCAAACTACGTGCGAAATTTTGTCCAGATCGCATCACCAAGACTATAGATACCGTAGAAAATTCTAGCGAATTATTGAAAAAAAATTGATCTGCTGAAGCACTGACATGAAGTCTGGAGTTTCGCCTAAGTTCCAGAATTTTTTTGACAGCTGTCGAAAATTCCTTCAATTCATTTCTAAAACTGGAAAATGCGAATCCACCTACAAGGTGCATGTACGAGCGCTCAAAAGCTCCTGCCTTCACGGCAGTGCTTTTCTAAATTTTTGTTAAGTCGAACTGGTGTAAACGAAAATATTTTCAAGGTGAACCTCAAGCCTTAAGCTTCGGTTTAGTCTTTTTGTTGACATTTCGAAAACGTAGAAAATTTTATCTACTTGTAGTCTTATCTCTTTACTTGTATTGTCCAAACTCGGAGGCAATTCGAACAATGAAAATATAATCAGGGAGATACTTTCATTCTAGAAAATTATTAACGTAATAGCTTTCTTTTATCCTATAACTTTCAGTTATTCCACCGTATAGTGAGCAGTTTCAATAAACAGTATGAGTAAGAACTTTTAGCTGAAAACACAGCAAATCTCCACAACGCATAACGATCATGAGAGAGAGTGTCATTCAGGGAAAGGCTTTAGATATCCTGTCATGAATAAGTTTTTGAAAACTTTCGAAATGTGTTCACCTCATTTATTATTTCTGAATAGAGGACGACTAAGAACCGCAAGATTGATTGACCACTGTCCACCCCCAACTGTTCAACCCTGTACTTTACAACCATGGCAAATCTCCACCGGACCTTTCATTTGTTGTGGTTTATGGTACTGTTTTCTGACTTACAGTTATCCATACAGTTTTAGACCGCTAAAAACTGTTGTGTGACAAATTTACCGTTGCCCTACAACTACCGTTCAATGAAATATGGCTATTTTCCGATAAACCACCCCCAACTATAAATCAGTTGAGGTTTGAGTTTTATTGCATCGTCAAGGACCTTGCACTATAATAGCGTAAAGAAAAATTATGTTTGGGATCGATCAGTTCGTTTTCATGAACTAAACATTTTTATTATTCCTAGTTTCGTTGAAAAATTTGTTAACGAAGTTATTCGGATACGCCTTCACCATAGATCACTTCTAAACTCATTTATAATTGTAAATATTTACTTGATATTTTCGAAGAAACATTAGGAAAAGATGAAGCAAATGCTTAGAAGCGTTATTGAAGTAAAATTGAAAGTTGAGGGATAATATTGTGGCTTGAAAATAAAATGTATGAATAGATATAATGTTATTTGAAATGATTATTTTGTTAATCGTAGTGTAAATATGATTCATATAAATAAAGGAACATTATATTAACTCTCTGAGTGATTGAACTGAATAGGAGTTAACTAATTTATATCCAAACTCAACGATTTCAAATTTTCTTTATCTGACAATTATAAAAAAATTTTTTTGCAAGAACTATGAATAGTGTTCAACAAAAAAAATTACGAAAAGCACTGCCGTGAAGGCAGGAGCTTTTGAGCGCTCGTACATGCACCTGGTAGGTAGATTCGCAATTTCCAGTTTTGGAAACCAATTGAGGAAATTTTTGACAGCTGTCAAACAAATTTTCAAACTGAGGCGATAATCCAGACTTCAAGTCAGTGCTTTAGGTGACCAATTTTTTTTTGATAATTCGCTAAAATTTTATACGGTATCTATGATCCTGGTGATGCGATCTGGACAAAATTTCGCTCGTAGTTTGAATACATTACTCCTAGGCTAAGTGCAAAATTTCATTTAGTTTCGGAATTATCAGGAACAGAATATTTTGAACGGCCATATTTACGGCTAATAAGTCTAAGTCTAATTTTGCTCATTGATGAACGTGACCGTGAAATTCGCGATCCAAACCCACCCTGAAAATTTCAAGTTCCTAGGTCTTTTCCTTCGGAAGTTATAATTTTCTATGGTTTCTATGGTTCTGGTTATGCGATCTGGACAAAATGTTGCTTTAATATGTCATTCTCGTTTAAGATATAAAATTTTATCTCGATCAAATCCGTAGTTTCGAAATTATCGAGAAAACAAAATTTCGAACGACTGTATTTACGGAACCCCTAGTATAATTCTGCTCATTGATATACGTGAACGCCACATTTCAGATCTTCACCTATCCTGAAAATTTCAAGTCCCTAGGCCTTTTTGTTCGAAAGTTATGATTTTCTATGATTTCTATGGTTCTGGTCATGCGATCTAGAGAAATGTAGCTTGAATATATCATTCTCCATAAGTATACAAAATTTCGTCACGATCGAATCTGTAGTTTGGAAATTATCAAGAAAACTAAATTTCAAACGACCATATTTACGGAACCCCTAGTATAATTTTGCTCACAGATGAAAGTGACCACGACAATCCACACCTATCCTGAAAATTTCAAGTCCCTAGGAGTTACCGTTCAAAAGTTACAATTTTCTATGGTTTCTATGGTTCTGGTGATGCGAGCTGAACAAAATTTTGCCTGTAGCTTGAACACCTCATTTTCCATTAGAGAGCAAAATTTCATCTTGATCGAATCTGTAGTTTCAAAGTAATCAGGAAAACAAAATTTCGAGCGGCCATATTTACGGAACCCTAAGGCGGATTTCGCCCAATAACGAACTCAACCTCGGCATTCGATATTCGAACCTACCCTGAAAATTTCAAGTTTCAAGGACATTCCGTTCGAGAGTTATCGTGTATACGGACGGCCGGACGGACGGACAGACTCGAATTTTCCGACGGATTCGTCATCAGTGAGTCGAACATAGTCGATTGAAACCATTTTCGGCTCAAAATTCGAAAAATACAAACATCGTGACGAAATGATATAGCCCTCGTGTAAGTAGTACGAGCGCTCAAAAAATGACGATCATGGCATTCCAGATGAATTCCATCATCATGATTCTACTTTGTGAATTTGAAAATAATCACTTTCACTCGAAGACTTGGCTCTTGGCGCCTAACGAAGCAAGAATTTAACTCAACTCAAAATAAGTAGAATTCTCCAAATTTGCGAGGTGACATTGATTCCAAATTGTTTTTCAAATTAGTTTCTGATGTTTCAATCTGAAATTGAAGAATTGTATCAATATGGCCACCATTATAACCTCCTTCTTTCATGAAGTCGGTCAAAAAATCCGCGCAATAAACTCGGACAACCTGTATATCAATTCTGAAATCGTGAGTCAAAATTCTCTCGCATTTTGTAATTCCCTCTGACCGTTCCGATTTTCCTGCTGTAGTACACACACCTTACGGTTTACCTTTCGCCCTCATTTTACAACATTTTTACACCTACTGAAGAGCTGAAGCTCAGACGAACTTACGCCGGTCGCGTCACTCCTTCGAGAGTGTTGGAGAAGGGACGTACGTCGTCGATGATTTGTTGCGAAGAACTCGTAACACATTACGAAGCTGAGGTTGTTGACCGTTTACCTCGGACTTTTTACGAGCAATGATCTTGAGCTTGAAGCATGGGATGATGAATTCGCACAAGGTTGCAGATTGAGATGAAGACGAAGATTAATGTGGAATAATTCGAGGGTATGTTCCTCGAGTTTTCGTACGTGATTAATTCGAGAATTATCTATACATTTTTTTGTTTGAAAATCTCGCAAAAATTATCTATATTTCACGAAATATATTAGAGGTAGCACCAGATTGTTTTGCACAGAAATTCCCAAGAAAAGGGCGTAACTGAAGAATTGTTGTGGTCGCAATTTTGAATATATCGAGCTCAAACTCAAACAAAATTTCCAAGATTTTATTGAAGTTGATGAAAATGGAAAAAAACCGATTACGAATGTTCCTGTATTTTCCGACTTTTTTCGATACATTATCTAGCAATCAATTTGTTAATTGCAGGTAGGTGGACCTCTTTGATTTGACAAAGCTCATCGAAATTGGTGGAAATCGGACTGGAAATTCTTGAGTTTTCCGAGAATTTCCGAAATTTCAAATAACTTTCTGTGTATCCTATTAGCACCCGTCGTAGAATAAGGGTACAATTCAAAAATTGATTTTTTCGGGAAATCGTTTTTGAAGTATTTGTTCTATACTAAAATTAGTTAATTTAACACGCTGAACATTCGTAATTATTGCAACAATCCATTAGAACATCATAACTCTAGCACCCAATATTCAATTAATGCAATTTTCACCCTGTCGTTGTGGAATGTTACCTTTTTGAGCGCTCGTACTTATACTTACACGAGGGCTATATCATTTCGTCACTTTGTCTGTATTTCTCGAATTTTGAGCCGAAAATGGTCTCAATCGACTAGGTTGGACTTACTGATGACGAATCCGTCGAAAAATTCGAGTCTGTCCGTCGTCGGTCCGGTCGTATCAAATGTCAAATGCCGCGGTTGAGTTCGTTATTGGGGTTCCGTAAATATGGCCGTTCGAAATTTTGTTCTCCACATTACTTCGAAACTACTGATTCGATCGAGGTGAAATTTTGCACTCAGATGGAAAATGACGTGTTCATGCTACATGCAATTTTGTCCAGATCGCATGACCAGAATCATAGAAACCATGGAAAATTATAACTTTGTAATGGAAAGGCCTAGGGACTCGAGATTTTCAGGGTAGGTTTGGATCGCGAATTTCGCGGTCACGTTCATCATATGGCCGTTCAAAATATTTTTTTCCTGATAATTTCGAGATTACATTATAATGTATTCAAACTACGTGGGAAATTTTATCAGATCGCATTACCAAGACCATAGATACCGTAGAACATTCTAGCGAATTATAGAAAAAAAATTACGAAAAGCACTGCCGTGAAGGCAGGAGCTTTTGAGCGTTCGTACATGCGCCTTGTAGGTAGATTCGCATTTTCCAGTCTTAGAAATCAATTGAAGAAATTTTCGACAGCTGTCAAAAAAATTCTGAAACTTAGGCGAAACTCCAGACTTCATGTCAGTGCTTCAGCTGACCAATTTTGTTTTCGATAATTCGCTAGAATTGTTTACGGTATATGGTCTTGGTGATGCGATCTGGACAAACTTTCGCACGTAGTTTGAATACATTATTCCTCAGCTAGGTGCAAAATTATTCTAATCCAATCGGAAGTTTCGAAACGATCAGGAAAAAAATACTTTGAACGGCCATATTTACGGAACCCTTAGTCTAACTTTGCTCATTGATGAACGTGACCGCGATATTCGCGATCCAAACCCACCCTGAAAATTTCAAGTTCCTAGGGCTTTCCGTTTGAAAGTTACAATTTTCTATGGTTTCTATGGTTCTGGTCATGCAATCTGGTCAAAATATTGCTTTAATATATCATTCTCGATTAAAATACAAAATTTCATCTCGATCGAATCCGTAGTTTCGAAATTATCGAGACAACAAAATTTCAAACAACCGTATTTACGGAACCCCTAGTGTAATTCTGCTCATTTATGAACGTGCACGCGACATTTCAGATCCACACCTATCCTGAAAATTTCAAGTCCCTAGGCCTTTCCGTTCGAAAGTTATGATTTTCTATGGTTTCTAAGGTTCTGGTCATGTGATCTGGACAAAATTTCACATGTAGCTTGAACACCTCATTCTCCATTTGAGTGCAAAATTTCATCCCGATGAAATCTGTAGTTTCCAAGTTAACAGGAGAACAAAACTCTGAACGGCCATTTTTACGAAACCCCTGATGGAATTCTGCCCATTAACGAACTCAACCGAGGCATTTGGGAACTGAACCCATGCTGAAAATTTCAAGTCTCTAGGTTGTTCCGTTCGAGAATTATCGTGCTTACGGCACATTTTCAGCTCAAAATTCGATAAATACAGACATCGTGACGAAATGATATAGCCCTCGTGTAAGTAGTACGAGCGCTCAAAAAATCGCCTGAAGCACTGAAGTGAAGTCTGGAGTTTCGCCTTAGTTTGAAAATTTTTTTGGCAGCTGTCAAAAATGTTTTGAATTTTTTTTTAAACTAGAAAATGCGAATCTACCTACAAGGTGGATGGAATTTTTTCATGAAGCGCTTCTTATGTGTCGGAGAGGCCAACTAGAGTTATTCCGATATTGCACGTACGAAAAGGTTTACTTCCTGAGTTCATTACCGTTACTTACACAAAATGGACCGATTTTGAATTGTCTCCGTATTTTACGACGGGTGCGAATGTGGCATTTTGGAACAAAAATTGCTCTATTTTATAAATGGGGTAATAGGTTTCTTCTGAAAAAATTGTCACGTTGTTGAATTAGTAGGAAATATTTTCGGAATTTCCGATATTTGGGAAAATTTTTGTCAAATATTCATATTTTTCGAAATGGGGTCATTAAATTCCAGCGTTTCGTAGTTTTCGTAATTCTTCGATAAATGTGGCAAATTTCATGGATTTTTAAGTTGTCCCAGGAAATTAAACTCAGGTATAATCGACAGGGAGAGACCATTATTCCCGATTAATTTACACATAACAAAATGAAAAATTACGAAAAGCACTGCCGTGAAGGCAGGAGCTTTTGAGCGCTCGTACATGAACCTTGTAGGTAGATTCGCATTTTCCAGTTTTGGAAACCAATTGAGGAAATTTTTGACAGCTGTCAAACAAATTTTCAAACTAAGGCGAAAATCCAGACTTCAAGTCAGTGCTTTAGGTGACCAATTTTTTTTTCGATAATTTGCTAGAATTTTCTACTGTATCTTGGTAATGCGATCTGGACACAATTTCCCACGTAGTTCGAATATATTATTCTTCGTCTATGTGCGAAATTTCATTCCAATCCAATAAGTGATTTCGAAATAATCAGGGAAAAAATAGTTTGAACGGCTATATTTACGGAACCCCTAGTCTAATTCAGCTCATCGATGAATGTGAACGCGAAATTCGCGATCCAAACCTATCCTGAAAATTTCGATTCTCTAGGCCTTTTCGTTCGAAAGTTATGATTTTCTATGGTTTTGATCATGCGATCTGGAAAAAAAATAACTCGAATATATTATTCTCAATTTAAATACAAAATTTCGTCACGATCAAATCCATTGTTTTGAAATTATCAAAAAAACCGAATTTCAAACGACCATATTTACGGAACCCCAAGTCTAATTTTGCTCATTGATGAACGTAACTGCAAAATTCGCGATCCAAACCTATCCTGAAAATTTCAAGTTCCTAGGCCTTTCCGTTCGAAAGTTATGATTTTCTATGTTTTCTATGGTCCTGATCATGCCATCTGGAAAAAATGTAGCTCGAATATATCATTCTCAATTTAAATACAAAATTTCGTCACGATCAAATCCATAAATTTTAAATTATCAAGAAAACTGAATTTCAAACGGCCATATTTACGGAACCCCTAGTCTAATTTTGCTCATTGATGAATGCGACAGCGACATTCGAAATCCCCACCTATCCTGATAATTTCAAGTCCCTATGCCTTTCCATTACAAAGTTATAATTTTCTATGGTTTCTATGGTTCCGGACATGCGATCTGGACAAAATTTTGTATGTAGCTTGAACATTATCCATTTGAGTGCAAAATTTCAACTAGATCGAATCTGTATTTTCGAAGTTATCAGGATAACTAAATTTCGAGCGGCCATATTTACGGAACCCTTGGGCGAATTTTGCCCAATAACGAACTTAACCGCGGCATTCGAGATTCGAACCTACCCTGAAAATTTCAAGTTTCGAGGTCATTCCGTTCGAGAGTTATCGTGTATACGGACGGACGGCTGGCCGGACGGACGGAAAGACTCGAATTTTTCGACGAATTTGTCATCAGTGAGTCGAACCTTGTCGATTGGGACCATTTTCGTCTCAAAATTCGAAAAATACAGACATCGTGACGAAATGATATAGCCCTCGTGTAAGTAGTACGAGCGCTCAAAAATGCGGTTTTCGGAGTATTCAACTGAAAAAATATCGAAGTTGCCCCATCCTTCTAACATATATTCAAGTATTCAAGAATTCAAAAAAGTCCCGTCACACAGATAGCCAAACCAGCAAAAAAAATTGAGAGAGGGGCGAACACCGACATAACGTTGCACATTCGATTTTGCAAACACGATAGCTTTCGAAAGAAGAGACCCATAGTTTGGATGTTTTCAGGGTACGTGTGGGGTCTAAATGTGCTGGTTATATTCGTAAATTGGCGAAGTCTGCCAAAGGGCTTCGTAGATAAAGCAATCTGAATTTTTTTTCTCAAAAATTTGAAAAAACCGGTACGATCGAAGGTGCATCTAAAACTTCCTGAGGATCGTAACACTAGAAAATTTCAGAAGATTGTTCTCAAAAACTTGGATATCCGGAAAACAGTTTGTCATATCCTGCTCAAATTTTGTGTTCACATAATATAGAGCATTGATAAAATAGGATAGGTTATGTGAAAATTTAGCTTCAGGGCTGTTTCAAGTGGAAAGAGAATTGAGTGTTTCTGGTCTGGCGTTGAGAAATTTGATATATTCTGTGATTCCACCTCTTGAAGTTCATGAAATTCTGTAGTCTGTAGTCTGTAGTTCGTTTCATTATCTTCAGTTCGATAGTCTCGTTGCATCATATCGAATATATTGATATATTCTGTGATTCCACCTCTTGAAGTTCATGAAATTCTGTAGTCTGTAGTCTGTAGTTCGTTTCATTATCTTCAGTTCGATAGTCTCGTTGCATCATATCGAATGAAAATGATCATAGATTGGTTAATTTTTCACTGAACAACATTTCAGTTGAAAATGGGGGTAAGTAATAATTTTCGAAGTTTTTTCAGTCTCCCAATTCGTTTTTTTCCGAGATTTTCTTTAATTTCACGATATCGGGAAATATAGCGATTGGAAGGTGAAAGCTGAAAGGATACGATTAAATTAATAATTTCAAAGCAATTTCTTGTTGTTTCGATAATTTTGAATTACGCAAAAGTTCCTACCTCCACGTCAGTGCTTTCCTAGAATTATTGCACCGTTCATTGAAAGGGGGCTTAAAAAATTTCGAACAAAGGTGAAACTCCAGACTTCAGAAAATTTGCATGTATTTATTTATTTATTTATTTATTTATTTAGACAAATAGGAATACAAACAGGTAAAAAAACCCAATACAGCATTCACAGTTTGACAATATATATATCATACAGAATATTGAAATATTGAAATGAAAAATTATTCTATGAACTAAATATAAAACATATCACGATCAAAAATGATCAGCAGACTGAGGTAACCTTAATTTTAGAATTTTTTTGAATTGTGGGAGGTGAACATTGAAAATGTCCACACCACAAGAAAATGAATTGAATGTGAGCTTGAGATGTAGCTTGAATACGTCGTTCTCCATCTGAGTGCAAAATGTCATCTTGATCGAATTAGTAGTTTCGAAATAATCAGGAGAACTAAATTTCGAAAAGCCATATTTACAGAACCCCTGATCGAATATTGCCCAATTATGAACTCAACCGCGGCATTATAGATTCGAACCTTCCCTGAAAATTTCAAGTTTCAAGATCGTTTCGTTCGGGAGTTATCGTGCTTACGGACGGCTGAACGGACAGACTTGAATTTTTCGACAGATTCGTCATGAGTGAGTCGAACCATGTCGATTGAGACCATTTTCGGCTGAAAATACATACATCGTGCAGATGTTAGCATTGGACCAACCAACGTCAATTCTTCAGTCACTAGTAGAAATATCGAACTCTCTTAACATCCAATTTTCCCTTTCAGTTTTCCATCGGCAGTAACAGAGTCAGTCTACCTACGGTATAAAATTAAAAGTGATGGACCTCCTTCCGAATATTTCATTTATGGCCGGTTTAACAATCCTTCATCAAACAGTTATGTTACTCGGTCATTACCAGATGCGAACGAAACAAAAATCGAATTGAGTTTAGACCGTTCCAGATAGTGAGAAGTTCATTAAACTTTTCTTCGCCACGCTTCCTATTAGCACTTCGGATGGCGATAGATCAATGATCTTTCTACTCGCTGATTAAGCTTTCGATTCTTGTGCTTTTCTATCAAGCAGATGAATCGCCGATGGATGATGAACTTGAGTGCAAGTAGATCTCCAATAAATGCGAATTTTACACATGATATCACAGGCCAACAGAGACTTTGGTACCAGAGATGTTGTAGCCTTTTCTCATTGATTTAGATGTTTAATTGCAAAATTCAGAGCCCTATCAATTTCCAAAATTGAGTTAGTCATGCGCATGCTATATCTTGTAACTATCAATGAAACCTAAAAAGTGGTTACCAAGTTACTGAATAAAACCCTCTATTGAGCGCTCGTACTACTTACACGAGAGCTATATCATTTCGTCACGATGTCTGTATTTATCGAATTTTGAGCTGAAAATGTGCCGTAAGCACGATAACTCTCGAACGGAACAACCTAGAGACTTGAAATTTTCAGTGTGGGTTCAGTTCCCGAATGCCTCGGTTGAGTTCGTCGATGGGCCAAATTCCACCAGGGGTTCCGTAAATATGGCCGTTCAATGTTTTGTTCTCCTGATTTCTTGAAAACTACAAATTTGATCGAAATGAAATTTTGCACTCAAATGGAGAATGAGGTGTTCAAGCTACATATGAAATTTTGTCCAGATCGCATGACCAGAACCATAGAAATCATAGAAAATTGTAACTTTTGAACGGAACCGCCTAGGGACTTGAAATTTTCAGGATAGGTGTGGATCTCGAATGTCGTGATCACGTTCATCTATGAGAAAAATTATACTAGGGGTTCCGTAAATATGGTCGTTTGAAATTTAGTTTTCCTGATAATTTCAAAACTACAGATTCGATCGTGACGAAATTTTGTATACTAATGGAGAATGATATATTCAAGCTACATTTCCCTAGATCGCATGACCAGAACCATAGAAACCATAGAAAATCATAACTTTCGAACGGAAAGGCCTAGGGACTTGAAATTTTCAGGATAGGTGTGGATCTGAAATTTCGCGTTCACGTTTATTAATTAGCAGAATTATACTAGGGGTTCCGTAAATAAGGTTGTTTGAAATTTTTTTTTTCTCGATAATTTCGAAACTACGGATCCGATTGAAATGAAATTTTGTATTTTAATCGAGAATGATATATTAAAGCAACAATTTGTCCAGATCGCATGACCAGAACCATAGGAACCATAGAAAATTGTAACTTTTGAACGGAATGGCCTAGGAACTTGAAATTTTCAGGGTGGGTTTGGATAGCGAATATCGCAGTCACGTTCATCAATGAGCAAAATAAGACCAGGGGTTCCGTAAATATGGCCCTTCAAAATATATTTTTCCTGATAGTTTCGAAACTACTGATTGGATTGGAATGAAATTTTGCAACTAGCTGAGGAATAATGTATTCAAACTACGTGCAAAATTTTGTCCAGATCGCATCACCAAGACCATAGATACCGTAGAAAATTCTAGCGAATTATCGAAAAAAAAATTGGTCAGTTGAAGCACTAACATGAAGTCTGGAGTTTCGCCTAAGTTTGAGAATTTTTTTGACAGCTGTCGAGAATTCCTTCAATTGATCTCTAAAACTGGAAAATTCGAATCTACCTACAAGGTGGATGTACGAGCGCACAAAAGCTCCTGACTTCACGCTTTTCGTAATTTTTTTTTATTAGTTTTAATTTCAAAATGTGAGTAATATTCGAAATAATGAAGGTAAATGATTAGAAACAAGTAAATTTCTTCATGGGTTCTTCAAGAACTGGTGTTTTGCTCCAGAGACAAATAAATTCGTTTCGGCCAGTCGAGTTTGAATTAAATAGCTTAAAGGATTCTCTAGAGAGGCCAAGGTCTCGTATGATATCATCAAGTTCGTTCTGGTAAAATTGGTGGGGACTTGGAAAAAAACCAACTTAATCACTGCCATATTCCTCTTCTGCACCACATGTTTCATATGCACCGTCATCTTCAGAGACTTCTGGAAATCTATTGAAGGTCGAAAGGGGTACTTTCTCTGAATGAGGAACTGGGCGTGGGCGTCTTGCGGAAGGTGAATCTGGATAGGGCAACACCATTCAGATTGATACCTTTGGCGTTGACTGTACAACAATAGCAATGGTTTGATAGTTCTCTCCAAACCAAACTTCAGAAATTTTCTCTTTATAACCGTCCATTGGCGTAAATTTTCCATACAAGTCTTACAAAGAACATGTGGAGCCCACTTTTTATCTAGGTCTCCATTTCGTCCACCAAAATAAGCTAGATAGGCTTTTTTTCGAAGGAAATGGGTTTTCTGTAAACTTCTTGAGTGTACTCACCACATACATATCAGGAAGATTGACACAACGCCTTCTACTTGGAGCCATTCCACAAAAGCAAAATACACAATGAATCCAAAGTTATTTTCTAGGAAAAACCGAACTTTGAACTGTGGAACTCCATGAGAACGTCTTCGTCTTCTTTTCTTTTCCTTCTTCAACATGTATGGGCACATAACAAAAAACAAGGCGTGAAGATAACGGGGATTTATGAAGAAAATAAAACCTGTCAACAAATAAGATAGGTAGATAGGTACATGATCAAAACTACATGATTCATTAACAACATACCTTTCTCGAATACAATTTGTTTTGGTTACTCATAAATTCAACTGATTAAACCAATTGGAACTAATTTTTTTCAGAATTAAAACGTACCTACCTACCCGATATCAGATTTCAGTTCACTTCTAAATTCTGGTCAGAGGTGCTGCATCTTGAGAACGAAACTGGTAGAAGGAGACGGTTCCAATTTTTGGAATCAGCTGAAGGAAACCCTATAGGAACAGTTGAAATTTTCCGGCACCAAATGAAAACAAATTCTTTTGGCCGTTGCAATTGTTGGAATTTCGTTATCCTTTGAAATTGAAGTCATTTCAACTGCTTCGGAACCCCAAAAATTATCGAGATCCGCCTGTCGAGGTTGCATTACAATCAGAGAACCCATGATGATCGAATCGAGTGGAAATAATTATTCGCTCATGTTAGGCTAGGTTCAGACACGTAATATGTCGATGAACTCGACCTTCGTTTTGGACCACTGTGAGCCTTATTCTTCTACAACATTCGGATGATTTCTTCATGGAAATTCCCAACTCGCGATCTTGGTGGAACGTATGTTCAACCCGAATAGAAGTTGAATAGCTCTTGACGGTTCAATAAGGATAATCAAAAATTATTCCGCCTTCAGATGTGTTGGGTGTCTAGTCTCATGGTCATGTTCTTCAAGGTCATAATTATACATCGAATTGTGCAAAAAAAAACGCCTCATGTACTTCTTGTGAGGTTTTAGTAGAACATGATTAATTCACCTTTGTTTTTCTATGATTTCGATAAATAAATGAATGTTTTTGCGCGCTTATTTATATGTCTGTAATTCTCGAATTTTGAGCCGAAAATAGTGTCAAACGATTTGGTTCTACTCTCAGAGAAAGAATTCGTGGTCAAATTCAATTCTGTCCGCCCGCCTGTAAACACGATAACTCTGAAAGTAGAGGCCTAGTGTTTTGAAATGTTCAGGGTACGTTTGAGGTAGGAACGCGCCGGTTAATTTCGTTAATTCCATTAATGGGCAAAATCCCTCAGAGGGTTTCGTAGATAAAACCATCTGAATTTTTTTCTTCTCAATAATTCAAAAAATACCTATCCGATCAAATTGAAACTTCGTAGTTAGTGGTAAGAGAACGACACGAAGGTTCACTAGAAAAGTATTTTTCGGCAACCGTCTGGGAAGTATTCACTTCCCAGGCGCTTTTTCTTTGAGAAAGTAGCATTTCCCGGCCTAGTCCGGAAAGTACGTACTTCCCGGACTAGGCCGGATAGAATCACATCACATGGAAACAACGACTGGAATTTCTCATTAATTTTGAAATGTTGTGAACTTATTGTGCTGACGTGCATTCATTTTCCCCATTCCGTCTAGAATGCAGTCGAAATTGATGATATCGAAAATGAAACGAATTGAATTGGAGTTAAGTTAAATAGGAGAAAGTATAACATTTCAAAGATTTTCCAGACCAACGATACTTTTTTTCCAAAAAAATCGAAAAATTTCTTTCTATAATATTTCATTTTATGTTGACGTTTCTCGAGTTGTTGATGTTGCCATAGCATTGCATAAATGAGTTAATTGGGGCACCAATAAAAGAAATTGATTTTTTCTGATATATTATAAATAAATAAATCGTTATTCTCTCCTTTGTTACGTAATGGTTATTTTCTTTGATATTACCTTTATGTTGACTCCCTTCGTTACGAAAGGCATCAACCTTAATGAGCAATAAAATCATAATCTCAGGGTTCCTGACAGAATTAATAACTCCCTTCAGGTTTTACAATTATAATAAAAATTCAAATCTACAATTGTGTACAACAAGTTGAGATCGACCTCTGAACAAACGAATTTATACAATATTAGTGTTACTTAACTTAATTATTTCTCCCAGATCTTTGGGGTATTTCCTCCATGAAACATCGTCTTTCAATGCTTGGAATATGTCCAGCTCCAAGGGTGTAAAACAACCAGACCAGTCATTTGCAGATACGGTACAATTTTCCAACAATCCAACTCCAGGGAAATGTCTCCCTATCGGAAATATTAAATGATTGGAAGTCTTGAGAAAGCGGTGCTAAATGTCCCAGTCTCAGAGGAAGATAATCTTCAAATCCCAAGGGAACAAATTCTCGGTTCCTAGGGGAACAAACTTCTTTAATCCCAGGGGAAGAGCTCTCTAATCCCAGGGAAAGAACTTTTCTAATCCCAGAGAAAGAGCTGTGAATTGTTTAAAATTCATTAGAGAAAGTTACAGTTTCCTTCAGGTCTAAATACGTCATTGAAGGAAACAAAATTTACAGAAAAGATGAATTGTAACCTGAAGGAAGCTTTGAAACAATAAAAATAGAACTATTAGGCGAAGAAAATGCAAAATATAAGATAAATACTTGAGGTCAGCCATGGATCTAACCTAAATAACGTGCACAAGAATATCTACAGTCTCTGTGAACTATTCCAGAAAATATCTTAGTGGACAATAGGAAAGACTTACCGTGAGAGAATTTCACGCCGAGACGAATTTGGATGTATATTTAACAGTTAAACAGCCAAAGATTGAAAGTCTGTTCACTTCAATGCAAAATCGATATCATCCAATCAATTTCAGATCCCAAAATGGCCAAACGCAAAGGTACAGATTCGGACTGTGCGCAACGACTTGTGATGTAGGACACAGAGATTCAAAAACAGTGGCGCCTCAAGGAAAGGGCTGAAGAGAGGACTGTTAACCCGTTACACCTTTGAAGTTAATAAAATTAAAATTGGGTTTTCTGATAAACTCGATATAAATCTGTAATTCCATCATTTGGAGTTTGGGAAAATAAAATGATAATGTGAACATATAATGGTATAAGATATGGATGAAATGGGTTATGTAGAAATTCAGTTTTTGAACTGTATGTGAGAAAAATTTAAATTTTTCAGTTTTTAGCGCTCGTACTACTTACACGAGGGCTATATCAATTCGTCACGATGTCTGTATTTTTCGAATTTTGAGCCGAAAATGGTCTCAAACGACTATGTTCGACTCACTGATGACGAATCCGTCGAAAAATTACCGTATACACGATAACACTCGAACGGAATGACCTAGAAACTTGAAATTTTTAGAGTAGGTTTAAATCTCGATGCCGCGGTTATTGGGCAAAATTTGCTGAGGGGTTTCGTCAATATGACCGCTAGAAATTTTGTTTTCCTGATTACTTTGGAACTACTCATTCTACCGGAGTGAAATTTTGCACTTAGATGGACAATTACGTGTTCAAGCTACATGCAATTTGGTCCAGCTCGCATGACCAGAACCATAGAAGATTATAACTTTGTAATGGAAAGGCCTAGGGACTTGAAATTTTCAGAATACGTGTGGATCTCGAATGTTGCGGTTCCGTAAATTTGGCCGTTAGAAATTCAGTTTTTTTGATAATTTCAAAACTATGGATTTGATCCTGACGAAATTTTGTATTTAAATTGAGAATGATATATTCGAGCTACATTTTTTCCAGATCGCATGATCAGAACCAGAGAAACCATAGAAAATAATAACTTTCGAACGGAAAGGCCTAGGGACTTGTAATTTTCAGGAAAGGTTCGGATCGCGAATTTCCTGCTTACTTCCATCAATGAGCAAAATTAGACTAGGGGTTCCGTAAATATAGCCGTTCAAACTATTTTTTTCTTGATAATTTCGAAACAACTTATTGGATTCGAATGAAATTTCTCACATAGATGAAGAATGATGTATTCAAACTACTTGAGAAATTTTGTCCAGATCGCATCACCAAGACCTTAGATATCGTAGAAAATTCTAGCGAATTATCGAAATAAAAATTGTAACCTGAAGCACTGATTTTCCTCTTTGAAGTTTGAAATTTTCTTTGACACCTTTCAAAATCTTTCCAATTGGTTTCTAAAACTGGAGAATGAGGTGGATGAACGAGCGCTCAAAAGCTCCTGACTTCACGACAGTGATTTTCTAAATTTTTTTATATGGTTCAGAGAATTACACTTTGTTCGGGAATATTCCATATAATTATAATATATATATAATTCTATAATTTGATCTTACGTCCCTCGAAATAGTAGCCTGATCCGAGTGCCGAAACAAATAAAAAACGAATCCTCATACGTTTTTTGAACACCCTCGTGCAGTTTTGCGGAATTTCCGAACGAAGTTGTGAAGATATTTCCAATGACACCTCAGAAGTTTTTTTTTCATTCCAAACGATAATGCCTTCTTTATTGATTTGGTCGAAAGAAGTGAATTGCAGTGAAAAAAAGAGGTAATTTCCTAGCCTTTAAATATGTATTTTTCATATTTTCAGGGATTTAAGATCTACTTTTATAATTCATGAAAATTTGGCAGCTACCTAGAGCTTCTCGAAACATACGTTCATACGTTCAACATATGAAGAAAACGCCCTAATGAGCTCTGAAATGAGGTGAATGCGATTTAGTAATCGCATAATGTTAGTACATTGTTTATCACTTTATCACCACTTTTTTGTAGGTTTTCGACGATTTCAAGAAAGGTAAATAAACGTATTTCCATCAACCTCATCAAGTTCATTTTCTGGTATTTTTCATTCATTTTAACAAGTGGAACGGATTTGAAGGAGATATGATACGATACGATAAAGAATTTCGAATAATAGTTCTTCTTCGAAAATCTCGAGAGAAAAATACATTCACGTTACACTCATTTGCTCAGATAAGAATTGAAAATACGAATAGGAATGCTGCAAACATAGAAACTATCCCACTTCATACTGTTTTTTTTTTCGACGGATGTGCGTGGATAATCCTAAATTTGGATTCATTCTTCGAACACTTTCTTATAAAAAAGTTATTGTGTAAAATCTTACAATGAAGAACTATTCATATAATATAAACGAGCTCGAAATTTCATAAAAAAATCAAATCAGATAAGAGCAAAAATTTGATACGTCCAATCTACAAAAACTCCCTACCCAAATTTGTTGTTCAACCGTTTTGTTCACGATGACTGAAGGACAGGTAATCTTACATCCACTTTCTTTTGCGAGTGTTAAGTATCTGAAGATTTTATTGCATAAAATCGGGAAGATAGCCATTCTGGAATAATTCCACATCTCCGAATCAGATAAGAAACTACGATAAAAAATCGAGATCGTCAAACGGTACAACAATGGGGGATCGAAGAATTGGTCGTGCACCTTACTTCCGCCGTTGACCCGAACTTCATCTGCCACCATTCTCGTGCACCCTCGTCCAAAAAACAGTCAAATCTCAGGCAAGGTGTATCCACCTTTGTTCTTCTGTCCGCCTAGCCAGATGTTAGATTATGATACGAATTCTTAAATGACCCAGATTTGATGTAACGGGGGTTTTGGGTTAAAGGACCAACCCTTCCATCCTAATAAAAAATCCAGATAAATGCGCGGTCCTCATTAGTGCGGAGACGAACGGCGAAGGTAAAAAAGAAGGACAGGTGCAGAACGTCATTTCTGAAATATGAAGGTGGGCCTCTTGAAAATGAGGTTAAATGGAACGGACTGAAGAGGATTAATATTCGGGATACACCCTTTTCTAGTGGTCTTAAAAAGGCATGCAAGTGGTGTACCGCTATCTTTTCAGTATTTGGATATATTCAGGTATGTCTGCGGAAAGTTGAACCCTTTTTGATCTTCTGCTTTCCAGTAGATTGAAGAATATTTCTTGGGGCTAGTCGAATAAGCCGATTGAAAATTCGAACTTCTCTTGTCGATGCCCAGACGTGTCTACATTGTTAATTTTTTCGGATTATATGTTGATGAAATATCAGATCTTGTTGCATTCATGATGACTATTAGGGATAAGAAATAATTTTTTATCTTAGAGTAACGCACATGCTCGACATCCCAAACCACAGAAGCCGGCTTCTTCTTCTTCGCGGTTTACCGTAGTACTTCCCTGCGGCCATCGCCGAGTGGAGTTCGCGAATTTCCTGTCTGCTTCGCAGGTCATTTCTGCAGTAAAATGGCGGTTCTTGGTTCTCGTTTTCAAGAAAGGAGAAACGTCCAAGTTCATCGACCGAAGAAGTCAAATGTAGGTAACATCTCTGTGACGTCACCGTCGTCACCTCTATGTTCTAGTGGTCTAGTTACACTACCGTGAGTCTACGCTTCTACATCTATGATTATCGCAGACTCGGCTCTCGTTGTGCGTAAGTTTGCGGGAAGAGTTCGTTCACCTGTTGGCTGTCCTCGATGGACAGAGGAGGAAATGAGTCCATCATCGTTACCTAGACAAGTGCGAATTTCTTTTTTCGCGATTCTTCTACCTGTGGAGTCAGTGGCCTTCCACAAAAGAAACTATCGATCTAGTTCGGTAAACTGTTTCACTCGCATTCTTAGTCTGTTGGGTTCTTGGAAGCGCCTGCCAATGTCTATCTGCAATTAGGCGTTGCTTGTTTTTTCTAGATCCTGGATGACCGCTGTGGAGATTATGGAATTGTCGGAATGAAGTGGCACATTGTCATGATGTAGTTGACCCCTGAAAACATTGTATACATTTTATGTCTCAATCTTCAACAGTGTCATTATTGGCTTCATGATAATACTCAGTTAAGATAATTTTATTCCACTTTTGTCATTTCTTCAACGATCCAGGAAAGGAATCAGGAATTCTGATTTTTTTTCAATTGTGAAAAAGTACGATGATAACAGACTTCGACCGACGTTTATCGTACCAATTGTGAGGTTGGAAATCTTTCGAAATTCTCATTCAGGCCGATTTCCAACTGTTTATAACTCTATTTTTCCTTACATTTCGTTCTACTTGCTAGGATGAATAAAAAAAATCAGACAATAAACTTCAGGATATATATTGATGCAATTCCGTTCATAACTTTCTTCTGATCGTTGAAAACCTACAAAAGTGGGGTGAAGTGGATCGAAAGACAATGTTTTTTTAATAAAACGATCTTGCACCCTTATCAATAGTATAAGTTATTAAGATGGAATTCATATTATTATTCTATCCCGCTGTCACCATATATCATCTATTGTCCGAAAAGATTCGAGTTCGTGCTTCCTGCACGAAGACGAAGTCTTTTGTTTTATATTTTCTGAGGAACAGGTATTCAGGAAAGAAAACCTCGAAATTTCGAAAGAACATATTATATTTACGTACATAAAATCGAAATTTCCACAGACATCAAAAAGAACATCAAAATAAAACATCTATCATTCACCTAGTTTTTCATGATCATAATTAAATCAGACAATTAGACTGCTACTTCCTATAAATATACTAATCCAAATTGTACGAGGGGTCAATTGGTCAACGCTACAGTCGCTACAAAATAAGTGCTAAAAACATCATTCAAATTCCTTATACCGAAATTACATATCAATAATATTGGGGATTACAATAACACCATTCACATATACAGGGTATCTACTTTCAAAAGGGCCAAACTTCAAGGAGAGATCATACATGTGATCTGCAACAAAAAATGTAATACAACACATGGTCGAAATGTTGACGGTTATTCTTCAATTAAACATTCATTGATTTCACGAAATATTTCAAGTTTTTCCATCAAATCAATTATTCTTGGTCAATATTCGATCACAAAGAGCTTCAAAATAGAGCCAATTTAGGTTTGAAATATTTCGACTTTTTCGTTGTTATCTTGTTAGCCATGAAATTATGGCACAAGACAAGCAGCCAGCACAAAAGTTGATATGTCATTTGAAAGCACACTAAATGAGGTAGTTTTTGCTGAAAAGGAAACATGTCCATAACTGATCATTTTTCATCGATAAAACCATTGGAAAAATATGACTGATTTTGTTCACTTCAGAATCTTGATATTCATCTCCTTACCACGCCCGCATTAAGAATATTTTTGGCACACAACAATCCTTATCTTGTAGCAAATTTAATGCTGTTTCCAGATATGTGGTCAACTTCGATGAGGCTACAAGGATAACTGAAGTATAATTGATTTTATGAAAAAACTTGAAATATTTCGTGAAATCAAGAAATATTAAATTGAAGATTAACCGTCAACATTTCGACCATCTTTTACTAGACATTTTTTGTTGCAATTCACATGTATAGTTTTTAAGCTTAACATTATGTATAAATACACTCATTTACGAAAAACATCATTTTAAAATAATCACAAGTAGTTTTCCTTTAGTCTATTTCCTTATGTACTCCCATTTTTACCAAAACAAGCTCTGCAGCGATATTTCGGGAGCACCTGGATCTGATCCCTGTTGGAACCCCAAGTATATAACAGTTGGGATGAACTACATGTATGGTCTCCCCTTGAAGTTTGGCCCCTTTTAAAGTAGACACCCTGTATAGGGGTTAAAACTTTAGCTAGGTGGGCTATTCTCTCCAAATTATGAGCGTATGATTTCAGAAATTCCCGGTAATTTCAAATTGAAATTACCTCATGAATCGTTGAAAATCTGAAAAAAAAATACATATTGTAAGGCCAAAAAATGGTTAAAAATCATAACCTACTTCTATTTCTTACACCAAATCACTTCTTTCAACGATTTTCGACCCAATTAATTCCGACTGCATTCTCGTTCGGAATTGGAATTATGTTCACAACATACCGAAATCGATCAGAAATTCCTAAAAATTGTAGGCGGGTATTCGATTTAGGTATGAGGGTTCGTATTTTATCTGTTTCAACCCCTCTATTTTTTCCAAAATCCACCCGAGTTCCGAAAGGAATCAGGACCCTGCCGAAGGTCGAAATGGTTCATCTCGATATACGTGAGTTGAAATCATAGAAATAAATGGTATATATCAAATTTTTCAACAACGTGTAATTTTTCAAACCAAATTAGAAAATCTGAAAATCCAAATTTCTTTTCACGTGGAACAGAAAAAAGCTGAATTTCTACATAACGCATTTTATACATTTACACACACTTTCAGCGAGCTATATCGAATATTTTCAAAAATTCGAATATTCTACGCACGAAAGTCAGTTTTGGATATTACTCATTTTATTGTGGACACTTTCTATAACCCTGTGTCAACCAGCTGTTCGCATACTTCTCCGAAGAATTAACTCTTTTCAATAACTCTT
Organism: Aphidecta obliterata; assembly: GCA_963966015.1. Classification (NCBI taxonomy): domain Eukaryota; kingdom Metazoa; phylum Arthropoda; class Insecta; order Coleoptera; family Coccinellidae; genus Aphidecta; species Aphidecta obliterata. Next base: position 9,633,010 of record OZ014430.1, on the reverse strand, counting down.
CCATGCTTCGAAACTTTTATAAACGCTAACAACCACTATTCTTAAGTGGCCCAATATTGCACGAACCATTTCAATCACCTTATGAGATAGGTATATTGCGAAATCATGATTTATGAACAAGCCCATAAAAGAAGGTCGAAACGCTGATGGAATCTACCATGGCTTGTCCGGTAATTCGCAAATAGTTGCCAAATGTACTGAGTAATGGTCCAAACCAAGGTTGAGCGGTCGTTGCCATTGTAAAACGCAGCCTTATTCTTGGTTATTGACCTTGTAGCTTCTAGTGTGGCTGAGAAAAATTTCGTGCAAAAACTAAACTTAAAATAAATTATTTTAGTCTTATTATAATTTTCACTAGATTTTTTAAAGTTTCCATGGTTTTTATCCATTATATTTCTTCATTGTGATTGATATTGAACTTCAATACTTATGGGTAAAAAAACCAGATGAGATTTTATGATTCAGTGAAACAATATAGAATTCATAGAAAGAAATTTCATCACTTATTATTTGAATCAATATAAATATTATGTTAAGCCAACTTGAATTAAATTATTTGAGACTTTTTATGTTTTACACTAGATGTTCTAGAGAACATGTTTTATTGGAAATAATAGATCAATAAATATGGTTTTTATCAAGTATATTTCTTTATTGTTATTGGTATTGAATTTCAATATTATGAAAAAACTGAATGATATAATGATATAAATATAATATTGAGCAAACTTGAATTGAATATTGAATCTTTTTTCAATGTTCAATGTTTGTTTGTTTAATGTTCAATGTATTATCCCGACTCTCCTAGGTCTCTATAGTCATTATTTGAGACTTTTATAATTTTCACTAGATGTTTAAAAAAACACTACATTGGAAATTACAGATTCATAACTATAGATTTTCATGTGGTTTATTTCTTCATTGCTATTGGTATTGAATTTCAAAACTTATGGGTGAAAAAACCCAATGAAATATTCTGATTCTATGAAAAAATAAATGATCGAATCAAAAGAGATCTACTGGTAAAAAAATTTGTCAACTTCTCTCATGCTTTCGCCTGTCAAATGGACCAATTTCAATGCCTCTTTTTTATCTGGGGGCGCTTTTGATCGTAATGGTTTTTAGCTTTGTTCGATGCAATTCCAAACATGTTCATTTTGAAAAAAGAAGAATCTTTAATTGTTTCTTTGAGTTCACTCTTATGTTTCTCGGAATTCCTTGGACCACCCTTTCACATAGCTATTTCAGGTAAATCGCAGTTCGAACAATCAGCAATTGTTTACTTTCCCAGAAAATCGGTTTCGCTCAATATTGTTGCGAATGACAAGCAAAAGAATTGGCGACACAAATGCTGTATTTGAAGATTCGCTTTTTAAAATTTTGTAAGTTAACCTTGAGTACGAGGAGGAGCAGGTAAAATCGATATGTTTTACAGTTATTTTCCGGGCGAAGGATCTATCCTGAATAGCTTTTTTGCTATCCGCAATAACTTACTTCTCCATTGTCGATGGTTTATATTTCAAATTGACTTTGCTGATTCGTTCCATGATGGTTTTATATTTTTATTTGTTTATTGAGGTTGTCCATCCATCACACTAAGTTTGCGAAAGTTATGTAGTAAAGTATGGTAACGACTCATAATAAGATGAACATAGATGAATAATAAAACAATATTTTTGGAAATAAATTGAGATGAAAAAAATATTGTGATTTTGCAATCATTCTTTTGCTTGATTAGGACTATGAAATAAAATGTATCAAACATTTTCTCACAAATCGAAGATCAGCCAATTATAGTGATTCTGCAATAGGAAGTTGGAGTTCATGGCTAGAGAAACAAATGTGAAGGCCATTACCAAGGTTCGAGACAATCTCTGCGGAAGAGCTGTTAGAGAGATGGCAATCGCAGACGTAATACATCGGGAGTTCGCATGGTGCTGGGGTCAACAGAGTACGTCAACATACTTACCTACAGTATTCGCCTAACACACAAGACTAATGGAGAGATACAAGTTTCGCGAATATCATGAGAGGTATTTAGTGGTATTTCCACTCCGCGAATTATTTTCATTTATATTATAATAAGAGGCAGTGGCGCAGCCAGGGGGGGGGGGGCTTTGGGGCTGCAGCCCCCCCCCAAGATACAAATTTTTTGATTGAATTTAAAAAATCAATCAAATTATATGAAACTGATTTATAAACTGCTAACGAAATAAATAATAAATAAATGGAAGAAGATAATGTTGAGAACTACCGACTCAAGATTCAGTGTCACATCGGCACTTTCTGAATGTAGTATACAGTTACTTCCGAATATATTCATATGTCTGAAAACAATGTATACGTTCCCAGTGTCAACTCCGGAAAGGACATATTCTATCCTTAAAAGATTAAAAACGTAATTAAGGACTTGAGCAGCACAATAGCAACTGAGAGAATGACTCTGTTGAATATAGAGGGTGTTTTTTAAAGTGAGGCTTTTTTTGGCAGGTGCTAGAACTCATCAAAAGCGATCATTTCGCCGGAAGTTGATCATATAAAATATTCAATTCGAAAGTGCAAAAAATATTGGTCATCAATATCTTAATCCCACTCTGGAGTAAGGTGACGATTATCACCTCAGAAATGATTTTACCTGTACAGTACCTACTGGTTTTCAGACATTAGTCCTGGTTAGTTAGTGATTTAACAAAACCAGTACACGAATGGGTGAATTTTTGATGAAGATTTGTAAAATTTGGGCGAGACCGGTCAAAATTCATATTTTCCTGGTTTCAGGTTAGGAAAAAATGGTCACCTTACTCTGGATGGATCTCTCTGTTAGGAGCCATATGCATGCGATGTTTGTTTTCTCGGCATTCATTTATCGCAAATTTGTATTCTCTTTCAACTCTTATCAGGAGATGTTTTCTAAACGGTATTATTGTTGAAGTTCAAACTGAGGAGATGAAAAATTGCTGATTGAAAAGGATCACAAACTCACCAATGAAATAAGTTGATCCGGATTGTTTACAGAAATTGTTCGAAATGGTCACCATTTGTTTGATGTGCACAAAGTCTTGCCTGGCGTAATTTCGAATGGTCACATATACACTGATCTTTTCAAATGACCCCCAAAGAAAGCTAGCATAACATAATATGAATTAATTCCCGTATACTGACCTCACACAGCTGGTTATATCGGAAAATTTAAATATCAATACGAACCTAATAAAGATCCGTGCTAGGAAATTCTCATATTTGCGGATAATTTTGATTTCGAAATATTCGGCCCTGGTGAATATTTTATATGAACGATTTTTGGTAGGTACATCGACTTATTTTGACGAGTTCTATTGCTGCTCAAAAAAAAGCCTCACCTTTGAAAACACCCTATATATTATGATTTCGAATTCAATATTGACGACGTATTGGATTTATTAGGAACATCTGAAAGAAGGCTGAATATTTAATATTATCCAAAACGTCTAACCTCGTAGGGGAAACGAGAATAATATCAATGGATTATAGACATTTTGAAAATTGAATATTGAGAAGTTATGAATTCTTAAATTGGATTATTTATTGATTCTTTGTTCTATTATTCCTTCCTTCTTTTATTTTTTTCCATGTTTCGTTTATTTCTTGTTTCATTATTAATTGTTCAGTTCAGCCCCCCCCAAAACAAAATCGTAGCTGCGCCACTGATAAGAGGAAAGTCTGGAGAATTATCGAATTCTCCCATAATAGGAATTCTCCAGATCATTTTTTGATTTTGTAATCATTAACACATTTTTTATATGTAATAATTTTATTTATTGCACAAACTACTACAAAATAAGATAAAACATCTAAATTATTGCATTAAAGTTTGAAACATGAAGTATAAAATAATTTCAAATATTTTGTCTCCGAGGGGAAGATTTTATAGCTTCGATTTCTTCTCTTGTGCTAAGAGTTATTTCATCCGTTCGTCCCTAAGAATATCAATAGAATTAGAATGATGTTCGATACGTAAAAGTTAATTTGTAATTTTTTTTATGCCTACTCTGGTGAGATCAAAAACTGCCGTTGATCAGCATTTTGGTGGCTTCATTTCCAATAATAAACTATCTCCAGTCCCCTCTCGATCAGTTTTCATATAGGATATGCTCCAATTGAGACATCAAAGAAAATAGATCACCAAAAGTTCCAACGTCTTTTTTGAGCGCTTGTTCTACTCACACGAGGGCTAGGTATATCATTTTTTCACGATGTATGTATTTTTCGAATTTTGAGCCGAAAATGATTCGATCGAGGTTTTGCACTAGATCGCATGACTAAAACCACGGAAACCACAGAAAATTATAACTTTCGAACGGAAGGGTCCAGGGGCTTGAAATTTTCTGGGTAGGTTTAGATCTCGAATGTCGCGGTCACGTTCACCAACGAGCAAAATTAGACTAGGGGTTCCGTAAATATGGTCGTTTGAAATTTACTTTCCTTGATAATTAAAACTACGGATTCGATAGTGACGAAATTTTGTATTTTAATGCAGAATAATATATCAAAGCTACATTTTGTCCAGATTTCATGACCAGAACCATAGAAACCATAAAAAATTATAACTCTATAACGGAAAGGCCTAGGGATTTGAAATAGGTGTGGATCTTGAATTTCGCGGTCACGGATATCAATGAGCCAAAATTAGACTAGGGGTTCCGTGAATATGGCCATTCAGAATATTTTTTTCCTGCTTACTTCGAAACAGCAGATTGTATTGGAATGAAATTTTGCACATAGATGCAAAATACTGTATTCAAACTACGTTTTTTCCAGATCGCATCACCAAGACCATAAATACCGTAGAAAATTCTAGCGAATTATCAAAAACAAAAATGGTCACTTAGCACTGATGTGGAGTCTGGAGTTTCACCTTAGTTCAAATTTTTTTCGACAGCTGTCAAAAATTTCTTCAATTGGTTTCTAAAACTGGAAAATGCGAATCTACCTACAAGGTGCATAAACGACCGCTCAAAAGCTCCTGACTTCCTGGCAGTGCTTTTTATAATTTTTTTATATGCCTATTTTGGTGATATCAAACACTGCCGTTGATTGTCATTTTGGTGGCTGGTTTATTATTCACAATACTCGACTATTTTCTGTCCCTTTCGAACCGTTTTTATATGGAAAAATCACAAATTGAGACATCACAAAAAAAAAAAGATCTCAAAAAGTTTCAACTCCAAGGTTGACAAGAAAAATTTCTCGTGCAAAAAAGTACATATTCGGAATCCACACCCTCGAATTATAGAGAATGATATTCAATAAGTTGAATTGTTATCTTTTAATGCCTTCTTTAGTGAGATCAAACACTGCCGTTAATCCTCATTTCGGTGAGTGGTTTTTTATTTCCAATAAAAAACTATTTTCTGTCCATTTCGATCCCGTTTCATATAGAAAAAGCTCAAATTGAGACATCAAAAAAACGGTATCTCTAAAAGTTACAACTTCAAAGTGGAGGGATTACTATAAAAATATTTCTCGTGAAAAACTTTCAAACTAAGGCGAAACTCCGGACTTCACGTCAGTGCTTTAGGTTATTTTTGTTTCGATAATTCGCAAGAATTTTCTACGGATCTCTATGGTGTCTTGGTAATGCAATCTGGACAACATTTCCGACGTAGTTTTAGTACATTATTCTTCATCTATGTGCAAAATTTCATTCGGAACCCCTTGTCTAATTTTGCTCATTGATGAACGCGACCGCGACATTCGAGATCCGAACCTACCCTAAAAATTTCAAGTCTCTAGGCCTTTCCGTTCGAAAGTTATAATTTTCTATGGTTCTAGTCATGCAATCTGGGAAAAATGTAGCTCGGATATATCATTCTCCATTAAAATACAAAATTTCGTCACGATCGAATCCTTAGTTTTGAAATTATCAAGAAAACTAAATTTCAAACAACCATATTTACGGAACCCCTAGTAAAATTTTGCTCATAGATGAAAGTGATCACGACAATCGAGATCCACACCTATCCTGAAAATTTCAAGTCCCTAGGCGTTTCCGCTCAAAAGTTACAATTTTCTATGGTTCCTATGGTTCTGGTGATGCGATCTGAACAAAATTTTGCATGTAGCTTGAAAACCTCATTTTCCATTAGAGTGCAAAATTTCATCTTGATCGAAACTGTAGTTTCAAAGTAAGAGTGAAGTTGAATATGTATTTCATCGATTTCCAACATATGATGGGATCTAAATATGAAAGAAAAAAAATTGTGGCCTTTATGATTTGAAAAAAATTACGAAAAGCACTGCCGTGAAGGCAGAAACTTTTGAGCGCTCGTACATGCACCTTGTAGGTAGATTCGCATTTTCCAGTTTCAGAAATCAATTGAAGGAATTTTCGACAGCTGTCAAAAAAATTCTGAAACTTAGGCGAAACTCCAGACTTCATGTCAGTGCTTCAGCTGATCAATTTTTTTCAGTAGTTTCGAAACTATCAGGAAAAAAATACTTTGAACGGCCATATTTACGGAACCCTTAGTCTAATTTTGCTCATTGATGAACGTGACCGCGCTATTCGCGATCCAAATCCACCCTGAAAATTTCAAGTTCCTAGGCCTCTCCGATCGAAAGTCACAATTTTCTATGGTTTCTATGGTTCTGGTCATGTGTTCTGTAAAAAATATTGCTTTAATATATCATTCTCGATTAAAATACAAAATTTCATCTCGATCGAATCGGTAGTTTCGAAATTATCGAGAAACCAAAATTTCAAACGACCGTATTTACGGAACCCCTAGTATAATTCTGCTCATTGATAAACGTGAACGCGACATTCCAGATCCACACCTATCCTGAAAATTTCAAGTCCCTAGGCCTTTTCGTTCGAAAGTTATGATTTTCTATGGTTTCTATGGTTCTGGTCATGTGATCTGGAAAAATGTAGCTTGAATATATCATTATCCATTAGTATACAAAATTTCGTCACGATCGAATCTGTAGTTTTGAAATTATCAAGAAAACTAAATTTCAAACGACCATATTTACAAAACCCCTAGTATAATTTTTCTGATAGATGACGTGATCACGACATTCGAGCTTCACACCTTTCCTGAAAATTTCAAGTTCCTAAGCGTTTCCGTTCAAAAGTTAAAATTTTCTATGATTTCTATGGTTCTGGTCATGCGATCTGGACAAAATTTCATATGTAGCTTGAACACCTCATTCTCCATTTGAGTGCAAATTTTCATCTCGATCAAATCTGTAGTTTCCAAGCAATTAGGAGAACAAAACTCTGGTGGAATTTGGCCCATTAACGAACTTAACCGAGGCATTCGGGAACTGAACCCACACTGAAAATTTCAAATCTCTAGGTTGTTCCGTTCGAGAGTTATCGTGCTTACGGCACATTTTCAGCTCAAAATTCGAAAAATACAGACATCGTGACGAAATGATATAGCCCTCGTGTAAGTAGTACGAGCGCTCAAAAAGGGTTGTTTGGCAAAAAATCTCATACAATAGTGAAAAACCGTTCTTGAAACCCTTTAATTTTTTTTTTCGGTTGCCAAAAGACGCGTACAAATTTAAAAATCCACACAAGCCAGGGTCTTTTCTTTCCCATGAAAAAACTCTTCAAATTTGGGACATCCAAAAAAAAAAAGGATTCCATGTTCAAAGTGGTGACCAGAATTTTTCTTCTTCGTCGAAATCATATACATATTCGGAATCTGCGCCCCCGAATTATAGAGGGTGTCTACTACTAAAAGGGCCAAACATCAATGGAAGATCATACATGGGATTAGCAACAAAAAATGACATATAACACATGGTCGAAATGTTGGCAGTTATTCTTCAATTTGGCATTTCTTGATTTTATGAAATATTTCAAGTTTTCCATAAAATCAATTATTCTTCAGTTATCCTTGTAGCCTCATCAAATTTGATCACATATCTGAAAACTGCATTAAATTTGCTAAAAAACAAGAATTTTTGTGTGCCAAAAAAAATTTGCTCAATTTTGAAGCTCTTAATGATTTAATATCAAAAAGTAAATCTAATGGAAATCATGAATTTTCCTGTCGAATCAAAATAATTCAAAAGAATAAACTAAATATCGATAATACAGATTTTATGAAAAAATGTGAAAAAAAACTACTACTACTTATAACAATTATTCGAAATGTCCACCGCCCTGGTTCAATTCATTATACCCGTTTTCGCACTGAATCTACAACCCTGCGAAGTTCACAACGTTTCTGACGCATTTCTGCTCAACACAAATTTATTCTTTCGATCAGATCCTCTCGAGTTTGAACGCGAATTTGACATACCTTTTCTTTCAAGGTTTTCCAGACATAAAAATTCAAAGTCGTTAGGTCGGGGCTCCTTGGTCGCTATATTACCGGACCGTTCCTTCCAATCCATTGCACCCCAAAATACTAATTCCGCACATTCCGGCTGGGCAGCCATCCATTTGAAACCAGACATTTTGTCTGTTAGCCAGGGGCATTTCATCCAATATGTCTGTTAAGCTCTTTTGGATTAGTGTAATGAATTCTTTAGCGTTGAGGCGATCGGGCAGTATTAGTATTACTGGTCCGAAAAGTTCACCTCTTATAACTCCCAACCACACGTTGACCCTTAACTAATTTTGGAAATGAAAGACAGTGGTCGCATGGGGATTTTCTCTTTTCCCGGACACCTTGAAGTATGGCAGGTGCATGCTGACTATTTCGACCACCTTCTCTGATTCGGAGACCACCAAATGAGCCAGACCACAAGAAGCTTCAAGATCAAGCAAATTGAGGTTTGGAATATTTCGACTTTTTCGTAGTTATCTTGTTAGCCATGATATTGTGGAAGAAGAAAAGCAGCAAACACAAAAGTTGATATGTCATTCGAAAGCACGCTAAATGGGTTATTCTCTTCTGAAAGGAAAACATGTCCATAATTAATAATTCAAATTCGTGATATTCATCTCCTCACCCATATTTCGTGAAATCAAGAAATGTTAAATTGAAGAATAACCGTCAACATTTCGAACCTGTGTTATATGTCATTTTTTATTGCAAATCACATGTATGATCTCTCCTCGAAGTTTGGCTCTTTTAAAAGCAGACACCATGTTTTCATTTCCAAGATAATAATTTTTTTACCGAATATTCCATGTACTTTTCTATACAACTCTGGAGCTTATGAGGGTCTCACAGAGACCTAGTAGAGTTGGGATATACGAACAAATAAACTGTCCCGTTTTTTTCAAAAATAATCTAATTTTTGAGCGCTCGTTCTACTTACACGAGGGCTATATCATTTCGTCACGATGTGTGTATTTTTCGAATTTTGAGCCGAAAATGGTCTCAATCGACTATGTTCGACTCTCTGATGACGAATCCGTCGGAAAATTCGAGTCTGTCCGTCCGTCCGCAAGCATGATAACTCTCGAAAGGATCAACCTAGAGACTTGAAATTTTCAGTGTAGGTTCAAATCCCAAATACCTCGGTTAAGTTCGTTAATGGGCCAAATTCCACCAGGGGTTCCGTAAATATGGCCGTTCAAAATTTTGTTTTCCTGATTACTTCGAAACTACAGATTCGATCGAGATGAAACTTTGCCCTCGAATGGAGAATGAGGTGTTCAAGCTACATGTGAAATTTTGTCCAGATCTCATGACTAGAACCATAGAAACCATAGAAACTTTTGAACGGAAACGCCTAGGGACTTGAAATTTTCAGGATAGGTGAGGTTCTGGAATGTCGTGATGACGTTCATCTATGAGCAAAAATATACTAGGGGTTCCGTGAATATTGTCGTTTGAAATTTAGTTTCCTTGATAATTTCAAAACCACAAATTCGATCGTGACGAAATTTTGTATACTAATGGAGAATGATATATTCAAGCTACATTCCTCCAGATCACATGACCAGAACCATAGAAACCATAGAAAATCATAACTTTCGAACGGAAAGGCCTAGGGACTTTAAATTTCCAGGATAGGTGTAGATATGAAATGTGGCGTTCACGTTTAACAATGAGCAGAATTATACTAGGGGTTTTGTAAATACGGTCGTTTGAAATTTTGTTTTCTCGATAATTTCGAAACTACGGATTCGACCGAGATGAAATTTTGTATTTTAATCGAGAATGTTATATTAAAGCAATATTTTTTACAGAACACATGACCAGAACCATAGAAACCATAGAAAATTGTAACTTCTGAACGGAAAGGCCTAGGAACTTGAAATGTTCAGGGTGGGTTTGGATCGCGAATATCGCAGTCACGTTAGACTAGGGGTTCCGTAAATATGGCCGTTCAAAATATTTTTTTCCTGATAGTTTCGAAACTACTGATCGGATTGGAATTAAATTTTGCACCTTGCTGAGGAATAATGTTTTCAAACTACGTGCAAAATTTTGTTCAGATCGCATCACCAAGACCATACATACAGCAGAAAATTCTAGCGAATTATCGAAAAAAAATTTATCAGCTGAAGCACTGACATGAAGTCTGGAGTTTCGCCTAGGTTTCAGAATTTTTTTGACAGCTGTCGAAAATTCGTTCAATTGATTTCTAAAACTGGAAAATGCGAATCCACCTACAAGGTGGATGTACGAGCGCTCAAAAGCTCCTGCCTTCACGGCAATGCTTTTCGTAATTTTTTTTTAGGAATTTCTTCTTTAGGCTTATTCGAACATGTGTCATTTCGAATATGCAGTCGGTTTTTCTATAGACCTTATCGTTTCGTTCGAAAACTTCAAATTGGGACATCCAAAAAAAGGGATTTCTAAAATATTTTAACTCCAAAGTGGGGGCATCACCAAATTTTCCGTACCTGTACACTTGGTCTATAAATGTTAACAACTTTGTTCAATTATATTCTAGGAATTTCCTTTATAAACTATTCTGACCACTATCTTTTCGAATATTCCGCCTTTTCAATGTAAATTATCAAAAATTGGACCCTTCTGTAGTTATACAGCTTGACAATTCGAATTTATCATTCCTCCTGGCCTGAAATTACTCGCAGACTGATGTATCAACTCTGAAGAATTAAATAATTAAGTTCCAACAATTACAAGAATTTCCTTACAATGTTCACGCCACTGGCGTACGAAAGTTCCCTCGCCAAGCAGATGCAGATAAAAAATATGCAATTAATAAGGTCAGGGTAGAATTCGCAAAATATGGCCTACCGGGATATTGGCAGGTGGAAAAACCACAAGGTATTCAAAATTCCGAAATTGCATGGACATGATAATCATCGTGTGCAGGATGATGAAGGAGCCTTGCCTCCCCATACCCGAAAGATGACACTCAATGAATATTTAACAGGTAATTGAAGAAGCGAAATTGATGTCCTTTACTCTGTTGTGATGAACGCCACACACCTTGAGATAATATCCCACAAAAACTCCCTGAGATGCCGCTGATAAAGTTTTTTCTTAATTGCTATATTCTGCGCTATTTTTCCCGATATGATATCTCTGGAAATTACCACGTTTATTCATGTCAGATACATATTTCATCTTGAAAATATTCAGTGAGTTTACCATCGAAGAAATTGATTACTTTTTGTTGATGACTTTTCAATTTTGAATACGACTTGAAGATGGTCTATATTCTATAAGAAACTACGCGTCGACATTGGTATCGATAAAACCGAAAGTTTTTTGACAACCCGATTGTTCCTACTTGAACATATCACCTCGGTGAATTTCTGCAAATGCTAGAGGTACCACCTAACGGCGCCGGCGCATACGTATCCACCTTGGTATCCTTTCTTTGGGTCAACGGAGAACATTGGTCCACATTCGCGACTTATGCGAATCCGCTCAAAAGCGAGACCCACACATCTCCGAGCTGCGGCCAAAACAGAGAAAAACGACCGGCGGAGGTCTATGAACTTGGCAGATAACTGTAATACATTGCATAAGTGAAGGCTTTTCGTTCCGTTACAAAACTTTCATTCAATCGCGACTCAAGGTGGGTGGCTTTGGTCATGAAAGGGCCCTCTATCCATATCTATCTTACATTTTCAACAGACGTCCAAACAACGAAGTTCTGTGCAAATTTTAAGAAGCTCATTTAAGGAATATTAGGTTGAACACACAGATGAATAATTCTGTGTTCAAATTCAATTCTCTGTCTTCTACGTGAAAAGGAAATTCAGTTTCTCTAATGTGGTGTCGAAAACTTTCATGTATTCCATATAATTCTGTGATTCCATCTCTTGAAATGGCATAATTTGTCACATTCATAATCATTGATTCGATAGGGTCACCTAATGTCAATAGAAATAATCATAGATTAATTGACTTTTCACTAAACAACATTACAGAAACCCAAATTGATTTGACGTCTCTGTCAAGTTGAATATTGTGTCAGTTGAACTACGGTTTGATCAGTCTTCCAAAAACCAAGGGTTAGTTTGATAAGGATCGAAGCCAAGCATCGAATTCTTTCTATATTAAATAGGGGTAAACTTAATGTGTGTAGGTAAAATATGCATGTGGTTTTAATATACTGATGAAATATTATCTATCCAATTTTTTGAGAAAATACTATATAATAATAGATCACCCGGCAAACGTTGTTTTGCCATATCTCTCCCTTTTTTCGCAATTTCAAAATTGCTCGAGGCCTTCGGCCTCTCTTACCTTCTCCTCTTACCTTCTCCCTCTCGAAAACGCGGGGGGCGCTTTGCGCCCCCGGTCTCTCCCATTTTTCGCAATTTCAAATTTGCTCGAGGCCTTCGGCCTCTCTTACCTTAGGAAAGCCCGTTTCTCCCTCTCGACAACGCGGGGGGCGCTTCGCGCCCCCGGTCTCTCCCTTTTTTCGCAATTTCAAAATTGCTCGAGGCCTTCGGCCTCTCGTTGTTCTGGCTATTAAAAAATAAGGGTTGATCGTAGAAGGGTGAAAATTGGGGATTGTATGTATTTTTGTATGTTGTATCATAAAAAAATAGAAATTAGAAATTTTGTCTAAAAAATAAAAAAAAAAAAAATATAGGGGTGGACTACCCCTAACATTTAGGGGGATGAAAAATAGATGTTGGCCGATTCTCATAGATACCGGATAAGCACAAAAAATTTCATCAAAATCGGTCAAGCCGTTTCGGAGGAGTATGGCAACGAAAACTGTGACACGAGAATTTTATATATTAGATTCCAATGAGCGCCGTTCAAAAACAAAAAGCAACAGAATAGCGGAAAATGTTTCAATGTGTTCGAATAGGAACATTTTTTGTTGATACTTTTGTAATAAATACGCTGAAAAAATCTATAAAATAGGTAAAACCAATTTTCCCATCGTTCTGGAGGTCCCCTATTATAAAAATCTCCAAGAGTGCGGGAATTTCCGCCTGAAGTGTAGAGGAGAGGGAAGAAAATCTGTATATGTCGAAATTTCGCGCAAAAAAAAACGATGAAAACTACTGCCACGGAGTCAGGAGCTTTTGAGCGCTCGTTCATCCACCTTGAAGGTAGATTCGCATTTTCCAGTTTAAGAAAACCAATTGAAAAACTTTTTGAGAGCTGTCAAAAAAAACTCAGGCGAAACTCCAGACTTCACGTCAGTGAAATATTAATTTCTTCAAGCAAAGAACTATTTTTTTTCAGATGAAAGTTCAGTTACCCTGTTAGAATGCATCGCATCACAAAACCTTTCTCCTCCATAATGGTTCGTAACGCTTTCAGGAAGTGTAACCGTTTTTTTCAAAAATAATCTAATTTTTGAGCGCTCGTTCTACTTACACGAGGGCTATATCACTTCATCACGATGTCTGTATTTTCCGAATTTTGGGCCGAAAATGGTCTCAATCGACAAGGTTCGACTCACTGATGACGAATCCGTCGGAAATTCAAGTCTGTCCGTCCGGCCGGCCGTAAGCACAATAACTGTCGAATGGAACAACCGTAGACTTGAAATTTTCAGTGTGGGTTCAGTTCCCAAACGCCGTGGTTGAAGTCATTAATGGAAAGAATTCCACTAGGGGTTCCGTAAATATGGCCGTTCGAAATTTTGTTCTCGTGATTACTTCCAAACTACAGATTCGATGGAGATAAAACTTTGCACTCAAATGAAGAATGACTTGTTCAAGCTACATGCATCTTGTCCAGATCGCATGACCAGAACCATAGAAACCATAGAAAATCATAACTCTCGAACGGAAAGACCTAGAGACTTGAAATTTTCAGGATGAGTGTGGATCTCGAATGTCGCGGTCAAGTCTATTAATAAGCGAAATTAGACTAGGCGTCCCGTAAATACAGTCATTTGAAATTTAGTTTTCTTGATAATTTAAAAACTACGAATTCGATCGTGACGAAATTCTGTATTTTAAAGGAGAATGATATGTTCAATCTACAATTTTTGCAGATCGCATGAGCAGAACCATATTAACCATAGGGAATTATAAATTTCAGGCGAAAAGGCCTAGGGACTTGAAATTTTCAGGGTAGGTGTGGATCTCGAATGTCGCGGTCACTTTCATCAATGAGCATAATTAGACTATGGGTTCCGTAAATATGGTCGTTTGAAATTTAGTTTTCTTGATAATTTCGAAACTACGGACTCGATCATGACGAAATTTTGTATATTAATGGAGAATGATATATTCAAGCTACATGTTGTCCAGATCGCATGACCAGAACCATGAAAACCATGGAAAATCATAACTTTCGAACAGAAAGGTCTTGAGACTTGAAACTTTCAGGGTAGGTTTGGATCGGGAATGTCACGTTTATCAATGAGAAGAATTAGACTAGGGGTCTAATAATGTATTCAAACTACGTGCCAAATTTTGTCCAGATCGCATTACCAAGACCATAGATACCGTAGAAAATTCTAGTGAATCGTCGAAAAAAAGGTCACCCAAAGCATTGACGTGAAGTCTGGAGTTTCGCCTTAGTTTTTTTAGTTTTCAGTTCAATTGGTTTCTAAAACTGGAAAATGCGAATATACTTACAAGGTGAATAAACGAGCGCTCAAAACCTCTTGACTTCACGGCAGTGCTTTTCATCAATTTTTGAGCGCTCGTAATACTTACACGAGGACTATATCCTTGCATCACGATGTCTGTATTTTTCAAAATTTTGAGTCGAAAATGATCTCAATCGTCAGAGTTCGACTCACTGATGACGAATTTTCGTTCGAAAAATTCGAGTCTGTCCGTCCGGCCGTATACACGATAACTCTCGAACGAAACGTCCAAGAAACTTTCAGGTGGGTTCGAATCTTGAATGCCGCGATTAAGTTCGTTATTGGTCAAAATTCGACCAGGGATTCCGTAAATATGACATTTTTCACTCAGATGGAGAATGAGGTGTTCAAGATACATGCAAAATTTTGTCCAGATGGCATGGCAAGAACCATAGGAACCATAAAAAATTATTACTTTGTAATGGAAAAGCCAAGGGACTTGAAATTTCCAGGATAGGTGTGGATCTCGAATGTCGCGGTCGCGTTGATAAATGAGCACAATTAGACTAGAGGTTCCGTGAAAATGGTCGTTTGAAATTTAGTTTTCTTGATTTTTTTAAAACTACGGATTCGATCATGACGAAATTTTGTATTTTAATGGAGAATGATATATTTAAGCTACGTTTTGTCCAGATCGCATGACTGGAATCATAGAAACCATAACAAATTACAACTTTCGAACGAAAAGGCCTAGGAATTTGAATATTTCAGGGTAGGTTCGGATCACGAATTTCGCGTAACGTTCATCTATGAGCGAAATTAGACTAGGGGTTCCGTAATTATGGCCGTTCAAATTATTTTACTCCTGATTATTCCGAAACTTCTAATTGGATTGGAATGGAATTTTGCACATAGATAAAGAATAATGTATTCAAACTACGTGGGAAATTTTGTTCAGATCGCATTACCAAGACCATAGATGCCGTAGAAAATTCTAGCAAATTATCGAAAAAAAAATCACCTTAAGCACTGACTTAATTTGAACATTTTTTTGACAGCTGTCAAAAATTTTTCGAATTTGTTTCTAAAATTGGAAAATGCGAATCTACCTACAAGGTGGATGAACGAGCGCTCAAAAGCTCCTGACTTCACGGCAGTGCTTTTCGTCGGTTTTTAAATCAAATTTTCAAATTAAATGAAAGATTAAATCGGTTCGCCGGCTCAGGAACTAGGAGTCATTTTATAAAAGAACCCAAAATTATCCCTGCCACTGGTAGAAATTAGTATTTTTTTCATCATCATACTATCTTGATCATCCAAAAACTGAATTCCTTTCGTATCCGTCAAATTTTGTCAAAATAATCAAATATCATGAATAATTCCGATTTGCTGGGCTCTTCTTGAATTGATAAGGAATGAATTTTTGAAAATTCCAAATTCAATATTAATAAATACACTTCAATATAAGATACAGATCATTAATGAAATCACGTATGAAAATATACTATATATCATGTTCAAAATACAACCTCACGCCCTTTTCTGCAAAATCTAGCTAATGGATAAAGGAATGACAGCTATATTTTCGATTTGGACAAAAATTCGCACCGATGATAGCTCCGTGAAAAACATACGAAGTAAGAGTAAATAGAGCAACATCCACTGCAGCCCTTCCCATGGTTCACACAAGGAATTTGATTCTCCTTTTTCCTTTGATAATTTGCGTTCCTTTTCTGACACCCCTCGGAGACCCTCGTTTGGGTGGTTTTCTCCCTTTGATATTTTCCATTTGCTCCCGTATAAACTTCATTACGTAACATTTTATGAGTAGAAATTCATGTGGTTGTGAATTTTCCTTATAAGTAACCATACATTTCTCCTCTTTTTGCATTTCGGACCTTTTCAGTCTTCCAAGAATTCCATGGCTTTCAAACACCTAGTTTATTCTTCGATTTCTACGGACATTCTCTTTGACAAATGTCAAATTGAATCGTCTAGAAGAAACTGAGAAATAAGAACTTATAATATAATATGAATAAAGACGTTATTCATTTATTTATTTCATTTATTTATTATACTGAAAATTACGAAAGCACTGCCGTGAAGGTAGATTCGCATTCTCCAGATTTAAAAACCAATTGGGAAGATTTTGACAACTGTCAAAGAAAATTTCAAACGCGAAAACCCAGACTTCACGTCAGTGCTTTGGTGACCATTTTTTTTTCGATAATTAGCTAGAATTTTCTACGGTATCTTTGGTCTTGGTAATGCGATCTGGACAAAATTCCTCGCGTAGTTTGAATACATTAAATTTCATTTCAATCAAATAGGTATTTATCAGAAAAAATAAGGTTTGAACGGCCATATTTACGGAACCCCTTGTCTAATTGTGCTCATTGGTGAACGTAACCGCGAAACTCGCGATCCGAACCTATCCTGGAAATTTCAAGTCTCTAGGCCTTTCCGTTCGAAATTTATTATTTTCTATGGTTTCTATAGTCCTGATCATACGATCTGGAAAAAATGTAGCTCGACTATATCATTCTCAATTTAAATACATAATTTCGTCACGATCAAATCCATAGTTCTGAAATTATCAAGAAAACTGAATTTCAAACGGCCATATTTATGGAACCCCTAGTCTAATTTTGCTCATTGATCAACGCGACCGCGACATTCGAGATCCACACCTATCCTGAAAATTTCAAGTCCCTAGGCCTTTCTATTACAAAGTTATTATTTTCTATGGTTTCTATGGTTCTGATCATGTGAGCTGGTCAAAATGTTGCATGTAGCTTGAGTACGTAATTCTCCATCTGAATGCAAAATTTCACCTCGATCGAATTAGTAGTTTCGAAGTAATCAGAAAAACAAAATTTCGAGCAGCCATATTCACGGAACCCCTGGGCGAATTTTTCCCAATAACGAACTCAACCGCGGAATTCGAATTTCGAACCTACCCTGAATATTTCAAGTTTCTAGGACATTCCGTTCGAGAGTTATCGTGTATACGGACGGACGGACAGACAGATTCCAATTTTCCGACGGTTTCGTCATCGGTGAGTAGAACCTAGTCGTTTGAGATCATTTTCGGCTCAAAATTCTAAAAATACAGACATCGAGACGAAATGATATAGCCCTCATGTAAGTAGTACAAGCGCTCAAAAAATCCTATCTGGTCAAAATATTATTCACACTCTTTTGTTGATATTCTGAGAGCACCTTTATGGGCTCTTCTATTTATAACTGGGTGTAACGGTATAAAGATCTATACTGCCTTATAGGGGATGATGAGTCTTACATGACGTACATCCATCGCAGTATTTTAGGTTTACAACTCCAACTCTGCACACCATCAGAGTTTTTATGGCTTTGCTCAACATGCTTCCAGTGATTCACATTTACCTTTTGTGTGATTTTCAAAATGACATCTCCTTCTTTCAGAAGTTATGAATCTTCGACATATTGGCTACAACAACAAGACCCTT
Organism: Aphidecta obliterata; assembly: GCA_963966015.1. Classification (NCBI taxonomy): domain Eukaryota; kingdom Metazoa; phylum Arthropoda; class Insecta; order Coleoptera; family Coccinellidae; genus Aphidecta; species Aphidecta obliterata. Next base: position 9,614,633 of record OZ014430.1, on the reverse strand, counting down.
CTGATACGGAACCCTAACTGCATCGAACTCTTTCTGGTCCAATCCACCTGAATCATCCGAGTAATAAAACTATAATCAAAGAAAAGAATGAAGGTAACCGTTAAAGTCAAGGACGTTAGATTCCAAAGGTCAGTTCTTGTGGTCTTATCTAGACCTTGTACTCCCCTTTTTTTTTAATCTCTGACAGACACAAACAAACAGAAGTCAAGAATTAGGACGAGATGGACAATACAAAACCAGTTACTCCTCGAAGAAAGGGCATCAAATGCCCTTGGCCCCACAAAATAGACAACAAATGAAACAAAAAGTTAGTCACCGACCTTCAGACACCCAGTTTGATGATCTTAAGAGAATGTAACCAAGCTCACAATCGAGAGATAAAAGACGCATACCTACGAAATTTTACCGTTACTTTCCGAACCAAGGGGCCATCCTCATAGTGACCACACCACTTTACTCGATATTTTCAGAAGTCCACTTGGTGGCCAATCGGCGTCCAGACATCGAGATCGTTAAGATAGCAACTTACGTCCAGGCAACATCGAGGTCGAAGAAGAAGATGGGGAAGTTGTTGCGTGTCTGAGCTAAGTCAAGTCGTCACCAAGAAGGTTGGTCAATGACCGCGTTGGCCTAGTGGTTAGTAAAACCAATCACTCTTCATATCACAAAGGAAAACAATCAATTTCCGAGTATCTAAACCTACTTTCATGGATCGTTTTCCTTTAACGGTTTGGTATTTTCGATTATCGTCGGTTAGTGAGACATTGTTGGACTTCGTTCTACCAGGGGCTGGGAACTGCGATTCCAGTAAATCTTCATTTTCCCCTCGAACTCGGGGATTGTTGACGCTTTATTGTGGCTTTGAAACAGACGATCTGGATAGCCATCTCCCTGAATTTTCAAGTCTAAAAATCCATTGCTCCATGCGATGTGTGGCACGTAGCGCTGTCCTGTTCAACCTGCTTGTCTTTGAGGCCCATATATTTCGATTAAGGTCACAAAACCTCGGTAGATGAGTATACTTCTGATGAGAGGTGACATAATGAAATACCTAGTAGATGAATACTTTGATTGAAAGGGGTGTTAATCACTGTTGTCAAAAATGATGATGAGGCGCCGATTCTTCGTAAGATTCGCTTCAATGAATTAATTTACTGAATAATGACATAAACGTGCCAGTCGATGAAAGGGAAACCTATCGAAGTGCGTAGGAAACCGTTATTAACCGAACTCAAAAAGAGGTCACTATATCGTTGAAGTTTATTTATGTAATATTTTTCTAATGTCCTAATTTACCATCACTTCCTTCGTCCTACTGACCGAAGTACGTCAGTAAATAAAGGAACATTCCTAGATATAGTGATGTGTTTCTTATTTTTTTTTATTATACAGGGTGTTTGGTTTCAAGATACATATTCGGAGGGGAGTGGAAGATGAGATAATTCCGAACGTATTTGAATTTATATTCCTTAATACATAGTGTCGCACATTTCATTTTTCCAAATACGCTATTTGCTTCCTTTCAAGTTACGATAAAATTCCAGTCGAACCTTTGATCTGGCACTTTCTTCCTTAAGAGTGAAGTTAAATATGTATCTCCATCGATATTCAACATGCGATGAAATGTAAGTATATTGAAATTGTTTGGATAAGGAATCTATACATTGATCGATATTGATTTGATTAGTGATCTCAATACCAGTGTTTTAGACACTGTTTGCAGACTGTTTTTTTTTCATTATTTATTATGTGAATTGTTTTATTGTTTGAATGAATGAGTTTCAAAAAAAAAATATTCATTGAAAATAATATCGTAGAAATAAATGCATATGGCGAAGTAACAAATTTAAAAAAATATAATATACTTTTTCTTATGTTTAATTATGACTGAGAATTATGTTCGGAATGAGAACCACGGCTTCTGGTGCAACGCCAGCATCTTCGTCGCATCTTTGTAGTGGTTACTCCTAGCCAATTTCAGCCTTCATTACTTCTGCTCCATTGTTGATTTTTTGAATAAAGTGGCACTCATCTCGAATTTCCTATTTGTAAACTAATCTCTTCATTCTTCCCCAGTTCCCCATCAACATGATGGTTGTCCAGGTTGTCCCACTCATTATCACAGAACAAAATAATTTTCGAATGATGAATTTCCTCAAAGATAGATAGGACGAAATGGACTGATATTATGGCCCGCCGGATCTCCGAATCTGACTCCACTTTATTATAATGTCCTCAGAGATGCGACAGAGATGCCGATGTTGCATCACAAACGGTGGTTCTCATTTCGAACATAATACCCAATAATAATCATACATGAATCAAAATTTCTTATAGTTTTTTTTCAAAACGTTAGTTCGCTATATAATGTTCTTTAATTTCTATAATTTTTTTATATTCGTTCCCAGGTTTGATGTGAGATATTCAAAAAATCATTTTTCAAATCATAAAGGCCACAATTTCAAGTCTCTAGGTTCGTTCCGTTCGAGAGCTATCGTGCTTGCGGACGGACGACCGGACGGACAGACTCGAATTTTCCGACGGATTAGTCATCAGTGAGTCGAACCTTGTCAATTGAGACCATTTTTGGCTCAAAATTCGAAAAATACAGGCATCGTGACGAAATGATATAGTGTAAGTAGAACGAGCGCTCAAAAAGGAAGAGACAGATCAAAAGTTCGAATAAAAGTCTACATCTCGTGTGACACTTTGTATAATATATGCTCTTATTAAATCCAAATGATCTCATCTCTAAACCAAACACCCTGTATACCGAATGGTTTTCATCAAATTTATAGAGCAATTAGGTGATTGAAAGGAAAATTTTGTAATTTATTCTTTGATATGTAAATAAATAAGTACATGTAATCTACAAAATTCGTGGGTGATATTCTGAATATATGTACAGGGTCACTAGATTTTGTGACTTGTCCTTTGAGCAAAATTGTTAAGTGACCCATCAATATGATTGTATTTTTCAAGGGCTATCCAAATATTTTATCGTTAAAACTATCTAACCAAGGCATTAAATGTTAATGGGAAAAAATCGTTTTTTTAAAAAAAAATGTAGGGAACTTAGGTAATGAATGAATATTTTGAGGTGCAATGGATTGGAAGGGACGGTGCAGTAAGATGGCCACCAAGGAGCCCCGACCATACGCCATTGGATTTTTATGTCTGGAACACCTTGAAATAAAAAGTATATCAAATTCGCAGACTCGAGAGGATCTGATCGAAAGAATAAATTTGTGTTGTGCAGAAATGCGTCAGAAACGTGAACTACGCAGGGTTGTAGATTCAGTGCGAAAACTATGTGTAAAATGTATTGAATAAGGCAGTGGACATTTTGAACAATTGTTATAAGTAGAAGTTGTCTTTCTTCTTCACATGTTTTCATAAAATCTGTATTATTAAAATTTAGTTATTCCTTCAAATCCTTTTGAATCGACAGATAAATTCATGATTTCCATGAAAATTGCTTCAATATTCAATCATGAAGAGCTCCAAAATAGAGCAAATTTAGGTTTGGAATATTTCGACTTTTTCGTTGTTATCTTGTTAGCCATGATATTAGGGCAGAAGACAAGCAACAAGGACAAAAGTTGATATGTCATTCGAAAGCCAACTGAATGGGATATTCTTTGCTGGAAAGAAAACATGTCCATAATTAATGCTTTTTCATCGCTAAAACCATTGGAAAAATATGACTGGTTTTGTTCATTCGGAATCGTGCTATTCATTTACCACGCCCGGAATAAGAATTTTTTTGGTACACAGAAATTCTTATCTTGTAGCAAATTTACTGTTTCCGGATATGTGATCAACTTTGATGAGACTATAAGGATAACTGATGTATAATTGATTTTATGGAAAAACTTGAAATATTTCGTGAAATCAAGAAATGTTAAATTGAAGAATAATCGTCAACATTTCTACCATGTGTTATATGACATTTTTTGTTGCTTATCATGTATGATCTCCCCTTGAAGTTTGGCCCTTTCAAAAGTAGATACCCTGTATATTCCTGCCTTGCCAAAACAGAATTTTTGTTGTTTTCGATATATATTTTCAAGATATCACAAATTTCAAGAGTAAACATATTGAGAGCTTTGAATGAAAATGCAGGCTTTATATTTCAGCTTTCATTATAATCGAGAATGAAAACTTTGACAATCAAATATTTATTGAACCACAGACAACAAGACAAAATGGATATATTTTTCGAATATGAAATCTGTATTTCCTCAGGTTGATTTTGTATAGAATTGCTTGAAATAAATATAAAACTACCATTATATTCTAATATTCGAATTCAGACTCGATTGAGCATTCAGGAAATTTGGGAAAATATTATGAAATGAATTTTGCAAGAAGAAATTTTCCGTTTCCTAGAAAACTATAAGTTCAAATGAAGAAACAATTGGTGAGAAATTGTCTCTAGACCTTTTTATTATGAAAACCAGTCAAATTTGCAAAAACAAATTTTGTTGGAAAAACAGATTTTCCCCTTATAGCTTTTAATGCCTTAGTTCGATAGTTTTTCCGATAACATATTTGGATAGCCCTTAAAAAATATCATCATATTGATGGGTCACTTTACAATTTTGCTAAGTCACAAAATCCAGTGACCCGCTTACGTGAAACACCCTGTACGAAAAAACAAAAAGTCACAAGAACTAGCTCGAACTCGAAAAAATAAAAAAATGAAGGGATGGAAAAATATAATTGTGGATAATCCACGTATGTTTTTTTTTCGAAAATTTAAATATTATATTTCGTAAAATTTAAAGAGGAATGAAGTTGATGTGAAAATAATGAATCTTTGTGTTAAATTTGCGGTGATGTTCCAGAGATTTTTTCCTCGAACGATTCCGAAGCATTATTGCTGGGAATAACAAATCAAACGCGTCATAATAATGAGAGAGATTCGCGAAAGAGTCTGGTGTTGTTCTTGAATGAACTCGCGAAATGGAGAATAGTGGTAGTAATTTCCTTGGCCGATTGTTCTCTGTACTGGCTCAAGTGATGTAAGAGAGACTGTTCAAGTTATGAAAGTAAGGCAATGAACTTTGCTGGCCTACCTTCGTCAAGTTCACTGCTACATGTCCATTATCTCTTCTTTATTTGCATCTCACCTTTCCTGCGAAGTTGTTGCGAATATGATTCAATTAAAATATTCTAAATTTCAATTAGAATACAGCCTAGTTTGGAGGGAATTGATGGGTGTTGCTTATGGGTAAAGACCGGATTTTATGCAATAAAAAAAGCTTGAAAAATGCAAGAATTTTTCAGTTTTCTAATCAGGTTCATAAATTTACACTTTGTCCACGAATTTGAAATATTCCATAATATAATTTTGTGATTTTATTTGACGATTCTCGACAGAAATTATCCCGGCGGTTATTGCTTTCGGAACTCACGTGGATTTTGGGAAAAATAGACTGATCCGAAGGGTTGAATTAATAAAAAATGAATACTTACTCAAATGTTTTTTAAACACCCGCTTGCTGTTTTCGCCAATTTCCTATCGATTTTGGTAAGTCGTGAACATAATTCCAAAAAGTTATTCAGTGTAGGGAATAGAGGTAAGAAATGATTTCTAATCTAGTCTAATCTAATTGACACCTACCAGAAACCTTCGAAAACATTTTGTTTGTTTGTTTATTTTGTTTGTTTGTTTATATCCCGACTCTCCTAGGTCTCAACATACGTTTATAATTCGAAGGAATAGCCCATTTGGATCTGAAATGAGGTAAATACGTTTGAATGAATAATTTTGCAATTGTTCTCACAGCTCCCCGACGTTTCAAAGTGGGTTACGTATTGTAACGAACTTATGCCGGACCTGTCGCCTTCTAGAACGGCCGGACTCTGCGAGAATATACAAGAAACGACGAGACGTCTCGACAGCCTTCTGGACTGTTCCCTCCCACTATATAAGTCGACATCGGCGGATGACGAGTTAATACAGTATTGGGCTTATAGCGCGTGTGGAAATAAATGATTGAGTATTGTAAATAAATTTGTATTAGTGTCATTAGTGAACTGTAAATAAATTATTTTAAGAACTTGGACAATATTCATTACAGTATAAAAAAGAATATGAAAATACAAAGTAAAAAATATGGGTAAGTAATGATTTCTAACGAGAATTGGAATTGGATAGAACTGATATAATAGAGAATAGAATCGAGAGGAAAATGCAAGAAGATATAATTACAATAAATGACATACTTACTACAAGAATTGATGTTACAGAAAAAAAATTAGAAAAACAAATAGAAATGAATTCTCAGATACACCAGAGGAAACTAGCAATGACTGGAATTAGTATAGGAAAAGATTTTAATGAGCATTTCGAAAAAAAAAACGGGATATATATAAATGCAAAAATTCAAAATGAAAAGATAGAACAACCAGATGAAAAATTAGAAGAAGTTCTCAATAATGAAAATATAGGAACATCAGGAATCATAAATTTAGGAGAGAATAAAATGAATTTTGATAGAAAAATTAAGAAACAACATCCAGTGCCAATTCATAAGATTTTTAGAAAATAAAAAGACATGTTTTACATCTTTTGTACTATTCGAAGATAACATTAGAAGTCAATTGACTGAAGAAGCATTATCATGGATAAATAACAAGGAAATGGAAATTAATGATTCCGAAACTTTCAAAATTAAATTTTTGGCATATTTCTGGGGATCTGCATAACAGAAATTTGTGAAGAATGAATTGTGTAGTGGAAAATTCAACCCAAACCAAGGAACAAGTTACCATAGATATGCAATGCAAATATATAGTGTAGCTCAATATTTAGATGCTCATTTTACAGAAGAGTATGTGGCCAGTTTAATTATCCAGCAGATCGATAAAGAATTGGAAGATGTTTCATTATTGTATGACTTCAAGGAAATGGATAAATTGTGCCAATTTTTGATAAGTCAAGAATATATAATTAGAAGAAATTCAAATAAAACAAATTTCAATCAAAACAATAATAATCGAAACAATAATTGGAATAATTATAATAATAAAAGACAACAAAATTGCAACAATAATAATAATCAAAATAGACATATGAATTATCGAGATTTTAATAATAATAGAGCACAAAATCGAGGGAACAGAAATTATTACAGACAAGAAAATCAAAATGAAAGATCGTCAACAAATAATGAAAGAAATTTTATTGGAGATAATTATCGAAGGGGAAGTCAAAGAGAAGAAAATAGAAGAACGAATAATGTAAATAGACATAGTGATACCCAAGAAAATAACACCCGAGAACAAATCTCCAATTGGCTCATTATTTGTATTTTTGTATTTTCAGGGATTCAAGATGTGGGTAATTTTATCTACTCCTAATGAATATATATATATTCATTATTAAACTACTTTTGAGGAGTTAACAGTATCTGTAAACAAACACCGTGAGTTATAATATCTCACTACTACAACTCCCTGGCTCTGTGCTTCTGACCAAGCCGATTGGCCAAAAGGGAACAGTCCATTATTGGTATTGAGGGGAGGTCAGTTTTTGAATTTTGAAGTTTTCTCGAATTAAGTTGATACCTAATTATTATTGTGAATGTTTTGCTGAAAAAGATTAATTCGGATATTGAAGATTAATTGTTATGTACACCTTCAGAAGCCAGACAATCGGCCAATGTTACCGTATGGTAACATTGGGGCAATAAATTCTATATAGAATTTATTGCCTGCAAAATCCCAAAACAAATATAAAGGTGTATACAACAATTTTCAAGATTGGTGTAGCAGTAAGAATATTAAGTCATCGTTTATAGAAAATGTTCTTTTGGCATATTTTAGTCAAGGGTGGTCCTAGGCTGAATTTCTGAGGGAGGTAATTGAATGAATATTTTTTTCTGGGAGAGAAGTCTCGAACGGAACGACCAAGAAAATTGAAATTTTCAGGGTAGGTTCGAATCTCGAATGCCGCAGAATTAGACCAGGGGTTCCGTTAATATGGTCGTTTGAAATTTAGTTTTCTTGATAATTTCAAAACTACGGATTAGATCGTGACGAAATTTCGTATTTTAATGGAGAATGATATTCTCAAGCTACATTTTGTCCAGATCGCGTGACCAGAACAATAGAAACCATAGAAAATTAAAACTTTCGAACGTGAAGGCCTAGGGATTTGAAACTTTCAGGGTAGTTTCAGATCTCGCGATCCCGTTCATCAACGAGCAAAATTAGACTAGAAGTTCCGTAAATATGGCCGTTCAAAATAATTTTTCCCTGATAATTTCTAAACTATTGATTGGATTGGAATGAAATTTTGCACATAGATGAAGAATAATGCATTCAAACTCACGAAGTCTGTATTTTACGAATTTTAAGCCGAAAATGGTCTCAATCGACGAGGTTCGATTCACTGATGACGAATCCGTTGAAATATTCAAGTCGGTCCGTCCAGCCGTATGCACAATAACTCTCGAACGGAACGACCTAGAAACTTTCAGGGTAGGTTCAAATCTCGAATGCCGCGGTTGAGTTCGTTATTGGGAAAAATTTGACCAGGGGTTCCGTAAATATGGCCGTTCGAAATTTTGTTTTCCTGATAACTTCGAAACTACTGATTCGATAGAAATGACATTTTGCACTTAAATGGAGAATGATGTGTGATGTGAACAGAACAATACAAATCAAAAAAAATATAACTTTCGAACGGAAAGACCTAGAGACTTGACATTTTCAGGGTAGGTTCGAATCTCGAATGCCGCGATTAATTTCGTTATTGGGCAAAATTCGATCAGAAGTTCCGTAAATATGGTCGTTCGAAATTTAGTTTTCTTGATAATTTCACAACTATGGATTCGATCGGGACGAAATTTTGTATTTCAATGGAGAATGATATATTCAAGCTACATTTTCTCCAAATCGCATTACCAGAACCATTCTAAACTCAAACGAATTATTGAATGAAAAATCCTTATATTTCTTAACAGCTGATTCGGTATAGTTGACAAAGAGCTGCTGTCATTTTTCTGACAGCTGTCAAGAATTTCTTCAATAATTAGTTCCTAAAACTGGAAAATGCGGATCTATCTACAAGGTGGATGAACGAGCGCTCAAAAGCTCCTCACCTCACGGCATTGCTTCTCTCGCTTTTTTCACTATTAATTCAATGTGCACCAGTTTCGGAAAACAAATGTTCTCACAACAAGAGCAGGTTACACCACAATCTTATCAAAAAATCCTTACCTATAAATAATAAATAATGCATTGTTATAGGTACCTAGTGAGATTTGTAAATAAAGATCTTTCTCTGTACTTGATCTTAGTATTTATTGTTATAGTCATAGATAAAGTATAGTAATAGTCATATATCACTTGATCACTTCATCTGCGTGAGTGATGACGCACGCTACCACTCTGGTCATGCGAGCTAGACGATCGAATTAGTAGTTTTGAAGTAATCAGGAGAACAAAATTTCGAACGGCCATCTAGTCTAATTTTGCTCATTGATAAACGTGACCACGACATTCGAGATCCAAACCTAACCTGAGAGTTTCAAGTACCTAGGCCTTTCCGTCCGAGAGTTATCGTGTATACGGACGGACGAACAGACTCGATTTTTTCGACGGATTCGTCATCAGTGAGTCTTACCCTGTCAATTGAGACCATTTTCGGCTCGAAATTCGAAAAAATACAGACATCGTGACGAAATTATATAGCCTTCGTGTAAGTACCTAGTACGAGCACTCAAAAATTGGGGTCTGGATGGATGATCGCTCAGGCCATTGATCAATTTTATTTTTCAAATAATCGAAATCATTTCATGGAGTTCTGAAGGGCTATTGATATGGGTCGAAATCGTTTCTACAAGGTGTCCTACAATTCAAACTTTTATCCTACATTCAAGGGCTCATTGCCTTCAAAAAATGTGAATTCGCTTCGTATATATCGAATGAAATAGGTTACGCTCTTATAGAAAAAAAATTGATTCCTCAGCTTAACAGCATGGCGACAAAACAACAGCAAAAAATTTATAGGTGATAGATCAAATGGCTGTGCTGGGCAGTGCATTCTACCTTCTCGTCCTATTCACCTTCCTGCAAAATTCACATTAAGAAATACCACTAGTTGCCATCCACAAACGAGGAAATGCCATTCGATTATGGAAGAAATATCGCACTGGTAATGACCACAAAACAGGGTTATATCTAGGAGACGCAGGTTACCACAGTTCAACGTTCCACTTACCTCAGGTTCTACACTCAATGCAGAAAAGAAGAGTGTATCAGAATCGTCGTGGCAATGAACTTTACTATACCTACTAGAAGAAAGATTGCTATTTTCGCCAGTTGCTGTATTCCGCGAAGAAATCTGGCAATCCGTCAAAGCCATCGATGTACCGTTGCAACAAAAACAAAGCGGCTAACACACTTCTTTCTCTCGAAGAAAGACGAACTGATTCATTCGCGAATTGAAAATTGAAATTTTGAACGATGACCCAGGCTTCGAACATTTGTGTCGAATTAATAATTTTATTATTCAAATGGTTACCCCAGTGGATTTGAAACGGGGCTTTACTACTTGAAAAAAATGTTTGTTGCGTATAATTCGGTCCCTACTGATAACGCTTGGAGTATTTCATTTGGAGCGTCCGAAAAATGACAGCTGTTGAATTCATCCTCCGAATTCCTTTTTTGAAAAATGATACCCCACAGATTGAATCGTTTTCGACCAGGACGAAGAGACCATGACGAAGAACAATGAATTCTACCTGAGTTCAAAAGAGTACACAATAATTAAAATGTCTGATGCAAAGCGGGTGCATCTATCGATGAAACCGTTATGCGAGATGAAAGCCATTAGTTCCACATTCGAAAATCTCAACTTTCATACGTATCGACCACCTGATGGCTGAACGCAGAGGGATGCTGCACCTAACCCAAAAAACTCGGAATAGCGGTAGAATCCGATAAAAAATCAGGTATCGTAAGGTCTCATGGTCGTTTCGTGTCATGGTCGTCTCTTCCTGGTTGAGAATGCGGGTGAAAACAGAGGTGTACTAGGGGTTTTTGTTCAATGTTGAGAGAGACGAGATTTTCGAAATTTTCATACTCTTGGGATCTTCCATCTATATGAATCGTCCCATTAAATTAACCTGGAACTGGATTGAAATAAAATTTATGAATGAAGGTGAAACATAAAACGAAGAATCAATGAACACGAGAGAAAACAATATGTGAATTCATAATGACCAGTCTTCATATGGAAAAATAAGAAAAAAATTCATGATTTAACATAAACCAAGAATTGAAAAACTATAGAAAGAAAGATTCATAAAATTGAGAAACGAAAATTTTTAAACAACAATTAAGAAATGTTCAACACAAAAGAACAAGACATGGTATAAATGTATAGAATGAAATTGAGAAACAAAAATATATACGGGGTGTCCGGTGAACCGGTGAGTAAAAAATTTGCAGTTTTCGACATAATGAGCGTTTTCGAAATTCCCGAAAAGAAGAAATAAATAAAATTTATGAATAAAGTTGAAACAAAAAACAAAGAACGATTGAACAAAAAACAAACAAATTTGTGAAGTCATAATGACCAGTCTCAATGTCGAAAAACAAGAAAAAATATAAATGTAGAACAAAAAAAACCAAAAATCTAAACATATATGAAACATATAACACAAAACAACAATCCATGGCATATACATACAGGGTTTTTCTTTTCTTGGCCTATTAGAAGTATTTAGAGAACAAGTGAATATTTCGTTCTGAAATTTTAGGTGGAGCCTTGGGGTGAGGGAACTCTCCGCCTAAAATATTTTCAAGTCGACAGTGTTGCCACATCTATCTTAAACGCATATCTACTTTCTTATTTCAAATGGAATTACCTATATTTTTATTTAGGTATCGATACAATACCAAATTCCCAGTATAACCTACTAAAAAAAATTTCTCTGCCATGCACTGTTGCTAAGTTATGCACTAATTCTTGAAATTCTTGACATCTGCATTGCCAGTTTGGAAATGCAATATCTCGATTATTTTATAAGCGAACAAAACCAAACTCAGCAGTCTTATTGTAGATTATCCCAGCATTCATGTGGTACAATCGGTATTTTGATGAATCGAAAAGTTCTTCGAAGATTTTGCTCCGAAAATGTGGAACTTAAAATTGAAATATTTCGAGATTTTCATATGGCAACCCCATATTTGTTTTACACCATTCGATTCAAAATAAAAAATGATTGGTAGTATTTTTTTAAACTAATCAATTATTTTGGATAGGTTTCGAATGAGATGAAAAATACTAAATTATTCAGTATTGATAGTCATGATCTATGGTCCTGTTTACGATTAAATGGATTTTTGATTATGAGGTAAATTATTGAAATAGATTCTATGGCTGAGATCATAAAAAGTGTTCGATGATTATGGATGCCATAGAAAAAAATTTTAATTGTTAATCAAACCTCGATTCAGGTGGTTTAGTTTGTAGCATTTTTTTATAATGTAAAGCGATAGATCAAATTGAATGTTCGAATTGGCTTCCGTTCACCTCTAAGCATTTGAAAATTCTGTGTTCTACGGACATTGTGGCCTTTCGAAGTCATTCTGGGGTATTCCTCGAAAAAATTCTATTATTCTGTTTCGAAACATAGCTTTATTTGCAATTTGTACCTTGTACACCTCAGATTTCACATAACCCCATAAGAAAAAATCTAAAGGTGTAAGGTGATCGTGCAGGCCATTGCCATGGTCCGAAACGACGTATCCATCTATCTTCGAATAATTCCTCTAAAATATGTGACACATTTCTTGTACAATGGGGTGGGGCATCATGTAATTGAAACACAGATGTTGGTTTAATTCCTAGTGCCTCACTTGCACTGGGAATGGGGATAGGCGTGGAAGTATCCCAACACGTTAATAACATTTATTTCATTTTCAACAACATACTTTGAGCGCCTTCTTATTGGGTCAGAATTAACGGAAGCAAAAAAATTTTTCCGCAGTTTTCGGAATTTATTTCCAGTCATTCTTGCTACATGGGTAACAATTGTTGAAGGTCCTATAGGTCCTTTCGATAATTTTTTGGCATTCTCCGTAAATGGTGAAAAGGTCCAAAATTTGTTCATTAGTATAAGACATCACTTCAAAATCTTGCAACCGATGAATCAAAAAATGCTAGAAACTAAACCACCTGAATCGAGGTTTGATTAACAATTAACATTTTTTTCGATGGTATCCATAATCATCGAACACTTTTTATGATCTCAACCATAGAATCTATTTCAATAAATTACCTCATAATCACAGATCCATTTAATCGTGAACAGGACCATAGATCATGACTATAAATACTGAAATAATTCAGTATTCTTCATCTCATTCGAAACCTATCCAAAACAATTGATTGGTTTAAAAAAAGACTATCAATCATTTTTTATTTCGAATCGAATGGTGTAAAACAAATATGGGGTTGCCGTTTGAAAATCTCGAAATATTTCAATTTTATGTTCCACATTTTCGGAGCAAAATCTTCGAAAAACTTTTCGATTCATCAAAATACCGAATGTACCACATGAATGCTGGGATTATCTACTATGAGACTGCTGAGTTTGGTTTTGTTCGCATATAAAATAATCGAGATATTGCATTTCTAAACTGGCAATGCAGATGTCAAGAATTTCAAGAATAAGTGCATAACTTGGCAACAGTGCATGGCAGATAAATTTTTTTTAGTATATTATACTGGGAATTTGGTATTGTATCGATAACTTAATAAAAATATAGGTAGTTCCATTCGAAATAAGTAAGTAGATATGCGTTTAAGATAGATGTAGCAACACTGTCGACTAAATACTTCTAATAGGCCAAGTTAAAAGGAAAACCCTGTATGTATAAAACGAATAATGAAATTGAAAGATAAAAACATAATACAGGGTGTCCGGTGCACCTTCTAAAATATTCGAACTGGTGATAGACTAGGGCATGACCGTTTAGAATTTTATAATTTCGCCTTAGTTAAGATCTAACTGTTTCGACATTTTCAAAATTTCTGAAAAATCGGAACCTCACCTCGCGAACTGAAATTAACTGCAAAATAAAGGATCGGATTAAAGTGGCCTAAAGCAACATCGGCCAAATTTGTTGTGAATTGTTCAAATCTCTTGAGACATTTTGACAATTTTGGGGGTGACGATGAAGGATGGGATACCAGCAGACATAGTCACAAAAGTTGAGATGTTTGTTTAAGCATTCTAAATTCCGAAATGCTTGCGTTTACTACAACAAAGAAAATTGTAATAATTTTCAATTTTTATGAAAAAAATAAACTGTTATGTAAAATTTGCACCACTTTTATAAATGACCTTACGGAATAGCCCAAAACGAATGTTATCGAGAGGAATTCAGACGGATCTGTAAACAACCATCATTTCCTGGTTCTTCAGTCCATCAGTACCCAAAGGTACGTAGGGTTACCATTTATAAAAAAACATAATTATCGTCTTCCCGAGCGTTTTATTAATATTATTAGGGTATCCTCAAAAAGGATTTATTATTATTGGTGTATCTATACCTACCGTTAGGTCTTCGAGATTGCACTTGTTTCCGCATCCGCAGATGGCGTCTAGATCGTGGGAGTCTCTAGAATACCATTTTATTACGAAAATAATAGATACCTAACCCTTTGCACCATTTTTACCTTCAGGTCATGTTCAGGGACCACAAAAAATACAAGGAAGTAAAAAGGTTATGATGGATTGAATTTCCCTTTGAGAATTTTTATACCTACAAATGAGAAAAAAGTTGGTGGGAATATTGAAAGTATTATCATAAAAACAGTTTTTGTAGGAACTGTTAGTGGGTGGAAGATTTTATTCGACTTTATAGTGTCATTTATCTGAAAGGGCTTACCAGGTAAAATGTCTTTCCTGTCAAAAATTCATCAGTGTCGTTTCATTGTTTGCAAAAAATGCAATATAGGTATGAAATTTTCTTCAGTTATTTCAATTTCAGTTGGTTATCCGACCATTTCGAGGGATGAAATGGTTGAAAACTTTTCCTTATATTTATTGTGTTTCAACTTCACCTTTGGGATTTTCCGATAGTTTTCAGGAAATTATGAACGAAATTCGAAACCTGAGAAAGTCCGAAAATCAAAGAATTCATCTGATGTTTCTCCCGGCCAATTTCAATATACAAAATTCATAAAGCGCTTTTTCGGGCTTGTTTAAAATCATCGCGAGAGCGATCAACCATCCAGTATAACGCTGCTTGGCTTCAAGTCTAATCAAACTCACCCCCGGTTCTGAAAGACTGATCAAACCGTAGTTCAAATGACACCACATTCAACTTGACAGCGATGTCAAATCATAATGGGATTTTCAAAAATTGTTTAGTGAAAAATTAACTAACCTATGATTATTCATATTTGACATGAGGTGAGGTGACACTGTAGCTCGAGACTATCGAACCAAAAATTATGAAAATAAACAAATATTCTGTGAACCAACCCGATTGTCAATGCTACAGATGTTTTAATCTTATTTTGATAACTTCAAGAATTGGAATCACATAATCATCAAAATCACAACACCAGATCAGAAAAACTCAATTTTCACGTGGACCAGCTGTGACGCAGTACGCAGTAAATTCCACGTAAACCTTTTTGTCGTTATTCTACAAGTAACTACAACCACACACTTGTCCAGAACTTTATAATAAATTTCGAAATGGATTTGAACTGAACAATTGAGTCAAACAGCTTTCAGCAGGAGAATGAAGTATATTAGAGAGGACTATTCACGAATTGAGTTGAATTTTATTTTTGCTGCACTTTTACAACATATCAATTCGTTTCACAAATTTTTCATGTTTGATTCTGTATATTTTACATATGGAACTTTTCACTGTATACAGGGTGTCCGGGCAATTGTAGGAAATCTCTCGGATTCAGATAAAACATAAAAGAATAAGATGACAAGTTCCCATAATTTTTTTTCCTAGCGGCCCTCCCTACGGAGATACGTCATTCCTGAATGACGTCACTGGAAATTCATTTTCATTTCATTTTTTTACTGGAATAAATTTTAAACTACTTGATATAATTCAATGAAAATTTGATATGATGAACAGTAGTAAGGACCTCTTAAAATACTGCCCTTTGATTTAAATTAGCTCGTCTAGTTTACCAGGGGCGGACTAGGTTGTACGTTTTAATGCTTACATTTTCAACACCCTGTATGATGAGGAGTTGAAAAAAACAAATTTGAATACCTTGAACATTAAGCTAAAGAAAAGGTTTTCATAGTAGATAAAATGAACCGTTTTCGAAAAACAAAATAATAAAAGAAGTAACTTCTTTATTTCTATTAAAAAGAATCATGAATTCTAATTTTTTTTGTCTGCAACAAAGTGTGATACGGAAGTTATTCAAGGAACAAAAAAGTTTTAGTTTATGTTATTGAATCCGACAAAATTTGTTTTTTATCACATCCAATGAAATGTATGTATTTTTGTTAAGGTGCCTTTCTGGGCCATTGTTGGGAATCTTTGTAATTTTGTCGGATTCAATAACGTAAACTAAAATTTTTTTGTTCCTTGAATAACTTTTTTATCACACTTTGTTGCAGACAAAAAAAATTAGAATTCATAGTTCTTTTTGATAGAAATAAAAAAGTTACTTATTTTATTATTTTGATTTTCGAAAACGGTTCATTTTATAGACAATGAACAAGAGTACCTTTTCTTTAGCTTAATGTTCCAGGTATCCAAATTGGTTTTTTTAACTCCTTATCATACAGGGTGTTAAAAATGTAAGCATTAAAACTCACAACCTAGTCCGCCCCTGGTAAACTAAACAAGCTAATTCAAATTTAAGGGCAGTATTTCAAGAGGTCCTTACTACTGTTCATCATATCAAATTTTCATTAAATTATATCAAGTAGTTTAAAATTTATTCCAGTAAAATGAATTTCCAGTGACGTCATTCAGGAGGCCATAACTCCGTAGGGAGGGCTGCTAGGTAAAAAAATTATGGGAACTTGTCATCTTATTCTTTTATGTTTTATCTGAATCCGAGAGATTTCCCACATTTTCCCGGACACCCTGTATATTGTAAATTTAATTCATATTTTATGTCAAGCCATGTAATTTTTTATTGCATATTATTTGTGCATGTCTTTTTCCTTATTCCCTCGGATCAGAACATGTCATATACGAATAAATGAAATGAATCTTCAAATTTTTCATTTCGATCGCATCGGTATTTTCGAATCATTGAGAAAAAAAATCAGATTGCTTTAACTACGAAACCCTTCGGAGGATCCTGTCAATTGGTTTTCGGAAGTTGTTGTTATGTTTTCGGGCGTACGGATGGACGGACAGAATTGGATTTGACCACGAATTCTTCATCTGGGCAAAATTATAACGCTCTTGGTCATAAAAACAAGCTCGCGAAGATATCTATAGTTAAAAACAAAACAAATAAACATTCTGATATCTGAAGAACAATTGAATGAAGAAACATCGAATCAAATACATAAATCTGAGGGGTTAAGTATGAAAAGATTCATGACAACTTCTTTCAAAATTTAGTCGATATAAAATTTCATTCAGAAATAAAAACGACATAAAGAAGGACAGAGGACAGATAATTAATATCCTACCTCCGAGGTATAAATCTTCAGTAATGACCTACTCTATTTCTCCACGAGATGAATATTCCTAAGGCAGAAAAATATAAAATCGAATTACTTTCTTCCAAATGAATGTTCATCTCTGTGGAAATATTGAGTTCGATCATACCACTTTCCCTGTAGAATTATTTATTCCAGGCGACTACCATGGGCGCATCTTCCTTACATTACTTTCTTCTCCTCTTCACAACCTTCTCTTTCGGAACAAACGAAAAGGAATTCATTTTCGTTTCAGCCGAAAAATACAGTTATCGAACTACACCATAACCTTTAGGAAAACAGCGGACCAGATAAAACCGCATCGAAAACAGTCTGAATGCCCAGTGAAAACGCCGTAGGACCACATTGTTCCACATAACGGGTCCATGGTACTCATATTTTGGTCTATACTCGCTGCTTCTCAAAGAAAACGATCAACAGGCTTAGGTACCTACAGTTTTCACCGTTTCGGACCTTTTGGTAGGCGATAGAACCCGTGAGAACTTCCGCAGTTCATTTTTTGATTTGTTTTGAGGATCTTAGGGAGTTTTACCTGCTTTGTGCTTTTTCCGTAAACATATTGGGTCCGGAAGAAAAGTAACAGTAAATGTTTTATGCTATTGTAACATTATCACTTCAGCCTTTGATAATCTTTGATGATAAAAAAGACTGAGAATTTCCTGTTTGATTATCGGCTATTTTCAGGATGTAACATACTGTTACTCGTAAGTGAGTTTTCTTAGCCGATCCATATGATTCCTCGTTGGCTGAACCTGTCTCGAGTTTTGTCTAGAACATTCTACAAATTCAATTTCATTGGGAATTCAAATTCCAAATTTTCTTCAACTTGAAGAACATTCATCTACATAATTCAACATCTTTTTTCCATTATAAGGTCTTTCGACATAAGACCTCTACCAAAGCTCTGCATACAATGAAGCTTAAGTAGCTATTTGGTAACAGTGGTTTATACTTACAGTTAGAACAGTTTTCAAAAAGTGTTGGATTGAAATGAGCCTGAGGACTACCTCTCCCATGATCTGATATGGGCTTCGATTAGAAATTAAGTAACGTTATATCACGATGTTCAAGTTCTTGAAGAACGTCCAACAGCAAACCGTACTAGAAAGTCTTAGAGGTGAACGCAGGGCTGTAGTAGTATTTCGAGGCAAATTCGAGAAAAAATATATAAGTTCATTCGAAACAATAATTCTCTTTTAAAATCAGGAATTTACTTGAAAGTAACACAGGACTTCGAAAGAGAGCTATCCTGGCAGTGAGACATAAATATCACCCATCCAAGCACGGAACTCGCACAACGCTGCTTGGCTTCAACTTTTGAACTCAGTTACCGAAGTTTTTAAAAATTATTTTTTGATTCTTCTAAATCGGTATATTTCACGATATTTTCAGATGATTTTGTCAAATTTCATGTGAAATTCTGAAAATCCGGAAAAAAACTCATGGTGAAGCTGGGAAATCTTTGAAAATTATCACTTTCCCTCCTTTTCCAACAGTAAATATCTATATTTTTCCTTCCTATCAGAAGAAGAACTTCATCACAGGTTGATAGAATTCCGTTCACTAATTTCCTAAGATCGTTGAAAACCTACAAAAGTGGGGTGATGAAGCTGAAGAACAATGCATTTCAACAAATTCACCTCATTTCAGACCTCATCGTGGCCTTGTCTTCGTATTTTGAACATATTTTTCCAGAAGTTCCAGTCAAATATTGCCGAATATATATATATTGCATCGCAAATGTTATGTGGAAAATAATTTTAACTAGTAAGCCGGGAGATCCACATAATAGGTAGATTCACCTTTTCGGGTAGATTCACATTTTCGAATAGTTCGGTGAAGAAAAAAAAAATAATAATTTTGATTATTGCCAGAAGGGCCAAGAACGGTCCTGTCCTATAATGTCAATCGGAGGGGGCGGGGCTTTATCCACGAAATACGGGGTAAACGTCACGAAATATCTATGCTCCCAGTAAATTAATTCGGGTTTCTCGAGGTGTCAAAAATCGTACTTTTTCTATTCGAGTTCTTGCGCAAACCGGTGGATGGATTTTCGTCGAAATTACATTAAGGAGACCTCGTGTCCTTTGAGATGATAATTTGACCGCTTTCGATCCCCGAGACGCCGCGGATCAAAAGCCTATCCAATAGTTCGGCGTCAACTTTTGGCGTCTTTTCGAGTTTTTGACCTTTTCCGTTCGTTATTTTCGTTCGTTTGGAATGGGAAGTAGGCAACTTTTCGTGTACCTTAGGAAAGCCCGTTTCTTCCTCTCGAAAACGCGGGGGCGCTTCGCGCTCCCGGTCCCTTTCTTTTTTCGCAATTTCAAAATTGCTCGAGGCCTTCGGCCTCTCGTTTTAAATAGTTTTTGTCTTAACATTTCTGTGGTTTCGAAAAAATAATTTTAGTATATGGAAGAGACTAAAAAATCCTTAGAAATCGTTTCATTCCTCTATTCTTTACTTTATATCATATCTTTCGAAGAATTATGAACGTATGTTATCAGAAAACGTACTATGAGGCTAGGAAATCGTTAGAAATCATGACTTATCCTATTTCTTACACCAAATCACTTCTTTCGGCGATTTCAACCCAATCAATTTAGACTGCATTCTCGTTTGGAATGAAAATGATTCCCCTGAAATGTCATGTTCACTTCTCACGAAAATCTAATGGAAATTCGTTGAAACTGCACGCAAATGTTGAAGAGACGTATGAGGGTTCGTTTTATTTTTGACAAAATCCACTCAGGTGGAATCAAAGAGTTGAAATACCGGGTGTTTCATAGTATATGCCCAGGATTTCAGGATGTGATAGCTCGTCCAAAAATATGAAAAAAAGGTTTTTATTGACACACCCTCTAAAATGCAATTTTTGAGACACAGGGTGTTGAAATTGAAAATAAAATCGAAGTAGGATTAGTGTATTCAGTAATAATTTTTTTTGAAGATTGTTGAGTTGTTCAGAAAATAATTTTGAATTGTTAACCTGTAGTTTTCGACGTATAAAAAATTTGAAAAGCACTGCCTTGTAGTCAGGAGCTTTTGAGCGCTCGTTCATCTTCCTTGTCGGTATTTTTAGAAACTAATTGATGAAAATTTTGACAGCTGTCAAAACAAAATTTCAAACTAAGGCGAAACTCCATACTTGACGTCAGTTCTTTAGAATTTAGAATTTAGATAATTCACTAGAATTTTTTACGGTATCTATGGTCTTAGTTATGCGATCTGGACCAAATTCCACGTAGTTTGAATACATTATTCTTCGTCTATGTGCAAAATTTCATTTCAATCCAATCAGTAGTTTCGAAATTATCAGGAAAGAAATTTGAACGGCCATATTCACGGAACCCTTTGTTTTATTTTGCTCATTGATGAACGTGACCGCAAAATTCGCGATCCGAGCCTACTCTAAAAATTTCAAGTCACTCGGCCTTTCCGTTCGAAAGTTATAATTTTCTATAGTTTCTATGGTTCTGTCAATGCGATCTGGAAAAAAAGGAAGCTTCAATATATCATTTTCCATTGAAATACAAAATTTCGTCACGTTCGAATCCGTAGTTTTGAAATTATCAAGAAGACTAAAATTCAAACAACCATATTTACGGAAGCCCTAGTCTTATTTTGCTCATTGATGAATGTGACCGCGACATTCGAGATCCCAGAAATTTTCAGGATAGGTATCTTGAAAATTTCAAGTCCCTAGGCCTTTCCATTACAAAGTTATAATTTCCTATGGTTTCTATGGTTCTGGTCATGCGATCTAGACAATTTTGCATGTAGCTTAAACACATTCCTCACCTAAGTGCAAAATTTAACCACGATCGAATCAGAAGTTTCGATGTAATCTGCAGAACAAAATTTCGAACGGCCTTATTTACGGAACCCCTGGTCGAATTCTGCCTAATAACAAACTCAACTGCGCCATTTGCGATACGAACCCAATCTGAAAATTTCAAGTTTCTAGGTCGTTTCGTTCGAGAGTTATCGTGTTTACAGAAGAAGGGCCGGACGGACGGACAGACTCGAATTTTTAGGCGGATTCGTCATCAGTGGGTCGAACCCTGTCGATTGAGACCATTTTCGTCTCAAAATTCGAAAAATACAGACATCGTGACGAAATTATATAGCCCTCGTGTAAGTAGTACGAGCGCTCAAAAAAGGTTGACAGTTAGTAAAGGCCATGTTTTTCAACATAAAAATGGATTTTTCTCGAAAACGGTCGACTTCAGAGCGTATGACAATAATCCTTTTTTTGTGTAGAAAACATTGGCGGTTCAAATGGGCGTCTCAAAAATCGTACTTTGTTCATTAGCGTAGAAGTTGGGGAGAAAAACACCCACTATCACTTCAAAACCAATTAAGACTAAAATAAAATTCCGCACATAACATTGCTTATTATGATTAAAAAATGCTTACGAAAGCTGTTCTCTGTACGATAAAAAGTTCCGGAGATATTCGCAAAAAACTATTGTTTTTTTTCAATTTCAACCCTGTATCTCGAAAATGGTGCATTTTAGGGGGTAAGTTAATAGAAACTTTCTTCATACGTCTGGACGAGCTATCACATCCTGAAATCCTGCGCATATATTATGAAACAGCCTGTATATCAAATTCCTCAACAAAATGTAATTTTTTGAACAGAACCGGAAAACCGAAAAATTCAAATTCCTTTCCACGTGGAACAGCTAATAAGCCTAAATACATTACTCATTTTATCCGTGCTTTATATGTAGACACAAAATTTCAGCAGAATGAGGCGAACATTTTCTGAGAAACCGAAGTTTTTAAAGAGGATTTTTTCGATTTTTCTAGTGTTACGATACTTCACATGATCCTTCGTGTCGTTTTTAAATACTTTAAATGGCTTAATTTACGAAAATCTTTGGCGGATTTTGACCATTCCTGAATTGCATTCAGATTTCGAACGTACCAAAAGAATGTCAAAACTCGAACATTATGGCGTTCTCGGACAGCCGGACGGATCGACAGAATTGAATTTGACCTCGAATTCTTCATCTGTGAGTCCAATCTGATCGTTTGAGAGCATTCTCGGCTGAAAATTCCGAAATAACAGACATTTGTGCAAAATAATAACGCTCTTGTTCATAGAAACAAGCGCGCGAAAACTGAGAGATAAAACTTTTTTTATCGCGAAAATCATCAAAAGTAAAAAGTTGAAAAAAATGTGTACGTTGTAAAGATCTAATGTCACTGTGTTTAATAAATAATAATACTGATACTCTTCTTCCTTTCCTTCTCTGCACTTTATAGCTGATAATACCAACCTACCACAGACCTTTCATCGTGATACCAACGTAGTAAAATCATATCCACCGGTTCCAGTTCGACTTCTGGTTATTACTGTAAACCAAGAAAAGTCTTCGAGTTGAACAATCTTCAATTCAGTTAACCGTCTACGAACCGTTAGCGGCGAAGAAAGTAAACTTGGATAGCGGTTCTACACCGACGAAACCGTAGGTTGACGTACGTGAACAGCCAACGATTTACATAAAATAATTGTATCATTCGGCGCTTTGAATAACAGTTATCGACAGGGATATGGAGCACCTTTATGAACTTCCTTGAACTTTGAGGTTACGCTAGCGAAAATGATGTAAACGACCAAGTACGGTTCATTTCGGGAATTGTCTATCGTTAATAAATTCTATGAAACTCGGTAAGTATCCAGCATTGATCCTACCAGCTCGAGAATCCGATCCATTGACTGCAAGGGCTGGAAATTGAGGAACCAAATTTCTGCTGCTCATTGCTGAAAAATTGAAATAAATGTCTACGGAAAAAGTTCGAAAGCAAGAATTTCATCCACAAGTTGACAGCATTGAGGATGCTTGTTTTCCAATGGGTCCCAAAAATATACAGGGGTGATTCCAAATTCGACGTGAACCTTGAAGGACGTGTTAGTAAGACTCACTTGCTGTCATTTGTGCCATATTCATTGATATCCAAAAATCCACAGTTTACGAGTTATTTGAGTTTTTGCGTTCTTTGGAAAATTTCTCACCTTACTCCATTTTTCGTCAATTTTTTCTACGTTGAGCAAGTTTGATTATAATTTCGGATTATTTTCATCAGAGATGGATATGATATGTATGAAAGAAGCGAAAATATGCTGTAATAGATGTTGAAAAAGAATTCGTATGATTTGAAAGTTGGTACACCTATATAAAGAAAAGAGTAGTCAATTTCTGATATCAATTCGCCTGCAACATTCGAACTCCACAATTTATGTATGACAAAAGTATTTTAAAAACTTACCAAATTCACATAAAAAGCATAAAAAGCTAAACTGAAACGTCTGCTTCACGTTTTTGCGCAGACAGTTCTACTCCACAAATCTTTAACTCGAAAGTCTAATTTTTGATACCAGAGAGTGGTTTTAAGTGACTCGCAATAAAATATTATCAAAACTTGAATCCATAATTATTTTAAAATTACTAAATTATCATTAAATACATTGGTTATCCTTTTTATAAGGACATAACAACCCGTTATGTAGTTTCCAGGTAGGTAAAAAGTAACGCCCTGTATGTACATATCTGATTATCAAAATTGGTATTGCTTGAATATTGTGATTCAATGTTTCAGTTAAATAATTGATATGAATTAGGTCGTTTTCATGAACTGCTCAAAATGCCCTCCATTTTGGTCTATACATTTCCGTGCTCGTATGAGAATATCCCAAACTGACTTGCGAATAACATTCGGATTGTTCTTTATTTTACTGCTAGCTTCTTGTTTTTTTTTGTAATAAGCTGATCCCGGTTATTAATCTCAGAAGAGTACACTAGAGATTTTAGGTGCCCCCAGACATAATAATCTATGGGATCCAAATCAGGGGATCTTGATGGCCAGTTATGTGGGCCTCCACGACCAATCCATAAGTTACCAAAATTGTCGTTCGAAAAGTCTCTAACGATAAGCCTATGATTTAGTAATTTTAAAATAACTATGGATTCAATAGTTCTGATACTATATTATTGAAAATCACTTTTGAGTCGAAAATTTGTGGAGTAAAACTGTCTGCGCAAAAATGTAAAGCACACGTTTCAGTTCAGCCCTCTATCCTCCTTTTAAGTATTTCTGTTTCCCAATGAAACAGCCTGTATAATACATAGTCAACAGGAATACTCCATTTCGCTAATAATTCATATTGAGGAACCCATAGTGCGCAAGATCTACTCACACATATCCCATTTTAGAGATCTCTATCTCTTCTCACTATAGATATAGAGCCCCCTAGACCTCTGGAGCTCCAAGTTCTCTCTTTACAGTCTTTACTTTCACTTTCAGCTTCCAGCATTGAGATACTTATGGATTCGCTACTTCACATCAAACGTATATCTGTAGTACGTGTTGCGCACTTCAAAGTAGATCTTGGGGAATACCTAGTTTTTAATCATAGGTAATATTGTCAGAAAAAATATTACAGAAATATCCTTATCTTTGTTATCAATAGACTCGGAACACATAAATGTAGATGTATTTTGGCAAAAAGAGAAATAACTTAGTAAATGTGGTAAAACAAATTTTTCATAAACATACATTGGTATAGAATATAGATGAACTGCAGAGACAAATTTCCCAATTTTTTCTATTCGATTTAGTTGAATGAGCTTGTATTTTGGTGGATAAACCTTTCAAATGATCCTCATATGAATATCTGGGTTGGTTATAATTTTATAATCACACAAAATTATATGGGCGCATCCACCATATCAATGAAAATAATCGAAATTGAATACAACAAAAATTTTCGAAAGAATTGTGATACGCTCCGAATGAAACTTACAAAAATTTTTCAAGAAATTGAAAAATAAATCACGTCAATTCACTTCATACCTATCGGTTGTACTACATGAATAGCAGTTACCAATTCGAGCCCCATGAACGTTTTAGTCTAGAGCATACTTTCAAGAAAGTTCATCATTTCAGATTATTGTTGAGCGCTCGTACTACTTACACGAGGGCTATATCATTTCGTCACGATGTCTGTATTTTTCGAATTTTGAGCCGAAAATGGTCTCAATCGACTATGTTCGACTCACTGATGACGAATCCGTCGGAATATTCGAGTCTGTCCGTCCATCCGTCCGGCCGTCCGTAAGCACGATAACTCTCGAACCGATCAACCTAGAGACTTGAAATTTTCAGTGTAGGTTCAGATCCCAAATGCCTCGGTTAAGTTCGTTATTGGGCAAAATTCGCCGAGGGGTTCCGTAAATATTTTGTTTTCCTCGATTACTTTGAAAATACAGATTCGATCGAGATGAAATGTTGCACTCTAATGGAAAATGAGGTGTTCAAGCTACATGCAAAATTTTGTTCAGCTCGCATCACCAGAACCATAGAAACTATAGAAAATTGTAACTTTTGAACGGAAACGCCTAGGGACTTGAAATTTTCAGGATAGGTGTGGATCTCGATTGTCGTGATCACTTTCATCTATGAGCAAAATTATACCAGGGGTTCCGTAAATATGGTCGTTTGAAATTTAGTTTTCTCGATAATTTCCAAACTACAGATTCGATCGTGATGAAATTCTGTATACTAATGGAAAACGATATATTCAAGTTACATTTCTCTAGATCGCATGACCAGAACCATAGAAACCATAAAAAATAATAACTTTCGATCGGAAAGGCCTAGGGACTTGAAATTTTCAGGATAGGTGTAGATCTGAAATGTGGCATTCACGTTTATCAATGAGCAGAATTATACGAGGGGTTCCGTAAATACGGTCGTTTGAAATTTTGTTTTATCGATAATTTCGAAACTACGGATTCGATCGAGATAAAATTTTGTATTTTAAACGAGAATGATATATTAAAGCAACATTTTGTCCAGATCGCATAACCAGAATCATAGAAACCATAGAAAATGATAACTTCCGAAGGGAAAGGCCTAGGAACTTGAAATTTTCAGGGTGGGTTTGGATCGCGAATTTCACGGTCACGTTCATCAATGAGCAAAATAAGACTAGGGTTTCCGTAAATATGGCCTTTCAAACTATTTTTTTCCTGATAGTTTCGAAACTACTGATCGGATTGGAATGAAATTTTGCACCTATACTCCGTTTAAGAATTATTGACATCTCGGTTGGCTGTGAAAAATCGAATTTAAGTTGGTAATAGACTATTCAGTAATATTTTGGGTTGCTGAATTCAGGTTGGTATAGGAATAGCACTAACATTACCCATAGAAATCTTGCTTTGATGATTTTATCGAAGATATTGGTGAATATGTAATTATAAAAATTTGCTCTGAATTTGAGTATTTTTTGTCTTATGCTATTAAAATGGCTGGAATTGACCAGGATACATCGCGCCTAACAAGAGAACGCCAGGCAGTTTGTCGGTGTTACTTCGAGTTTTTCAAAGTTTTGGCATATATTTCAGCTAGTGTTTCAGGTAAACTGTTATTCACCGACTCAAAGTGTATTCTGATTGATCAATGTCTCTTAAATTTTCAGATTTCACCAAGCCCTGTCCGTAGAATATTAGCATGTTATTATAGCCTGGAATTAGCAGTGGAAGAAAACCTATGCGATACGATTATTCCTTCAAAGACACATTGAATGACTTTGTTTTTGCTTGAATTAAAAACAATGAATATATCAGTTTAGATATTCTTTTCGAAATGGCCAAAGAGCACCTAGATTTCAATTGATCGAAGTCAATCATAAAAAAATTGGATACAAATACAAAAAAGTTGATCGAAGGAAAATTCTTATTGATAAACAGAAAAATATAATAAAAATAGTACGATATTATGATAAATACCGAGAATACATGGAACAAAACGTAAAATTCATTTATCTAGAAGAAATTTGGATATTCGAAAACGGTATTCAAATTCGTCAGTGGACACTAGAAAAGAATCCAAAAGGTATGCTACGTTTAGGTACTACGGAAATTATATTTCATTACTTTACTTTCTTTGTTAAGGGACAAGAAAAGGCAACGCCGAAAGAAAACCCATGTAATGTAAGTGTTAGGTTAGTTCTCCTCTTTGTCACGCGGAGGTAATATTTTTCCATGATTCGGACAATAGAGAAGGGCCTGCAAAGTGCAATACTCTGAGGCAATAATTGCATGTAGCAGTCCCAATAAATGCACTGAAGTTAGGTAGCTTTGAGTGTAATATGTGTATAGGGCGTCATCTGGAAGAATTCTCAACTCAACGGAACTGGAAGTTTGGTATGAAACAGAACTCTGTATATTTCCAATACAAAATAACCGAACTTGTTATCATCACTTCCAAATAATTAGCGGCTTGAAGGAATGATGAAGGAATGGTCCAATGTAAACAATACTGAATACTGGAATAATTTCTTTTCATCAGGAAATTCCCAGTCGGGTTATATAAAAAAAAGTAATCATATTTGCGAGTTGAAAATACTATTCGAAAATGGTATTCAAATTCGTCAGTGGACACTAGAAAATAATCCAAAAGGTATGCTGAGTATATTCAGGGTAAAGGCAGAGGGTGCACTATTTTGAATGCTGGAACAATTGATGGATTTTTACCTGGATGTGATCCGATTCTTGACAGTGGTATTAATGATAAGGATTACTATGAATGGTAAATTATTTCATAAACGGGTTATTGAAAAATTGAAAGCTTCCCTGCAACAGGATGCCCATCAATAGGATTATGTCAGCTTATTCAATAAACACATCCAAATCACTACACTACGTGGAAACAAAGTTTTCAAGGATATTTTTATCTTTGCTCTTGTATAATTCATAGATATTTTAAGTTTATTTATTATACTTATACTGTATGGTACCCAATTCAAAAGTATACTGAATAATTGTAAAATTGCTCATCAATTATAATATTTTCAATAATTCATGGACAGTTTTAATGAATGAAAATAAAAATTGACTTTCTTAAAGTATTCAACACCGGGCAAAAAATAATTCACAAATTGGTTCATATATTGATAGTTCGGTACAAAGTTCATGTCAAAATTCTTCATGTACTACATAGATCCTTAATTTTTGTTTCTCTCTTATTTCTTAATACATTATAACGTTTATTCCAATCCATTCTTTTGGCCCTGTGCTTGCGAAGTATCCAAATATTTTTTTCTGTTGCACCACTAGCTACCTGCTAGAATTCCATTAATTATCCTTCTTGAATCCTGACATAAAATGGTACTCTTATAGTTATATGGTTAGAATTTTGCAATATTTCCAATACCAATAAATATTGCATGGTCCTGAGTGAAAATAAATATTTATTCGAATGATCTTCAATTTTCCATGGTTGACTTTTATATGAACGATAAGTTCAGATAATTTCATATGAAAGCATTCCACGATATCTTTGCGCTTTCAAACCTGAATTCCCATGTTTGAACTGCAATCGAAATATTCCGGCTTAATTAATAATTATTCGATAATTCGTATACTCAACACTTTTCTAGGTTATATTTATGTTCCATTTCTATAATGAAATTTAGTTACTTTTTAGTAACCAGAAATAAAGCCTCGGCTGGACGTTCATGGCATGCTTCGATGTCAATAATTCTTAAATGGACTATAGCTGAGGAAAAATGTTTTAAAACTACGTGCAAAATTTTGTCCAGATCGCATACCAAGACCATAGATACCGTAGAAAATTCTAGCGAATTATCGAAAAAAAATTGATCCGCTGAAGCACTGACATGAAGTCTGGAATTTCGCCAAAGTTTCAGAATTTTTGTGACAGCTGTCGAAAATTCCTTCAATTGATTTCTAAAACTGGAAAATGGAAAATCCACCTACAAGGTGCATGTACGAGCGCTCAAAAGCTCCTGTCTTCACGGCAGTGCTTTTCTGAATTTTATTTATAATATTGATGTGATCCATAGCCTCCTTGATCTAACATTAGTTTCCGGAGCCTATATATGTGTGATTTAAATAATAAATTAATAAAATTTGAACCGCCTTTACATTCAAACCTGTTTGGAACGCACCTAGATATTTGGCGCGAAACTAATGCGCTTTTTCTTAATAGGTTATGCCGGTTATGGTCAAATTTCAAATTTGTATTTGTCAAACAAAAATTTCTTCACTTGAATAAAAGCGAATACTCTTTGAACAGAATGAGTTCGGGGAATTCAGTTTCAAAAGTAAGCGTCCTGCTTTTGACCTGCAACTTATTTCATTTTCAAAATACTGTTTTCTACTAGACATTTTCTGTTTTTTAGGGGGTCTTTGTTTACAGAAATGGATTCAAACGACCATCAAAAATTTCGAAAAATAGAAGAAAGGACAAAAGTGTTTTTTCTGAATATTTATGGTACCAAAGTTTCAGTTCTTTATGGAAGTATATCGAAGAAAAGCTTCATGTGAGTAGGTAGATTATTTGATTCATATAATTTTGAAATTTATTGCTTAATGTATTCCAGCTTATAAACACAGACATTTTTTCATCAACGTTGAGAGATTTAGTTCATTTTGTACAATTCACTTATGATCAGAAACAAAATGAAATACCAACTGCTGCTTTGCTTACTGGCATAAATATGCCAGATCACGAAGCACAATTCTCTGCGTTAACGAAGGAAATTAAAGAATATGTTACACCTCACTGTGTTGTACTGAAAGCCCAGGATTGTAGCAATATAAAGCTATTTGTTGAGAATATGATTAATGGATTTCTGAACGATGAAGACGCGGCAATAGAGGACATGTATGTCAGTAATTGTAATTAATTTATCAATTATTTTCATGTCTTTACTGTTCAATTTTTTTTCCAGGAAGATCATGAAGAAGAGGAATGTAATTATATCAAAAAGTCACGTTGTACATTTGCAGTTCTTCAAGCATGGTACGAAAATTTATACTTGAACAATTCCATTCTGAACTATTCAGACGAAAATTCTTTCAATAAACCTGGGGCACCAACCTGCAAACCATTAGTTGTGATTGTTCCAGATATCGAAAATTTCAGTGAGATTGTTATTCAGGATTTCATATCCATTGTACATTCATACATTAACATCATACCGTTTGTTCTTGTATTCGGAGTTGCTACATCATTGAGTGTATTGCATAGGACTTTACCCTATCATGTTTCTTCGAAAACAAGTATCAAGGTTTTTTCATCACAACCATCCACTATGTACTTGAATAATATACTAGAAAACGTCTTTTTCACTGGACATTGTCCTTTTTCGCTAAGCGGAAAAGTATTTAACTTACTCACAGATATCTTCTTGTTCTATGATTTGTCTGTAACTGGATTTGTTAAGCACTTCAAGGTGAGTAAATACAATTAGAGGTTAGCAATGTTAGCATCCATGATTTTGAATAAAGAGGTGGCCCAATGAAAAGTATGGTATTTTCAACTAAAACCTCCATTTTAATCTTTCTTTGGGCCATTATGTAAAATGTTTTTTTGGACTCTAACCTCATAAATATACGGCATTTTCAGTTTGCAATGATGGAACATTTCAGCAGAGGAAATGAGTTCTCTTTATGTACCAACAAGAATTTTGAATACATTCTTGATCAATTCAAGCATGAAGACTTCGAGAACCTCCGACATATATATTCATTTCGAGACTTAGTTGAGAGAGAAACTTCTTACAGAAATCAGATAAAACTCTTAGAGGACGATGATTATCTGAAGGATGTGGTCCTTGTAAAATTGAAGGAAATGAAGAAATACACATTTTGTCTTCACTTATTCATCAGATGTCTACATGTATTAGTGTATGATTTGCCAAAAACTCCTCTTGGAAAACAGGTAATGAAAAATCACACTCAACGAAAAATCCAATATAAAATATCAGATATCTTTATAAATGATTGTAGGGGCTCCCTTCAATATATTGAGAGTAACACAATATATTGAAGAGACCTCAATAAAAATCAAACGGATTTTATTTCTTCCAATATTGTTGCCTTCAATATTATTGTTTCAATATCCTCCTTATACGTTCAATATATTGATCGATATCGATATTGCTTCAATAATATTGACCGTGTAAGGCTCGCTTAAGAATTTACATCAAAATAATAATGGCTGTCAGTTTCAAAATTCTATATTCCCATAGTTCGGATTGTTCGGAACATTAAGTTAGGAGCGGCAAACAATAATCCAAAGCCAACTGTGATGTTACAATCATTTATAAAGTTCCTGTGTATGAAAAAATTGAGATGATACAAAGTTGTCAAACTTAAAG
The DNA here is from genome assembly GCA_963966015.1 of Aphidecta obliterata. NCBI lineage: Eukaryota > Metazoa > Arthropoda > Insecta > Coleoptera > Coccinellidae > Aphidecta > Aphidecta obliterata. The sequence continues at coordinate 9,582,731 of OZ014430.1, read as the reverse complement.
ATATCATTTTGGTTTTATTTCAGATAAGAGAATTGTATGCAAATGCTGCCACTAAAAATATAACAAAATCACCACATTTCAATGAGTGTTTTCAACTTTTGAATTTTCAATCTAGAGATCAATTCTGTGTGAAATTAACTGACATAACAAAAATACTGAAAAATAATACATCATCAGATGAGGTATGTGGTGAAGAATTGAAAAAAATATATAAAGATCTGAAGAAATACTTGAAAAAATTAAAAGATATTGATTCCATCACAGAAATAACAGAAGGTCTTGAAGAACAGGTTCAAATCTGTAGTGCATCTAGTAGGCAAGAATTCAAAAAGGTAATTATTTCATTAACATTGAACAAATTTTCAATTATTAATTGTTTTTCAGAACTTGAAGAATATATCCCAAAATCAATCTAAAAACGCGTACGAGAAGTTGCGTGAAGAAATTGTCAAGTATTTGCGTAATCTTTTTGAGAAATATTTGATTGAATATAATAGTCTCCATTTCCACGAAATCTTCTTTTTTGATGATATGGAAATACAGAATCAACTCATAGGGACACATAGATCAGCAATTCATGAAGCTTTGAATGATCCACAAACCTATTTACAGGTAAAAAATTATGAAAAGCACGCCGTGAAGTCAGAAGCTTTTGAGCGCTCGTTCATGCACCTTGAAGGTAGATTCGCATTTTCCAGTTTTAGAAACAAATTGAAGAAATTTTTGACAGCTGTAAAAAAAAAATTTCAAACTATGGCGAAACTCCAGACTTCACGTCAGTGCTAAATGACCAATTTTGTTTTCAATAATTCGCTAGAATTTTCTATGGTCCAGGTGATACGATCTGGACAAAATTTCGAACGTGAGCTGAATACATTATTCTTCATCCAAAAATTTTGAACGGCCATATTTACGGGATCCCTAGTCTAATTTTGCTCATTGTAAAACGTGACCGCAACATTCCATATCTACACCTATCCTGAAAATTTCATGTCCCTAGGCCTTTCCGTTTGAAAGTTATAATTTTCTATGGTCCTGGTCATGCGATCTGGACAAAATATAGCTTGAATATATCATTCTCCATTGAAATACAAAATTTTGTCACGATCGAATCCGTATAGTTTTGAACTCGTCAAGAAAACTAAAATTCAAACAACCATCTTTATGGAACCCCTAGTCGAATTTTATTCCTTGATTAACATGACCGCGGCATTCGAGATCCTCACCTATTCGAAAAATTTCAAGTCTCTAGGCCCTTCCGTTCGAGAATTATGATTTTCTATGGTTTCTATGATTCTGGTCATGCGATCTGGAAAAAATGTAGCTGAATATATCATTCTCCATTGAAATACAAAATTTCGTCACGATCGAATCCGTACTTTTGAAATGATCGAGAAAACTATATTTCAAACGACCATATTTACGGAACCCCTAGTCTAATTTTGCTCATCGATGAACGTGACCGCGACATTCGAAATCCACACCTATTCTGAAAATTTCAAGTCCCCAGATCTGGACAAAATGCATTGCATGTAGCTTGTCATTCTCCATACCTGTTTCGGTCAAATAAGTGTTTTATCATCGATAGGGAATAAAATAAAAAATGATACAATGATATAAAATGCCACATGAATATATATACATAATGCTCAACCAACCTGATGTCTGCGACAGACTTTTGCTTCTAGTTTATCCATTGTTCGCTTCTGGAAAGTGGTAATTTTTCTTACAGAGTATTTATTTGAGTCAGTGAATTTAAAAAACGATCCTGAACGTATATAGAGGTTTTTGAGAATTAAAATTCACAGTATGAACCCTAGAAAAAAAGATGATTGAATTCGAAGATGTTATGTAATTCTTCAAAAAAAGAAGGTTTAGCATTGTATAATAAAAATTATTTTTTCAGTGTACTTGTTGTGAGATTAAAAGAGAAGGACTGATATTACCAACTATGCCCGATATATGCATAGCTTACAAATTACATTTGGAATGTGGCAAAATGATAAATTTGTATGATTGGCTGCAAGCTTTTCTGAGTATTTTAGATCCAGCTGATGAAGAGGATGATGATGGTAAAAGAAGGGTTGATCCGGAACTGCAGTATCCTTTTTCACATTAAAATTCCACAGACGATAGAAATGGCCAAAATAACTTAGACATTAAGAAGATATAGCCAAGGTTCATTCGAAATAGAAAACTTGTCAAAAATTATTTAGCATGGTAATACTGAAATTTCTTTTCAACTACAAGTACATATTTCTTTTGATGGTGAATGAAAATTTTTTTTTACACTTCAAGTTGAATAATTTCCTTAACCAACATGTAGAGCACGTTTCACTCAAGCAGTTGCGGAGTTGGAATATTTAGGTTTCATCAAAACATCTAAACGGAAAGCTGATCATGTTCAAAGGCTCACCTGGGGTGGATAAAAAAACTGAAACAACTGTGTACTTCTGAATAAACACTATTTATATTGTACGGTTTTCATCTGAAGAAAATATTGTTGATCAAGAAAACCTGTTATTTCGCAATTTCAAGTAATTTTCCTTCGAAAACTTCAGTCTATACGAAACTATGTAAGTGGTTTTCATCTTGAAATTACTTAAAATAAGATTCCAGTAATAGTTCAGCTTTGGACAAAAGCTGTGCAACTCGACTGAAAGCTATATTTTCGAAAATCAAGTGATTTTTTGCCTTGAAAATTGATTGATCAGATTCTCGAGCTAGGAGGATATGCTTTATAGCAACTGATCATTTCTTGGATTTCAGTTTCATAATTAATTATTTCGATCTTGCAAACCAACTTGTATTGAATAGCTTTTCCCGATGAGTAATTATTCTCATTTCCTATTTGTATATAGTTGAAATGATTATACCTTATCAGAAAAACTAATAGGATTTGTTGAAGGTACATGAAAAAAATAATCAAACAAAAAAATATATTGCGGAATATGTTATCATGTGGTTGATTGGCATTTCCTTATATTAATCGAGTATAGATTACAAAATTTGGAGTTGAATATTGCATAAAACAAATAAATTGGTACAATCTTAGTTTTGGGCTGATTGATAAATCAAATCCATTTCTACATGAAAATGACTCGTACATTTCTGATATTCAGTGATAATTATTTATGACAAAAATACTTTTTACTTAGCGGAGTCGTCATTAAAAACTCATAAATATGTGACAATTTTTTCATAATATAAAACCCAAAATCCCGAATTCAGTGGAATGAATAAAATTTGAATTCATTGAAATAAAAACATATTATTTAAAAATACATAAAACAATGAATCGTTTCAACAACGAATTAAACTATGAAAAATAAATTATATAAACGGAAATAAAAAGTTCTGTATACAATACAGATCTATATTAAGTACATACTTGAATACTCAAAAATTAAAAACTTATTTAATACACTTGTGTAACTGTTGTTTGTTTCTGAACGATTCTTTCTCCTTGTGCTATTTCTCCTCTCTTCAAGGCGGAGTACTTGAGGAAAGCATCAAAACCATACACCACCATGCAACAAAATCCGAAGAACTAAAAGAAAATTCGTTCAGTGAAGGTGGAAATTATGATCCTCTGAAATTGTCTTCCAGAATATTTCTAGTCTCTTACCGCAGCAGCTAAATATGAATCCGACCCGTATGTTGCTGCCATAATAGATACTGCAAAGAAAGCAAAGGTCCAAATAGCACAGAAGGCGAACTCGACCATTAGCCATGGTATCCGAAAAGTTTTCTCAATAATATGGAATAGGTAGAAGAGAAGCAATATCCCTGTGAAGAAAACCGCTACCAATGCTACAAAATTGAAGAATCCTCCTCTTGTATGACTAGCCAATCCACTCGCTTCTATACAAATGAATCCAATAAAACTACTTATCTGAAAATTAAGAAATTTCAACATAACTTGTGCTACATCGGGTATAAAAACGATTGAATAGATCTTTCGATATTTGCCCATCACTTTTGTATGTTTTCGTTCATTTTAACGGCTCATGTTATTGTTAGAACTCAAGAATTGACAATATTCCATTATAAAATACTCTTCAATAAAATTTGGAATAAACAAAAATTGAATGCAAAAAGCATATTTTACTGCTCTCGGCCTGATTGTAGCTGTACTTATGCTTCCTCTAAAGCTGATTTTTTTCATCAGTTCTACCTGGAATTTGTTAACGATAGTGTTCTTCTACTTACCATTTGCACTATCTTAAGTATTCCTGGGAGTGTTTGAATATAGGAAGGATCCCATCTTATGGAGGTCACCACATGTGTAGATGAATAAACTGTGGTGTGCTGACCTGGAATTCCTTGTTGAGACATTCTATATTGCAGTTTAGAGCTGAAATAAAAACTCTAAATTAATTTGAAATACAAAAGAAAAGTTTTCTTATATTAACATCGTAGTTACAGTGAACTATTATTTATACCAAAACACTAATTTTTCACAAAGGCTCGTCGTTTGCTGAATATTCAAATTTTTATATACTTGATAAATATGACGTCCCTGGCTTCTTCTAATAAGATTGGTTGAATGAGTTTATGACAAGCGTTTTTTGTTTTTTCTCTTACTCTGCTACTGCTGATAAGGGAATTTTGGACCGTCTGTATAAAAAGGGGTACTCACGAATGTTTACGTTATATTTCCACGATTCTCAACTTCTGATTTTTTTGCCTGATTTTGAAATGAGAATAGGTGCAGTGTGATTTTAAGTGTTTGAAAATGATTAATATCGGCATATCATTGAACTATAATTGATAAAAAGAAATTGATCAACCTGTGAAATCCAGAAATTTTGTTTGAGAATAAGGAAAGCAGAGGTATAAGGTACCAAAAGGTATTTTTGTACGTATTTACTGCAGAAGGAATATTTTTATACAATATGTATACGATCTTCTTATTTACATATGATGTCGATCATCAGGACCTGGCCCTAAGCGTGATAGAGATATCGGGAGGAAATGGGAATCTGGCTCGGCAAAAAGGAAAAAAAATCCTGAAGGAGATATAAAAAATCAGGATTTGAGTTCAGGTATGAACAGAAAAAAAAGACTGTTTCAGCGTGTGTGGACTGATGCAGTCCACACACGCTGAAACATGCAAGCATCGACCCTAATGTTTCATTATGCAAGTTGCAGTGTGTGTAGTACTGAATCACGTATTAGGTACCAATTGCGGCTTGCAGCGATGCAGAGTCTGGAATCAGTGGAATCCCATTCTGGTCGGCGAGCCACGACGCAGAATCGGTGATGCTGATGCAAGTTGCAGCGTATTTAGAGTTGCGTCGATGCGAAGACGAAAGACAAATTTTGTTCAATATACACTTGGGTGCAATGAAATCGGCCCACCTAAAATTCGACACAATTTCAAATAAGTTTTTCTCGGAATCCGCTAGTCGGATTTTGATAATTTTTAAATTGTAGGTCTACAGTCGGTGATAATGTTGTGTTAAGATACTTTTGTTCGCAATTGAATTTCAGCATATACGGGGTGCAAGATTGAAAAGAAGATTTATTCCTCAACTTTGGCACATCCTGTGGATAAAAGGAATAGCAGCAACGAATGTCAAATGGAATCGAACTGAAGTACCATATCTTCTGAACGTTTTGTTCTTTTAATCATTTATTCATCTCTATTATTGCGGAAATTAAAGTGTTTCGAAACTGAGCTGATACCTTGGAAGCCCAGTGAAAAACAACAGGTTTTTCCTAAAACTAAATTATTTTAAGAGCGGGTTTGAACTCCCCTGGCCCTTATAACATCCCGCATACGATTAGGCATACTTCTAATTGAATTCACTATTGTTTCTTGTGGGATGTTTCGCCACTCTTTCTCTACTGCAACACAAAGCTCCGAGATTAAGGCTGCCATCCGTCCGGGTTTCCCCGGATTTGTCCTAGTTTTTAACGCGCCCGGGCCGGTTTTCATTTGTTGTCCGGGTATTGCAATTTTCAAGTGAAGTCATTTTTTTCGAGTGGATCCCGGTTCAAAACTGTTTCGAAAACATTTCGTAGTTGACGTCACCAGTTTGTGTATCGCTAAAATGCCAAGATTTCAACGGTGGAGTACTACCACTCAAATCTTCAGAAAACGCACGAATGAAAAATCCATGAAGAAATCAACAAATATAACCTATATTCTTCAAAAATCTGTTTCCGAACGCGGTCAGAAACCAGTCTATCCATGTAATAAAAGTACGAACTGCAGTCCGAACTATCCCAAAACTTGTTTTCAATCCAACCTCGATTATTTCAAACTATTTGGTGCGTAACCAGTTCGACGCAAAAATAATAATATTTCAAAATGGAAGGAATAGTTTTGAAAAATTACGAAAAGCACTGCCGTGAAGTCAGGAGCTTTTGAGCGCTCGTAGTCTCGTACATCCACCTTGTAGGTAGATTCGCATTTTCCAGTTTTAGAAATCAATTGAAGGAATTTTCGACAGCTGTCACAAAAGTTCTGAAACTTAGGCGAAACTCCAGACTTCATGTCAGTGCTTTAGGTGATCAATTTTTTTTTCGATAATTCGCTAGAATTTTCTACGGTATCTATGGTCTTGGTAGTTGTAGTTTCGAAATTATAAGGAAAAAAATATTTTGGACAGCCATATTTACGGAACCCCTAGTCTAATTTTGCTCATTGATGAACATAGCCGCTATATTTGCGATCCAAACCCACCCTGAAAATTTCAAGTTCCTAGGCCTTTCCGTTCAAAAGTTACAATTTTCTATGGTTTCTATGGTTCTGGTCATGCGATCTGGACAAAATATTGCTTTAATATATCATTCTCGATTAAAATACAAAGTTTCATCTCTATCGAATCCGTAGTTTCGAAATTATCGAGAAAACAAAATTTCAAACGACCGTATTTACGGAACCCCTAGTATAGTTCTGCTCATTGATAAACGTGAACGCCACATTTCAGATCTACACCTATCCTGAAAATTTCAAGTCCCTAGGCCTTTCCGTTCGAAAGTTATGATTTTCTATGGTTTCTATGGTTCTGGTCATGCGATCTGGACAAAATATTGCTTTAATATATCATTCTCGATTAAAATACAAAGTTTCATCTCTATCGAATCCGTAGTTTCGAAATTATCGAGAAAACAAAATTTCAAACGACCGTATTTACGGAACCCCTAGTATAATTCTGCTCATTGATAAACGTGAACGCCACATTTCAGATCTACACCTATCCTGAAAATTTCAAGTCCCTAGGCCTTTCCGTTCGAAAGTTATGATTTTCTATGGTTCTGGTGATGCGGGCTGAACAAAATTTTGCATGTAGCTTGAACACTTCATTTTCCATTAGAGTGCGAAATTTCATCTCGATCGAATCTGTAGTTTCAAAGTAATCAGGAAAACAAAAATTCGAGCGGCCATATTTACAGAGCCCCTGGGCGCATATTGCCCGATAACGAACTCAACCGCGGCATTCGAGATTTGAACCTACCCTGAAAATTTCAAGTTTCTAGGACATTCCGTTCGAGAGTTATCGTGTATACGGCCGGACGGACGGACAGACTCGAATTTTCGACGGATTCGTCATCAGTGAGTCGAACATAGTCGTTTGAGACCATTTTCGGCTCAAAATTCGAAAAATACAGACATCGTGACGAAATGATATAGCCCTCGTGTAAGTATTACGAGCGCTCAAAAAACGTCGCGCGAAAAAATGAATCAAGGCATACCATGAGCCACCGCCAGGCTCGTGCGCCTGGGATGGTCACATATATAATAATTATAATATGCTATGAGTATCGTGGACTACCAATAGTTATACAGAAAACCGTAAGAATAACTGTTCTCATTTTTCAGAAAAAAATATCCAACTTCAAATTTCATCATAAAATATGACCAGTATTTCATTATGTGAAAGTATGATATTTTATGGTGAAATTTGAAGTTGGATATTTTCTTCCAAAGAAGTTACACAGAAACGCAACGTGATGTAGTAGAAACCATTGTTTTGAAAAAAAAAAAGGTATTTCTATCGGGGATAGATATTTTTTGTATTTTTTTCAGAGCGTCCGATAGCTCTTCTTCACAGTATTAATAATAATAATAATAATAAACGTCTTTATTAGGTGAAAGTTTAGCCTAAGCTATTTTTACACTTTTACCTATCAACCAATAAGCATTCCCAGTCATTCTGGGACACCCTGTATAAAAGAGTAATAATTCATGGTATTCTTCAAAAATTGAAAAAATTAAGACTATCATGAAATATTTCGAAAATTTTTTTCATTATAATAGGTAGTTAAAAAAATATTTTAACATGTCCGGGTTTTCAGATGCAATGTCCTGGTATTTTAAGCTTCTTGTCCTAGTTTTCAGATTACAGAGTTGGAAACCCTATCCGAGTTCGACGTTTCAATTCATTCCACAAATTCTCAATGGGGTTTAGGTCAGGACAGCACGGTGGCCACACCATTACTCGGAAGTCAGCTGCTGCAATGTATAGTCTCTGATAATTCTCGAAGAATGTGTACGTACTTTTTGTAAGTTTGTTTGAAAGTTTCCCCCTAGGCAGAAATAATAGAGATAAACACACGAGTAAAAAAACAAAATAACCAGAAAAGATGGGACTTCATTTTGACTCCTTTTGCCATTCGTTTCTGCGGCTCCTTGTATCCACAGGGTGTGACAAAGTTGAAGGAAAAATCTTCTTATCAATCTTGCACCTCGTATATACTGAAATTTAAATGTAGACAAAAATATCTTAGGGATAACATTATTATCGAAGGTTTAACCTAAAAAAAATGGACATCAATATCAGACTAGCGGCTCGCGAGATATCCATGTTTGAAATTGTGTCAAATTTAAGGTGGCCGATTTTATTGCTCCCAAGTATAGGTACATTCGAAACATTTTTCGTTCATACGGAGGTAGTTCATAATGGTCCACTGGCTCATGTACTTTTAGCTCTTTCGCCTCTTTCAATAATGCATTTGAATGACGTTTTCTTTCGATGAACCATCTTTGGACCATTTTCTTTTTTTGATTTCCTTCTTCTTTTAGCTAATATGAAGAGTTACCCAACTTCTGCTAATAAAACTGGTGTTAGCAAAACGTGCCTCATTTTATTCGTAATAACGCCCTAGTTTTAATAATAACTTCAACCGACTATTCTTGTGTTTCATCATGAACATCGATTCGATTCAGGGCATTCAGGCGTCGCAACAGGTTTCGATGTGAGTGGGCGCTTATCCAACTGATGCAAGTTTCATAAATCGTGGAGCCGATGCATGGCATCGCAGCATGTTTCAGCATGTGTGGCGCACTTTACGGAGCATAGACTACGTTGCATTTTGGAAGTACTTTAGACGCACTGAATCCTACCGATGAAGAGCAACCGTCGAAAACAGGTATAGACCAGGCAATAGAAATTTTTTCGTAACAAAAATCGTAGAAGTGTGGGGGTACGTGGGGTGGTCCGTGGATGTTTTGTGATATGTTTTCGACTCCTAAATATTATTACTTCTCTTGTTATTTCGAAAAAACACCACAAAAACGGTGTTTTTTTAGTTTTTTGCTTGTAAAATCTGAACCAATAGAGTGATGCTGACACTTAAAACAACAGAATTGTGGTGAATGAGAAGTCGAAGAAAATGACTGCAACCCAATCGGGGTCATTATTACCGTGTAAAAGTCGGAAAAACCGTAGAAATCAGTGATTTTTCAAAAATCCATAACTCGGCCATTTTCAAAACTGTAGCGCTGATTTTCTGGATGAAAGTAGCGGAAAAGTATCATTTTCTCACATGAGTTGAGAAAATAACTATTGCATTTTTTCAAAATGGATAAATTCAGAAAGGAATCACTTGTGAAGTATTGGGACACAGATTATTGTTGTGAAACAGGTTTTATGAATTTGACTACGAGACTATACGTACGACATGAATTCGAAAAATCCTAAATAACTCAAGAATTGTTTAATTGAGCTTGAGAATATCATTCTCCATTAAAATACAAAATTTCGTCACAATCCAATCCGTAGTTTTGAAATGATCAAAAAAACTAACTTTCAAACGACCATATTCACGGAACTTCTAGTCTAATTTTGCTCGTTGATGAACAGGATCGCGAGATCTGAAACTACCCAGAAAATTTCAAGTCCCTAGGCCTTTACGTTCGAAAGCTATAATTTTCTATGGTTTCTATGGTTCTTGTCAAGCGATCTAAGCCAAATTCAGCATGTGGCTTGAACACGTCATTCTCCATCTGATTGCAAAATTTCACCTCTACTGAATCGGTAGTTTCGAAGTAATCAGCAGAGCAAAATTTCGAAAGGCCATATTTACTGTCGAATTTTTCCCAATAACGTGACGAAATGATATAGCCCTCTTGTGGGTAGAACGAGCGCTCAAAAATAGGGTTTTAATCTTAACATTTCTGGCAAAACTTTGATCATATTTTTCGACAAAATATTTGAAACACCCTCTGTGAAGAATTTTCCAAAATTCAGGAGATGCACAAAGGTCCCCCATTTTTCTTCTTCGAAAATGTAAAAACGGTTTATAGGGGAAGATTGGCACCATTCGTACACTTTTTAGAATATGATTTTTCTAAATTTGGATATCGAAGTTATATTGCTCAATCAGTTATTGAAACATTCTGCATACATTCCCCTACCTAGTCAAAAAGTTAGATGCCAATATCTTATCAAATAAATGAATGAATCCAATTTTTGGTAAGAGCCGTCGACTGTACGAATCTACCCCCGGTTGGGGTGCATTCGTACACCTTAATACAGGTCGAATAAAATAGAAAATGAATCATCAAAAATTGTTTGATTGGACTCAAAAGTAACAACTAAACTTAAAAACTAAATGACAAAACTTTTAATGAACAAAAAATATAGGTATATTTCTCAAAAAAAAAATTTAAAAGCATTGCCGTGAAGTCATGGGCTTGTAGAATTTTCTACGGTATCTATGGTTTAGGTCATGCGATCTGGACAAAATTTCGCAAGTAGCTTGAGTACGTAATTCTCCATCTGAGTGCAAAATTTCAACTCGATCGAATCAGTAGTTTCGAAGTAATATATACCCGTACGAATCTGCCCCAAAGTACAAAAATGAATGATTTTTACCAACACATAACTCAAAATGAAAAAACCACAAAAAAGATACACTATTATTATTATAATCGTAGTAACTTCCGATTACGCAATAATCCTATAGAATTTGACGCTTCACTTAAGCATGAAACATCCGGAAACATCGACGTTATATTTACTTTGAGCATGCAAAAACACATTTTCGCCTGTCGTGTCGCTCGCAGCGGCCGCACTAGCGGCTAACTTCGTGGACAAGTAGGGATAGCTTACTTCTACCCACACATGCAAAGCCGAAATAAATAAGCTGTTCTATCAAGTTGTAATATCGACTGTATGAAGGTTCCCCATGTACGAATGGTGCCAATCTTCCCCTACCTACTTAAGATTTTGAGAATAGGAATAACGAACATAATATTGACTACGCATATATTTCCGTTTTTTTTCAGTTTATATTATTTTATATTTTGAAAACTATTTCGTCGAATGCAACGGTTCGAATAAATAGATATTCAAAATTGAATAATCGATCATATCGGAATTAAACGAAAAAATAGAAAAAATATTTTTCTCGAGAAATTAATTTTCACCCCCTGTATAACTGAAAGTGTTCAGGCTTCAAGAATATTTCAGCTCAGTAGATAGAGTCGAACAATATCATAATCCCAATTTTCAGATTTCAAATAGGTCCAGAGTTCTCAAGAAACGTCTAATAGGCAATCGAACTTGGAACATCCTGTATATATACTATATAGCATCTCAGGTGGGCTACGATATAATTATTAATGAGTTTAGTAAAGCTAAAAGCAGAAAATTTCTATTTCTCCGATGTTACTAGTCAAATTTTTGAAAATAATTATCATTTTAAGTTGTTTTTTTTATGAAAACCCTTTCTTGCCCGCATCGAATAAGGTCTCGCGCTCCGCCACTGCAAGTGATAATCATATTTCGAAATACTTTTTTCCTGAAAATGACGATATTAGCGGAAAAATTTTATTCGTGGCTGGAATGTTGATTTAAAAGAGAATCGTCTCTTCGTTTTATTGACTAAATGCAGTACGTTTCACTTTAGTTAGAACCGAATGACTGAATAATATTAATCAGTTCATATCTATTCATTGATAAAAAAAAACTCATTAATAGAACAAATATTGTAAAACGCGTCGCCCATATATACATCCTTCATTATCAATTCTCAATATTTTTTTTTGTACTCATTTATATTTATAGAATGAAGTATATTCTCAGAAATAGAAACAATGTAGCTGCATGGGATAATCTGCACTTGTAAGTTATATACCTATATGTTTTTAAATGAATATCGATGGGGGAAATTAAGATATATGGAAACATAAACAAATTAAATGTAATTGCACCTTTTTACTGTGACAACACTTGAGCTGAACCTGCTAAATAGTGAACGACGTGAACGTACTCAAGTTTCCAAACTAACTCTGAAAAAACAAACAAAATCATGAAACCTCACATAATTGCCTTATCTCCATATGTATAGCCGAATATATTTATGAAGAAAATCCAAACAGGATAAGGTGAGGTAAATGAATTCGAAAGAATAAACGGTGTGATTTCAGCATTACTCATATAATATGACTCATATAACGTCGGTATTGTGCAAAAAAATCAATCTTAGAAACATGCAGCACCTGCTCAGGCCGCTCAGGGTCTTATTTGAAAAAAATATATTCGACAGCTGTGGAATTCACACAATTTTTTATTTGTTGTAATAATTTGAGTTCAATGAATAATATAATATATGGATACAATGCTTTTTAATTCTCAGGAGATATTCACAAGCTGTAAACCGAAATATACCCACTTATTATTATATATTATTATTATTCAAATTCGAAGTAAAGGCTGATTCATCCGGGCGTTGTGGGGGATAATTACCCCCCTCTCCAGAAGTGAACGCGAGAAATTTGTGGAATAAACTAATTGTGACCTAACTCCCAACTATATATAATATATACCCCCTTATTCGAAGTCAGAAAAAACATTTATACTCAAAAAATATACTCAACAATATTGAATTTAATATTTATAATGGACCCCCATACAAATCAATTTTTTTTAATATCGAACAATTTTAATGGCTCTGTATATTAATATAAATGCAGAAAAATAAATGTTTATTTTAAAAGAATTGGAACTAAAGTACAAAACTCCTTATGCGACTTCGCTGAATATGCGAAAGGAACATATATCAGCACCTCAGAGGTAAGGTGTGTTAAGTCACATTTTTCCCAGAAACGAGTTATCTACACTATTGGATTTATATTATTGAATTCTATCTAGTGGAAAACAGATTTCACTCCCTAGTAACTAGGGAGTTAAATTCCCTTAATAACTAGGGAGTTAAATCTGTTTTCCACTAGATATAATTCAATAATATAAATCCAATAGTGTAGATAACTCGTTTCTGGGAAAAATGTGACTTAACACACCATTATATATATATATACATATAACTTCCTGCGTGTTCTTTAAATGTTGATGAAAAAAAGCGCAAATAATTCCTATTACTATATTTTAATTGAAAATTCATCCTTGCATCGCATAATATTTCGAGCAAATCTAAAAATATATTTCAGATATCGAATCAACGTTGCAAGTCGTTTGAACAGGAAATTCACTAGATAAAATTTAAAATTCATGAAAGCGAGCTATTTCGAACTAGGTCAAAAGCAACAAGTCGTTGGATAGGTACCTTTAATGGTACCTACATATAAACAGTAAACACGACATACCTTATTTTCTTCTACTAAAATATCGATGAAAATACTTGCAACACTTTTCCAACTGCCCGGACAATTATTTCAACTCTACAGCCACATAAAAATTTTCGAAAAGTCTAAAAATTCATGTCGCCAAGTTTCGATTTTGAATTCAGAGGCGTCACCAAGAGATCTCCGATTTCACTATTTTGTTTTCGTTTGTTCACGCATGCTGCTTTCACGATGACCGTGTTGTGTGTGAATCTCGGATTCTTTTCATTCGTCATTTGCCTCGCCTCACCTTGGGAGTTGGAGGCTCGTACTAATAAAGGGGCGCACGGACTGAACAATTTATATTCAAATCCAATATTCCATGCAATTTTTGAAAACAAAACGCGAATCCTATTCGTCTTTATTGATCTAGATACACAAAAACGGTGATATCGCATTTCATTTCAAATCGATACATAAATATCGATAAAAGGAATAATATTTTTTATCCTAAAAAAAATTTGGATAATTTATGGGGAATAAATAAATAAATAGATAAATCTTCAACTGCACCTTGAGTAATTCGAGCAATTGATAAAATTAACCTGTGTGTGCGTCAAGTGTGATTTACTTTGCATCAAATGTATCTCTTCTTGATGTTTTAATGAATCATAATGATTTTCATTTGTACCGTAACTCTTATAGGCCAACATTCTTCTATAGTGAACAAGCCTTCTCGTCTATGCACATCCTTATCGGACCAAGAATACAAAATGATAATTATTACAAAGGTAATTTATTCACATTTACGCAATGTTTGCCGGATAACGGAGAATTTTCACACAGGTTCAACATAAAATGTTGATGTACGAGATGCAGGAAAATTTATACAAGGTCTCAATATAAAGCCCGTCACAGACTACGGGCCTTCCAACTACTTTGCAGATTGAATGATAAACGTCGGAGGCGTCTCGCAGGAATTGATAAGGCTTTTTTCTCAGCGCATCTGGGTCGTGGCCGAAGGCCGCGATCGAATCTTGAAGAACCCTAGATTTCCGACATCTATATAGCGTTTCGATTCCACTTCCCATTTTCACCTCGTCCTAAAATGAAAAATCACCCATTTTAAATACAAGTAAAAAAAAAAACCCCGAGGAATTTCAGAAGCGTGGCCCAAGCCATTTTTGAGCGGTCAAACTTTGTGCGAAATTTTGTCCGGATCGCAATACCAAGATCATAGATACCGTAGAAAATTCTGGCGAATTATCGAAAAAAAATCACCATTAGCCTGAGGTGAAGTCTGGAGTTTCGCTTTAGTTTGAAAATTAGTTAGTTAGTTTTTATGAATTTGTTTCTAAAACTGAAAAATGCGAATCTACCTACAAGGTGGATGAACGAGTGCTCAAAAGCTCCTGACTTCACGACAGGGCTTTTCATCATTTTTTTGTTCTGAACATTTCTTGCAATATAAACTGAAAATTTCAGAGTCATTAAAAATGTTTTTTTCAAACGTACAGAAACAATTAACGTCATATTTCGACTGACAGGATCATCGAAAAGAAGAGAATTCTTGCGAATTATCGTAAAAAAAAATTACGAAAGGCACTGCCGTGAAGGCAGGAGCTTTTGAGCGCTCGTACATGCACCTTGTAGGTAGATTCTCATTTTCCAGTTTTAGAAATCAATTGAAGGAATTTTCGACAGCTGTCAAAAAAATTCTGAAACTTAGGCGAAACTCCAGACTTCATGTCAGTGCTTCAGCTGATCAATTTTTTTTCGATAATTCGCTAGAATTTTCTACGGTATCTATGGTCTTGGTGGTGCGATCTGGACAAAATTTCGCACAAAGTTTGAATACATTATTCCTCAGCTAGGTGCATTATTTCATTCCAATCCGATCAGTAGTTTCGAAACTATCAGGAAAAAAATATTTTGAACGGCTATATTTACGGAACCCCTAGTCTAATTTTGCTCATTGATGAACGTGACCGTGAAATTTGCGATCTAAACCCACATTGAAAATTTCAAGTTCCTAGGCCTTTCCGTTCAAAAGTTACAATTTTCTATGGTTTCTATGGTTCTGGTCATGCGATCTGGACAAAATATTGCTTCAATATATCATTCTCGATTAAAATACAAAATTTCATCTCGATCGAATCCGTAGTTTCGAAATGATCGAGAAAACAAAATTTCAATCGACCGTATTTACGGAACCCCTAGTATAATTCTGCTCATTGATAAACGTGAACGCGACATTTCAGATCCACACCTATCCTGAAAATTTCAAGTCCCTAGGCCTTTCCGTTCGAAAGTCATGATTTTCAATGGTTTATATTGTTCTGGTCATGTGGAGAAATGTAGTTTGAATATATCATTCTCCATTAGT
Organism: Aphidecta obliterata; assembly: GCA_963966015.1. NCBI lineage: Eukaryota > Metazoa > Arthropoda > Insecta > Coleoptera > Coccinellidae > Aphidecta > Aphidecta obliterata. Next base: position 9,566,544 of record OZ014430.1, on the reverse strand, counting down.
ATACAAAATTTCGTTACGATCAAATCTGTAGTTTTGAAATTATCAAGAAAACTAAATTTCAAACGACCATATTTACGGAACCCCTAGTATAATTTGGCTCATAGATGAACGTGATCACGGACATTCGAGATCCACACCTATCCTGAAAATTTCAAGTCCCTATGCGTTTCCGTTCAAAAGTTATAATTTTCTATGGTTCTGGTCATGCGATCTGGACAAAATTTCACATGTAGCTTGAACAGCTCATTATCCATTTGAGTGCAAAATTCGAAAAATACAATCGTGACGAAATGATATATAGCCCTCGTGTAAGTAGTACCAAATATTGGTCGTGGTAGCGAAGTAGGTACTGACGTGAAGTCTGGTGTTTCGCCTTTGAAAATTATTTCAATTTATTTCTGAAACTGGAATATGCGTATCTACCAACAAAGTGGAAGAACGTGCGCTCAAAAGCTTCTGACTTCACGGCATTGCTTTCTTGATTTTTATTCCATTCTGTCGATAATCGTCCGGAAACTAGCAATCGTTGTGATAAATACAAGTGAGCAACAATTTCCCAACCCCATAATATGTATTTGATGTCGTAATTCGTCAAAATTTACAGATATCTGGACCCCTCGAAACATTCGTTCATATTTCGAATAAAACACGCCATCGGGGTCCGGTATGAGGGAATTACAATGAACTAGATCTTCTTTTAACAGTAGCTCGCTACTTTCGTAGGTTTTCGACGATTTTGAGAATGTTCTACTAAGTGGAATTCTATCTCAAAATATAATATTTTTTGTTTTCAATTTTTAAAGGGATTTAAAGGGAAAATAGGGATATTTACACTTCAAAATTGGAGAAAGTGATGTTTTATTCTGAAGATTTCCCAGCCCAAAATACATTTTTCTAGTTTTCGAAAATTTTTTGAAGGCAGGAGCTTTTGAGCGCTCGTACATGCACCTGGTAGGTAGATTCGCATTTTCCAGTTTTAGAAATCAATTGAAGGAATTTTCGACAGCTGTCAAAAAGTTCTGAAACTTAGGCGAAACTCCAGACTTCATGTCAGTGCTTCAGCTGATCAATTTTGTTTCGATAATTCGCTAGAATTTTCTACGGTATCTATGGTCTTGGTGATGCGATCTGGACAAAAATTCGCACGTAGTTTGAATACATTATTCCTCAGCTAGGTGCAAAAATTTCATTCCAATCAAATCGTTAGTTTCGAAATTATCAGGAACAGAATATTTTGAACGGCCATATTTACGGAACCCCTAGTCTAATTTTCCTCATTGATGAACGTGACCGTGAAATTCGCGATCCAAATTCACCCTGAAAATTTCAAGTTCCTAGGCCTTTCCGTTCAAAAGTTACAATTTTCTATGGTTTCTATGGTTCTGGTCATGCGATCTGGACAAAATATTGCTTTAATATAACATTCTCGATTAAAATATAAAATTTTATCTCGATCGAATCCGTAGTTTCGAAATTATCTTGAAACCAAAATTTCAAACGACCGTATTTACGGAACCCCTAGTATAATTCTGCTCATTGGTAAACGTGAACGCGACATTTCAGATCCACACCTATCCTGAAAATTTCAAGTCCCTAGACCTTTCCGTTCGAAAGTTATGATTTTCTATGGTTTCTATGGTTCTGGTCATGTGATCTGGAAACAAAGTAGCTCGAAAATATCATTCTTCATTAGTATACAAAATTTCGTCACGATCGAATCTGTAGTTTTGAAATTATCAAGAAAACCAAATTTCAAACGCCCATATTTACGGAACCCCTAGTATAATTTTGCTCATAGATGAAAGTAATCACGACCATCGTGATCCACACCTATTCTGCAAATTTCAAGTCCCTAGGCGTTTCCGTTCAAAAGTTACAATTTTCTATGGTTTCTATGGTTCTGGTCATGCGATCTGAACAAAATTCACATGTAGCTTGAACACCTCATTCTCCATTTGAGTGCAAAGTTATATCTTGATCGAATCTGTCGTTCCAAAGTAATCTGGAGAACAAAATTTTGAACAGCCATATTTACGGAACCCCTGGTGGAATTCTGCCCATTAACGAACTTAACAGAGGCATTTGGGATCTGAACCTACACTGAAAATTTCAAGTCTCTAGGTTGATCCGATCGAGAGTTATCGTGCTTACGGACGGCCGGACGGACAGACTCAAATTTTCCGACGGATTCGTCATCAGTGAGTTGAACTCTATCGTTTGAGACCATTTTCGGTTCAAAATTCGAAAAATACAGACATCGTGACGAAATGATATAGCTCTCGTGTAAGTTGTACGAGCGCTCAAAAATTATCATGTTTAGACTTCACGTTTTTCGAGTTGTTGATGTTGCCATGTCAATAATTAAATGAGTAAATTGGTGCACCAATAAAAAAACAGATATAATTTGGTGATTCCATCTATTGAAGTTTATAAAAATAAATAAATGGTATTTGTCATACCTATAGTCGTGAACTTGAAATTTCTCAACCAAAATATCTAGTGGAAATCTACATCAATCCCATCATTGTTAATGGAGTGAATTAAAAACATAATTAATGTAAGTAGAGTTTAATTCTAGGGAATATTTGGAAACAAGAAACTACATAAAAATGCAATATAACATATCCTCATTGAAAGAACCATAATATCATTATGATCTAAAATCACAAAATAAACTTCACTAATATATATTTATGTACAAGTTAATCAACAACTTATAACCTTGTTCAGCAAGAAGAATAAACTTAAATATATTTGTACAATATTTCACTATACATTAATTTTTCATGCCAAATCAGAGCGCTTGGGAATAAAATAATTACTCTACAAATGTGATTAATATTAAAAAACAACTGATAGGTAAATTACCATTGAAAGTGAAAACACCAACATGCTGAAAATTCTTCGCCCATAGGTCTACCCACATGCTTGACTCATTCAAGTTATAATTATCATAATCATAAAAATATCTAAACGCAAGAGTGAAACAATGTAAACAACATGTTAAATTGAGTAAACTGAGAATTTGAGAGAATATAGCAATAAAATACTTCGAAAATCAATCAGTTGAAAAGATAAAATTGAATATTCTCCATTCATCTAAATGAATGAAAATCCAGTTCAGAATAGGTATTAGAATGCTATGATGAATGATAGTTTATTGTCCCACAATCTCGGAAATTTACAACTCGGATGGAAATTTTTAAAACTCATAAACAGGGTTTCAATAAACAATTATTCTCCCACGATCTTTTTGTTTCTTTCATCCGATGAAATCGGTCGATTAAAAGTTTCAATAAGTTCGATTGAATGTCTTCAAATCAACAAAAGAAATAAAATGATCCAAACAGTCTCAATTTAACACGAAGAGAAGTAACATCTCATAGAAAATTAAGCCTTCTTTTTAAATGCCAGTACATATTTTAAACAAGTTTAGCTCTTTTTTCGTAAGAATTCACAGAGGATAATTTCTGAAATATAGACTGATTGGTAAACAAAAACTAGTAAGGAATTAAATGAAATCAGTGATGAATTCATTCAATATATAATTATGTGCTTTATTTTCACAACTAAAATATTTGTATTCATTATCGATCAACGATTTTATGTACTGTGATTTTGAACGAGTTGGTTGAATAAAAATGATAATTACTAATCGCAGGGTTTGGAGTAGTTCGAAGACATAAATCTCCTGTTTGAGAAAAATTGGACAAGCATCCCAACAGTTCAACTATTCAATGCGACTTCAAAGGTCATTAACTATTACTAATTCTACATATTTATTCCACATCAGTTCCACTAGTTATCAATACCGGGTATTGGAGGTTCTATGTCAAAACTCGAGTCATCATCCAATCTTGGTCTCTTAGATTGGTATTCAAGGGGACCAGATTGCTTGTGCTTATTAGGGGGCAATTCGGTCTCGCCCAACATTTCAGCAGCCTTCTTCATCAGTTCTTCCTCCGTTAGAGAGCTAAGAAGTCCTGGTGAATCATCGCCTGACGAAGTTTTGACTTTTGGCTTCGTAGGGAGCTTGAGTGGTATCGTATTGGTGGAAAAATCGGACATCATGGACGTTACTGGAGGTGGATACTGGGGTACTATAGGCGGTGGTGGTCGGGTGAAGCTCTTCGGTAACATCAAAGGAATTGTGAGGTTGGGGTCAGCTGGTTTCACTGGGACACGGCTCTCCTGGAAAAAAAAATATTTTCTATTGATAAGTTGATAATATTATATTGTAATGAATATTGTCCAAGTTCTTCTTAAAATAGTTTATTTACAGTTCACTAATACTACACTACTAATTTATTTCAACACTCAATCGTTTATTTTCACGCGCGCTACAAGTCCAATACTCTATTGCCTCTCGCTCGTGTCGATATCGTTTTATATAGCGTTTGATGAGCATCTAGAAGCGTCTGGAATACTCGAAGTCGAGAATGGCGTGGAATAATCTAGTCGCGACAGGTCCGGCATGAGTTCGTTACATTGCCCCCTTCTTAAAGACATTTCATCCCGAAATGTCATTCTCGGAGTGTGACGATACCTGCACGACTGTCCATATCTGCATCGCGAAGTTCGATGGAAATGACACTCCACGGTCTTCATGATTGGTCGTGGAAGATGATCACAGCAAACCAAAATCTCTACGCCGCTGGATTTGAATATCGTCTCCAACATGCTCCTTATAATTCTCCAGTCTAATCTATCGAGACCACAGGACAATTTCGGAATGGCTAGATTCTGGTCTACCATAGTGTCTCTTAGCTTGGTGAGACTCCTCCAGACATCCTCATAAGACGTTTTACCATGGGAGTACTTCTTGGTAACTAGGTAGAAGATGTTTCTTTCGCCCTTTTTCAACTGCAGCACCCTTCCAACTTCTGTATTCTGCTCTCGCAGTGTTTGGAGTTGACCAAATTTCTTGGAGAACCCAACAGCAATGCCCCTGGACATTCGTAGATCTCTGCCACGCAGTGTGCTGGTGCGTAATCATCAGGCACCTTGAAAAGGTCTCGTGGCTCCTCTCTAGTAACACCATGCAGTACTTTCTGACCGTTTGAATACAAGGACATAAACTTCTGGTATGTCATCTCATCCTTTGGTGGTTTGAGGGTGCGAACTTGGTCGTGATTTCCAGCGTAAGGGGCCAATCGATTGAAGTGGACGACCCTTGGTTTCCCTCGTGGTGGCTTCTGAATTCGGTAGATAAGGTCGTTTATCCTTTTCATGATTTTAAACGGACCTTCCCAAGAGTTCTGCAACTTCGGCGATAGTCCACGACTCGTTTGGGGTTGTGCAACCAAACCAGGTCACCATCCTGAAAGCCTCCAGCCTCGGCCTTGATGTCGTACGTCTGCTTCATTCTATCGCTGGCGCTCTGGATATTCAACCGGACTCGTTCGTGGATATCGTCCATTGTCTGTCTCAAGTTGCTGACATAGTCCTCTTCCGCAGTGTCTTGTCCCGGTGGTATCCCAAATCGCAGGTCACATGGGAGTCGTCGTTCTCGGCCCATTACGATGCTAGCAGGAGTTTGTCCAGTTGATTCGTGTACTGCAGATCGATAGGTCATCAGGAACAAATGAAGATACGCTCTTTGATGGTCAGAGACAACCTTGGACAAGTAGCGGTTGATCGTTCTGTTCATCCGCTCCACCATTCCATCGGACTGCGGATGAAGCGCCGTGGTCCTCGTCTTGTTGATATTCAGTAATTGACACATTTCTTGAAATACTCTGGATTCGAAGTTCCTGCCTTGGCCTGAGTGTAGCTCCAATGGAATACCGAATCGACATATCCACTCTTTCATCAAAACGTCGGCGACGGTGATACCCTGGTTGGGTAGGGCATAAGCTTCGGCCCACTTACTGAAATAATCCATTGCCACCAGGATGTATTTATTTCCATGGGCTGATTCGAGAAACGGGCCGGCAATGTCGATGGCGATCCTCTCAAATGGGCTGCCTACATTGTACTGAAGCATGGAAGCCTTTGGTCGTATTCGAGGACCATTGCTAGCAGCACATACAGCGCACTTTTTGCACCAGTTCTGAACATCATCTCGGCAACTATCCCAGTAGAACCTCACTTTCTGCAAGGTCTTCTTCACCCCCAGATGTCCTCCGGCGACCCCGTCATGGATTTCACGAAGCACTTCCTGTCTTCGAATCCTGGGTACAACTATCTGGCGTCGGTCTTCACCACCATTTTCGGAGTCCAATACACGCTTCAGTACCCCATTGTCTTCTTGTCCAGAGTGAAAGAATTCCATTGGGACCAGTAGGATTTAACAGCTGGCGTGTAACCTGCAATTTCCATCCCCACTTCTTCACATTACGTGGTTCCCTATTTCAAGTGCGGCCACCTGCATCTTACTCGTCATAAGCGCTCTAAAGGTTTGTTTATGTTTGAGTATGTTTATATTATATTCTTTACCGATTTTACGATCACGTTTTATCGTCCGAGAAATGCGTTAGTCAAAACGCATAAGAGTTTCGTTCCATCTTCGGAGGAATTCTTTAGTCAAATCACAGTCAGTTCCTTTCCATCGTCGTAGAAATGCGTTAGTCAAAACGCAGAAGAGTTCCGTTTCATCTTCGGAGGAATTCGTTAGTCAAATACGCACAAAAGTTACGTTCCCTCGTCGTAGAAATGCGTTAGTCAAAACGCTCAAGAGTTCTGTTCCATCCTCGGAGGAATTCTTTAGTCAAAACAGAGTTACGTTTCATCGTCCGAGAAATGCGTTAGTCAAAACGCATAAGAGTTCCGTTCCATCTTCGGAGGAATTCTTTAGTCGAAACAGAGTTACGTTTCATCGTCCGAGAAATGCGTTAGTCAAAACGCATAAGAGTTCCGTTCCATCTTCGGAGGAATTCTTTAGTCGAAACAGAGTTACGTTTCATCGTCCGAGAAATGCGTTAGTCAAAACGCATAAGAGTTCCGTTCCATCTTCGGAGGAATTCTTTAGTCAAATAACAGTCAGTTCCTTTCCATAGTCCAAGAAATGCGTTAGTCAAAACGCTCAAGAGTTCCGTTCATTCTTCTCTCTAAAATCAGGGTTAGTCAGTACCCCCAGTTAAGTGTTAAGTTGGTAGCTGTGTCCTACAAAATTCCCGAAGCAGCCAAAGTAAACTTTCAATCCAGACTGGTCTATCTATAGTACGAGAGCTAGCAACGTCGGGAAAACGAGCATTTCAGGTAGGCTAGTTTTTAGATATGCTATCTCTCTCACTCCCCCGGACGTCATACGGGCTATCTGGCTGGCGGTAGTGGTTGCGTTCATCAGTGCGCATCCTACCTGTACAGGTAAAATATCGATTTTTCAAATCATTTTAAGAAGTTTTTTTTTTTTTTATTATTTTTATTGAATTTTTCGCAACATGAATCTATTATTGCCAGATATTTTTATCGTTGTTTAAATTGTGCCAGACGCTAATTTTGAATTAAAAAAAAATTTTTTTCAAAAAAATATTTCAGTATGGCTGAAATTTTTATATGATGTTTTTTAAGTATCTAAAAACCTAAAATTTATTTGCCAAACAATAATTCGATTGTTAAACCTTCAGCCAGACCGATCTAAAAGTGAAAAATGATGTGGTACCATTTTGCTTGGTCTAGGAATAGTTGTCGAATAAATTACAGAGAAAGAATTAAAAACTATTGAATTAATTGTGGATTAACATAGCATTAAAATGATTATTTATTTTTGTGCAAAATTAAGGTAATAATCAATCTCAAGGATGAAAGTAAACAAAAATTATATTTTTTAATCCATAATTGTGTCACAAAAAACGGAGGCATCTTGATAATTATCATCATCATCATCTTCATCTTTGCTGTCATTTTCATTGTCATCGTCGTCTTTTGGATTATCATCGTCTTGTAATAAGCTATTATCTGTAAAAGAATGAAAAATTTTATAATCTTTCGGCAAAGAAATTTATTAGTATTTTATTTTCAATTTTTACCTTTAATGATAATGTCCTCAACTAATGATGGTAACTGCTCTCCAACAAACCAGATAAAATCATATTTATCGTTCAGCCAGAAGCTTGAGGTGATAGAGATGTTGGATGTTGAAAATGAGCATTCCTCCAAAACTTTGTGACGTAACGAATTCGTAGTAAATGCTGATACAATTCATCTTTGCATGGTGGTAGGCTTGATGGATCAAAATTACGAAATTTTTTTTCAAAATTATCATCTGATTTTTTAGACCGATAAGTGTTTGAAAACAGATGAAACCGAACTTCATTGACGTTCCAAGAATCACGAGCTCCGTAAATGTGACGAATAAACTTTTCTAAGATCTTGAATGTCTCATCCAGCAATTCTTCATCATCTGTTATAATATTTTGACAGGCTAATTGATACTCTTCTGATTGCTCTAACAGTTTAAAAGGTCGAAGTTTACCTTTCCGGAAAAAAGCTGGTGTGTAGTCGCATCCTGTGAGTGCATGAAAGCACGGTAGAGCTTTCGATAAAGAATTCCCTAGAATTTCGTGCACTTGATTGACGCTTATAAATCGCTCATGATTCCCCACGCCCAAATTTACCCAGATTTTTAGTGATGCATTCAAATGATCCATGTTACCGTTACCTGTCGTCTATCTCGCTTGCGCAACTAACACGTGATTGTCTGTACTCTTCCAACATGCCCAATCACTTTTCACTTTTAAATCGGTCTGGCTGAAGGTTTAACAATCGAATTATTGTTTGGCAAATTAATTTTAGGTTTTTAGATACTTAAATAACATCATATAAAAATTTCAGCCATACTGAAATATTTTTTTGAAAAAAATTTTTTTTTCAATTCAAAATTAGCATCTGGCACAATTTAAACGACGATAAAAATATCTGGCAATAATAGATTCATGTTGCGAAAAATTCAATAAAAATAATAAAAAAAAAAAAAAACTTCTTAAAATGATTTGAAAAATCGATATTTTACCTGTACAGGTAGGATGCGCACTGATGAACGCAACCACTACCGCCAGCCAGATAGCCCGTATGACGACCGGGGGAGTGAGAGAGATAGCATATCTAAAAACTGGCCTACCTGAAATTCTCTCTCGAAAACGTTGCTAGCTCTTAGACTACTACGAAGTTTAGCTGTTTTCTGTTGGACCTGTACGATTAAAGCAGGGCTGTTTCTTATTATCAAATCCAGGAAAATAAGGTCAGAAAATTCCATTGTTTTACTCAAACACCGTCATAAAATTACCGAAGAAAAGTAAAGAAACCCAATCTTTAACTCGTAAAGACTCTATGAATTCAAGTTCTTGTTTGAAAAGGTGTTCATATTCAAACCACAAACATTTCTTTTTCCTTGTTTGTGAAAGTGCTCCAAATTAAATTTAAGTGGACAAATTCTTTTAAGTTTGTATATAGTAATTTGAGATCAATGTAAATATATTGTTTTTTACTTTAAATGCAGTTGGTCTCTTTATTCACCTTGCAATAATTATCCCTGCCAAAAGTCTCATTTTTAGATGCTGCAAACAGTGCACAATCAGCGACACAAGGTAGTGCGCTGTTCATCTTTAAGCGGGTGAGAATTATCACTATAATTTTGTACTCGCAACACGTGCAATATCAGCTTCGAATTCTTGTAAAGACTCGCCTGATTTCTGGTTACGATTCTTCATTTGGGAGTGGTATACGTATTCGAAATGGGCCTGGCCAAACCGAAGTTCCAAATGTTTGATCAGCTGATCATAATCCTCCTGTTCTTGGGCGGTAAGGGTCTGCAAAATATCTGTTGCTTCTCCCCGCAATGCCAGTGTAAGTGCTACGGCTCTTTCCTTTACGTTCCACTCGTTTGCTTTGGCCGCAGCTTCAAATTGACGGCGGTAATTTGCCCATGGAGTTTTTCCGTCGAACTGGGGCGGCTTCATAGAAAGCTTCTTGATTCCAGAATCAACCTTGAAATTCTGCATCCCCTTCTTCAGGTCCAGCATTGAATTATCGTTGACCATTTCCGTGGTTTGTGGTTTGAGCAACATTAGCTCGTTTTTCCAGCTTACTGATGCTTTTCTTCATTTTGTTCATTTCTTCCTCAAATCTATCTATGTCTGTGTTGATTTGCTCCTAAATGTTGTCTATCTCTGTGTTAATTTGCTCCCTAATGTTATCCATCTCTGTCTCTATTCTTTCTTCTAGAACACCACATAACTTATCCTCCAAATTTCTAGAATTTTCTTGGAGCTTCTCCTCCAGATTTCTAGAATTTTCTAGAAACTTTTCTTCCAGATTTCTAGAACTTTCTTGCAGATCTTCTTTCAAGCTTCTAGAATTTTCTTGCAGATCTTCTCTCAAGCTTCTAGAATTTTCCTCGAGTTTATTCAAATCAACTCCGGAAACTTCGAATAAAAATGTCTCGGGGTCCTCACCTTCTTGTATAAGTCCTTCTGCAAGTCTTTTTTGAAAAACTACCTTTTTACCCGTAGTTTCTAGCTCCCTTTCCTCCAGTTCCTGTTTCAACTCCTCGACTTTCAAGTCCACAAGACGCACTTTTCTCATCATTTTGTCTTTGAACGAGAAACCAACCTGTTTTACGTTAAAAGTTCAGTCTGTTTATTTTCCGCGAACCAGCAATTCACTACGCGAGCACTTTAATTAAAAATCGCACTTCTGACACCAATGTAATGAATATTGTCCAAGTTCTTCTCAAAATAGTTTATTTACAGTTCACTAATACTACATTACTAATTTATTTCAACACTCAATCATTTATTTTCACGCGAGCGACAAGTCCTATACTCTATTGCCTCTCGCTCGGGTCGATATCGTTTTATATAGCGCTTGATGAGCATCTAGAAGGGTCTGGAATACTCGAAGTCGAGAATGGCGTGGAATAATCTAGTCGCGACAGGTCCAGCATAAGTTCGTTACAATATTATACTATCTAGTAAATCTAATCCAATCATCTAATAGATGCGTGCTTTTGGTCGGCTAAAATGTGATATGAATATGAATTTTTTTTGCGAAAATTACCCTTTGAATTATTAGAAAATTAATTATAGCAAATTTAATCCAGTTAATCATTAATGTATTTACTCAAAAAATCAATAGTACTTACCTCCATATTTCCCTCAGTAGATATTGTTTTGATGCTATCCAGGATTTGTTGCAAATTGCTCGGCAAAGCTATGTTTGCCAAGGCCGAGTGACCAATCTCAGAAGATGCTGATACTATATTTTTTGAAATACAATTGATCTCCGATTTCTGTGCCTCAATCTGCTTGTTTATTTCCTCCATCTGTTTTTGTATTTCAAGTGGGGTGGCTGGAATTGGTCCACCAACATCCAAACCTGGAAAACATGATTGATTTTGCAAAACAATGCCATCGAAAATAATAAATATATAATAATAAATAATAAATTGGTCTTTATTTCAAATCAAATTCAGTATGCATACATGAGAGTGAAGTGAAACACAGTGTCAAAAATAGAAAATTCTAAAGCAATTGATCTCGTGTAATAACTTGTCATATTATATGGTTCCAGATTCAACAGAAATCTATATAGTTTCCTCTTGAATCTTTGATATCTTCTGTTACTTTTATGCTTTCTGGCAATTAATTGAAGGCATCTGTATTCTACTTGTCGTTGGCTTGTTAGATTGAACTTGGGATATATATAATCTACACCTCTGGTCTTATGGAATACTTTCTTATTTTCATATTTTTGGAACAGTTGATTGTTCCTCTTCATAAATAGTAAACATTCCTGTATATATAGATCATTTATGGTCAGTATTCCATTTTCTTGAAGAAACTTCTGCAAGATTGGTTATATTTGAGATTACTCATGATTCTTATTGCTTTCTTTTGTAATATAAATAGACTCTCCAATGTGCATGTTCCGTAGAAAACAATCCCAAACCTAAACTTTGATTCCACTGTTGCATGATACAAAACCTTCATAGCCTCATTACCAGTGTATCGTGTCATTATTCTGAGACCATAAACACTTGCTCTAATCTTTTCACTCAAATAATTAACATGTTAATTCCATTTGAGATTTTTATCTATATATATTCCTAACAGTTTGGGGCATTCATCCAAATCATCATTATCAACCTTTTCACCACATACGGTTGAAGGTGAAAAGAGAACAATTCTTGTTTTTTCCTTGTTTAAGATGAGATTGTTTGCTTCAAACCATTTTTGACTTTGTTCTATTAATCTTGAGCTCAAAATCATAAGTTCTGAAAGAATCCTATGAATAACCAATAAATTCGTGTCATCTACATAATTTGCCATGACTACCACACATTCATCTTCCCCAAGACATGTATGGAAATCGTAAACATATACTAATATGAAAAAGAGAGGGCCGGCAATACTTCCATGCGGAACTCGCAAAATCACCTCCTCTAGGTCAGATTTGAAGACTTCTGACTTTGATTCCACTTCCACCATTTGTTTTCTTGCTGCAAAATATGATCTTACCCACATCAAAGCTGGTCCTCTTATGCCATATTTCTCCAATTTTTTTTATCAATTCATTCATATCCAAACAGTCGTATGCCTTTGTCAGATCTAGAAAAATTCCCATTGCTACTTCTTTGTTTTCAAAAGCCTCCACAATTTATGTCACAAATCTATATACATATTGCTGTTTGTATTGACTTGCCTTTCCTGTATCCATGTTCACTCTCCTTGAAGAATGCATTTTCTGTCAAAAAATTCAAGATTTGTTTACAATATGCCATCTCTAGTACCTTTGAGAAGAATGCTTATTGGTCTGTAATTACCATATTTATTGGTATCGCCTTTTTTCTGTATTGGCTTGACAATAGCTATTTTCATGCTGTCAGGAAATATTCCATATTTCAAAGAGATGTTAATAATGCATTCAATGGGTTCGACTATTTCTCCAACTGTTTGTTTGATCATTTTGTTTGATATTTCATCATATCCACTAGAGTGTTTGTACTTTAATGATTTGATGATTTCTATGGTTTCTTCTATACTCATTTTCCTCAATAGCAATGATTTATCTGCCTTTACATATTTGTATATACTGTTACTTTTTGTAATATTTGCAGTCAATTTTGTTGCAGTGTTTACGAAGAAGGTGTTCATCTCGTTTACAATATTTTGTGGATTTCCATTCATCTGAAATTGATCTCTTTTCTGGGAGTTGTTTATTGACTTTATGGACGACCACATAGTTTTGCTTTTATTTTCCGATGTTTTTATGGCCATGTCAAATTTTTCTCTATTCTTCTTCCTCAAATGATTATCATATTGTATTTTTCTCCTTGAAGGAATTATCGTGTGTGCTGAGCACCAGTAGTATATCTAGTTTTTGTTTGATATTTTCTGCTATTGGATCCATTCTTTCAGTTTTTCGTTTTCTATTCATATTGATTTTTTTAGTCGGAAACACATCATTAAATTTATTCAAGAATAACTGATGAAAGTGATCAAACTGACTGTTTATGTCTTTTTTGTCGATTTTATGAAGAGAAAGCCAATTCTGTTCTTTAAGTAAATTCCTAAAGTGTTGCATCTTTTTTTGTGAGAAAATACTTCTATACTTATACTCCGTTTGCACTACATTTGTGTCGAAAACTATTTTTTGAGCGGTGTGGTCAGATATGTGCGTGTCAATGATATTGACTTCATATGATATCTCAACATTGGTAAAAATTCCATCAATACATGTTGCTGAGTTCTTTGCTTTATTGCTGTTGGCTTTATATTATATGTACCCATTGAGTCTAGGATACTTTGTCTTTTAATAGAGTCCTTTGCCATTTCGATATTGAAGTCTCCTGCTATTACAATCCTCGCATTTTCATTATGCAGTTTCTGTAAGATCTTTTTTAAAGCTTCACTCATTGTATCAATAGTTCCATCATTATATGCTGCAATACAGATCTGCTTACTTTTTTCTATATGGTACTCTACTGCTACACATTCAAATATTCCTTTTTTGGACATTTTTTTTAAATGTGCTCAATTTTGTCATTATTCTTTCTAACAACCTACCTCCACAGTGAAATTGGCTTACTTATTTTGCATAAAACCATTGCTTGTATGGAAATTTTCAGGAAAAAATTTTATATTCACTCACCTGGTATAACTGGAAATGATGATTCCATAGGTAGAGAGACTGATGGATTAGGATCTGGTACAACTGGGAAACCGAGTGTTGGTATGACGGGGTTATCAGGATCCGAATCTTCCGGACTATAGGGTTCATCTAAAAATAAAAACAAATTTAGGAACTGTCGGCATAAAGAAATTTGACATTTCACGAATACGCTATGAAATAAAGAGAAGAAACCATACAAGAAGAGAAGTGAGAGAATCTTGAATATGACTAACCTCATGATTCAAGAGTATTACCTGTAAATCAAACTATTACTAGAACTTGGGAGGAAAAGTTATGCATTTGAAGAAAAAAACATGCAGGGCTGAAGAACACATTATCAAGGCATTACCCAGGGTTCCTATTGAAGTAGTAGACAACATACTAGTCATAATGCACAAAATTCAGACCTTAGCTCAAGATAATGTACCTCAACGATTCAACATATTTTTTCCCTAAATTTAATTTCATAATTTTGAAAAATTTTTTGAGGACGAATTCAAGTATTCCCTTTCGAAACAGAAAAAATCAGATAAAGAATCCTAAAAAGTAACTGTTTGATGTGGATTTTAGTCTTGCTTGGTCATTGTTTACAATTTCCTCCAAAATAAATCTAGCTCAAATTTAAAACTTCGATGAAATGAAAAGTATTACTCACCACCATCATCAATATCTTTCAAGGCAGGTGGAGTTGGTATATTTAGTTTTATGCGAGGATCCTTTGGTATTGGCAATGGCGGCGTCGATACCATTGAAGGAGGTGTGTACGATCTTGGAGGCGGTTCGACAATTTGAGGCATTTCTGCTGGAATGGGTGGTCCGTTTGAAGGTAGAGGTGGTGTTCCAATCCTAGGTTTCTTGGGCGTAGTAGAAGAATGGGAATTACTGCCATCTGACCCAAACACTCGCTTTCTTCTATCCCTAACAATAATACCCAGCAATAGAGCTGGGCGAGACTCTTCAAAACCTGAAAAACGAAATCAAATATCCATTCAAATTTATATATGTTTAGCAAGGCTCTTGGTATAGTAAATATCAGGGTGAGGTACAATATCGCTAAGATAGAAGGCAGATGGGATTTGAGAAAAATACCGGCACCCTTACCTGGTCCATTGATGGGAAGCAATGCTTGAGGAATTGGAGTTTGTGGTGCTAAAGGAAGTATGTAGAAATCTTTGATGGCTTTATTTGTACTCTTCACAACGCCTAGCCTTTTTCTGCTTGAAAGATAACTGTACAATGCAAGATAAGGCATCTTCTCAACGACATCAACGGCTGTTAGCCTCACCAAAGAGATTATTTTACTGTTGGAGCACTTCATCTTTCCGATGTATTCCCAGACAGTTTCTGGAGATATTCTTCCTACGATCTCAAGTTTGCTTGGTAACTGTTCACTAAGATCTGAGCAATCACCTATAAAAAAATTGTTTCATTGAAAAATAAACTTGAGAACAAAAGGAGAAGAAATATTACCGGAAACTTCTTGTGCAGATATTGTTAAATGAGCAACATCAATCATGCTTATTGTGCCTCTCCAGATTTCTTCAGGTTGTTTTTTCGACAGAGGTGGTGACATGCTTCTTTCAACTTCAGGTTCCTTATCTTCTGTAGGCTCCTCTGTGAATTGTTCTTGAATGAAATGCATGATTAGGTATTTAGATAAAAAATAAGGTTAAGAAATATACTCGATATCGAGTCGATAAAAAAGCTTTTCTTTTTAAATTTACCAATTTTAGGTTCAGATGACTGCGATCCTTGATCGTCTCCTTCGATGTTATGCGGTGGAGTTGGGATAGTTACTGTAGATGATGGTTCATGGTCACTGTCACTTTCAGCTGAAAATGGATCATTATCAATCATCAGAATGGGCATAAATAATCTTCCTTAGTTATAGTATACATTTCTATTTTTTGGTTCAGATTTGTTTTAGGTTTGAAGAGAACTATGATATCTCAGATAACTTCAGAACTTAAAAAAAAGAACTAAATGAAATTAGCCCCACCTGGTCCAGGAATAATAACGTCCTCTTGAGGAACATGCTTCCAAAGTCTATCTTCTAAAGGAGGTACAATCTTATTATCAACTAACTGCTCCAAAATTTCCTTCGATTTCTTATCCAGTTTATCAGTAGATGATATGTGAGTTGTTTCTTTTTTATGTCTAGAGCTTTTATGAGAAGATTTCCTATATCTGTCTCTGCTTCTAGACCTTTTCCTTTCTTTCTTTGAACTTCTATCTTTACTGCTCGATCTTCTCGACCTACTCCTATCCTTATTCCTATCTCTACTAGAAGACCTTCGATGTTTTTTGTGTTCTTTGGTACTGCTTCTATCTTTGCTGGATTTCCTTTCTCTATGACTGTGTTTAGAACTCTTTTTCTGGGACTCTTTGCCGCTATCTGATTTTGAATCCTTTCCATCCGAAATGTGATCTTCTGTCAGTGTACGAATGACTTCAGCATTATCTACTTTATCTGGTCTATTTTCATCATCAACAACCTGTTCTCCTGGAAATAAATCATTGATAAATAATATTATACAATTCACAGATTTTTCCTAATCTGCGAATGTCCATTAATTTGGTGCATAAGTGAAGAAATGCTGGTTGTGTTCTGTATCTTAAAAGAAAGGTAAAATAATTCAGAAAAATTGGGATACCGCATTGAAATGCTTGTGAAGATCTGTGGAGACAAAGCGATATTTTGGTTTGGTTAGGTCAGAATTGGAATGCCACAGATATGCATGGATTAACTATGGTGGACAAGTAACTATGAATGGTCAGCTCACTGAGTTATCTATTGCTCTTACCTTTGTGCGTTTTCAAAACATACGGCCTTGAAAAATTCAACAGCTCTAACTCCGACTTCTTGATCATATCCAGGGAGTGCTTGGCCTCTCTTTCCCTCCATAAAGCTAATTCCTGACTAGCCAAATCATCCGGTGATAATCTTACCTAAAAATGAGATTTCCCTATAGTCAGTACATACATACATTTAAAGTAATAAGTGTTATTGAAATGGTTAAGATATTTGAGATAAGAGCGCATTTCCTCGAAAATGTGGAAACTTAAAATGAGAGAACCACTCACCAACTGATAAGCGTTCACCGATTTTTCGCAAATTCTTTTCCATAAAGTCTGATTCTTGACATCCTTTATGTTGAATATCAAACTTCGATATTTATTCCTGTATTTCTGACCTGTGTCTCCGAAACATTTGTGCAGCTGTAATTCGATTTCATCGGAGATCTCTTTCACCTCATCTTCTGTCAATTTAATGTTACCGTCTATCTTAATCCTGTTTGTTAACTGCTCAAATAACGTTTTCTGAACATTTTCTCTGATATTTTCCTGCTTAGGAGCAGCAGGTGGAGTTGCTTGCTGTTCTGTCTGGCGTGACCTCGGTGTTTTCGTAGCTTGTGGTTTTTCTTTTGGAGTGATAGTTGGAGTGGTTTTCAGAGTAGTTTGAACCAATTTTGGGGTTTTAGTTAGAGTTGGGGTGGTAGGTTTCGGAGGTTTGACAGGGGTTGTTTCAGCTTTTTTAGTACCGGGTGTTGTTGTTGTTTTAGCGTAAAATTTTTGAGTCTGGATGGGCTCAGATCTCTGGAAAAAGGTATTTATTTGAAAATGACCTCAATGATTTTCTTGCACAAAGACGAACATGTTTTGGGTTCATTTATGTTATTTTAAATTACTTACAATTGCTGTTGGTTTTGCAGGCGGAGATTTGCTCTCAACCGGAGGTTCTTCATGCTTTGGAAGATGTTTGAGGGCGCCTACTTTAACTCCTTTCTTCCTAATTTCTAGCGACACACCTTTATCCTCAGTATTCTTCACAAGTTTCAACTTTGATTGTGTAAAAACTTGTTTCTGGCGAGGCTACGAAAATAAGAAAACATTTGTGAAAATTCATCATGCATTTTCATTGACAGAAGCCTTGACTAGTCTATTATATGTTAGAACACAAAAATTCATCGAGATTAAAGAGATATTTCCGATTTTTCTTGTATTACTGGCGATAGTTACTTAAAAAAATTATTGACAGAAATAACTAGCACAGCCCTTACATTAAATGATACTACACTAATATATCTAAGACATTGCTATATTTGAAATTTTTGATTATCAAATTTACTAAAGATTGAAGAATCTATTGAGATGAAGGATAGAAAATCCGAGAACAGTGGCGTCTAGATATCAGAAAAAGCAGTCACATAATTTACCTACTTTACTCAAGGCTCAAACTTAACATTTATTTGCACAAGGTCGACTTAACAAAAACATAACCAAGGATAATTCAGATCTGGCAACATCGACCAAATATGACAGATCTGATACCGGTCGTTTGCACAAGTCTTCCCTAAAAGCCCTTACTAGGGTTAAACCTTACTCAAAGTTCAACTTAAACATCTTTATTTATGTAGGTCCAATTTTAGTATAATATAATGAACAGAAATAGTAATAGGTGTTAGAACAAATCTAATTATGAGTAATCTTTCTAATGGAGTGGAACATGGTATGGTTTAGACACTGAAAGTGATGTTTCAACGCTTGAGTGTTTCAGAAATCCCTTGCGAGATATATCCAAAGACTCGAATATTAGTTCAAGCGTAAACACACTTACTTTAGAAGTAACAATCTGGCCTCTGGAACGATAGACCTCGAAAGTAGGATGTGCTTTTAGCCACTGTTCTAAATTAGCCACACTTGGCGCTTTATTACCAGATAACATTCTACCACTGGATTTCTCAAATACTACTACCTAAAAATCCGAACCCCATAAGTGCAATCTTAAATCTACCGTGCATATTCAATTAAGATTACCTTTTCAACTCCTGAAGCATGAGCTAATATACAAGATTGGCTGCAATATATCGAATTCTCCCTAGCGGGTTTTTGGCATACTATGCAACTAACTTTACTGACAATCGGATCCTTCCTTTCTACTTTCTTGGAACTTTCGGCGCTGTCAATTGATGCTCTTGAGGCTTTCCGTATCCTTCGAGCAGCTGCTGGAGGCCTCTTCATAGCAGGATTCTGGAAAAAAAAAATTGTTCATAAAAAAACAGAGCTTCATCCCAA
The DNA here is from genome assembly GCA_963966015.1 of Aphidecta obliterata. NCBI lineage: Eukaryota > Metazoa > Arthropoda > Insecta > Coleoptera > Coccinellidae > Aphidecta > Aphidecta obliterata. The sequence goes on along the minus strand of OZ014430.1, from coordinate 9,547,356 downwards.
TAATACATAAAAAACGCAAAAAGTGCCAATTTATGTAATTATATCGAGAAAAATATTACCTTACAAAACAAGCATATCCATTCTTTGCCATCTTCCTCCATTTGTTGTCCCATTGCTTTAGTGATATTGACACACTTACCATGATACCATTCCTCACAAGTGTCACAGCATATCATAAAGCGATTATTGTGAGGTTGATTGCATATACACCAAAGTTTATTTGGATCATCTTCCGACTCTTCTTCCTCTTGGACATCTTCCGTTTCTGAACTATCCAACTCGTTGCCAGATACATGTTCGTTATCCAAAGGTTTTACAGGTCTGTGAAATGGAAATCACATTTTATCATTTGTGTCGACACAATCAATTTGTCCATTCATGATTTCGGGATTATTGGATCCCCAAGTGCCGTGAAAATGCTAAAATAAACTTCCTTGGTCACTTCAAGGGACTACTTTTCTCTCTTCTGACTGGAGATCGCAGATAACTGAACTTTTGTACTTCCCCTTGAAAATACCGAACATATTCAGAACAAATTTCCGGTTGAGTAGTTTATTTTTGCATCTCGAATTCAATGAATTCATTTTACACATGAAATTCGAAATATAGAAAATTTTGTTCGACAACCTTACCTCCACATATTTCACTGTTCGTTCTACTACTTGAAATAATTGAAAATATGCGAGCATAATTTTATCTGAAAAAAGTCTTCCTAGAATACCGTGATACCATGTCTTTGTATGTGAGAGATTGTCCATAATCATTCCCAATGAATCGAATCAATTCTATTTGAATGATTCATTTCTTTGAATAAAAAATTATATTGTGAAGTATTTTTGATTTTTTTCGTTATCATTATAACAATAATAGACTTTATTCTTACACGATATTTACAAATATGTGACGAAAAGTCGAAGTACAGCAGAGCTGATGTTAAACCTAACCTAAACCAAAAAAAGCAACAAGCAACATATTGGTTGATTAAGATAAAAATACTAATACGCAAAAAAATGCAATAAAAAAAAACAGTTCACAAATGAGTTCATCATAATGCTCAAATGTCTGTAATTTTCGAATTTTGGGACGAGAATGGTATCGAACAAATAGATTGGACTCGCAGATGAAGAATTCTATCCTTCCGTAAACACGATAACTCGGGAAAAAACAAGACCAGAGTTTTGAAATTTTCAAGCTCCGAATGCGCCGGTTAGGTTCGTTATTTGGCAAAATCCACTTGAGGGTTCCGTATATATAGCCATCTGAATTTTTTTTCTCAATAATTCGAAAATAGCGATCTGATATAATTGAAACTTCGCATTTAGTTTTGAGATAACGACACGAAGGTCCATGTGATTGTGAAATTTGGTGAGGATTACTAGAATATCAATTAAATGGGTTATGTGAAAATTCAGCTCCACGTTACAAGGAAATTGAGTTTTTTATATATATTCAATATAATTCGGTGATTCCATCTTTTGAAGCTTATAAAAATAAAATGACACTATTTGACCATGAACACTGAAGGCCGGTTTGGTGCACAGAAACAATTGCGAATTAGCTCCAGAAATTTTCATGCTCTAACGTCACTGATTTTCATCTGTGAATCAAAATTGATACTTTTTTTATCATAATGTTCCTCAGCCGTATTTAATGTTTTCAAATAATTTTTTTTCCACGCAAAACGTACACTTCTATAATTCCATTTCAATAATCTGAAACCTCAGCAAGCTTGTGTGTTCTTCATTTTGTGCTGTACTTAAGGCTTCTCGGAAACACAGATTCTGATTCGGTTCACTATAGGATGTCTTCACTTCAATTTCAATCTCAACTATTTTGTATCAATTTTTGAATGTCTGGATAATTTGCTTTCTTTTTGAGTGCTCGTACTACTTACACGAGGGCTTAATCATTTCGTCACGATGTCTGTATTTTTCGAATTTTAAGCCGAAAACGATCTCAATCGACAGAGTTCGACTCACTGATGACGAATCCGTCGGAAAACTCGAGTCTGTCCGTCCGTCCAGCCGTATACACGATAACTCTCGAACGGAATGTCCTAGTAACTTGAAATTTTCAAGGTAGGTTCGAATCTCGAATGCCGCGGTTGAGTTCGTTATAGGGCAAAATTCGACCAGGGGATTTTGTCCAGATCGCATTACCAGAACCATAGAAAAGTATAACTTTGTAATGGAAAGGCCTAGGGACTTGAAATTTTCAGGATAGGTGTGGATCCCGAATGTCGAGGCCACGTTCATAAATGAGCAAAATTAGAGTAGAGGTTCCTTAAATATAGTCTTTTGAAATTTAGTTTTCTTGATAATTTTCAAAACATGACGATCATGACGAAATTTTGTATTTTAATGGAGATAGATATATTCAAGCTACATTTTGTCCAGATCGCATGACTAGACCTATAGGAAATTATAACTTTCGCACGGAGAGACCTAGGAACTTGAAATTTTTAGGGTAGGTTCGGATCACGAATTTCGCGGTCACGTTCATCTATGAGCAAAACTAGACTAGGGGTTCCGTAAATATCATTGGATTGGAATGAAATTTTGCACATGGATGAAGAATAATGTATTCAAACTACGTTGTTAATTTTATCCAGATCGCATTACCAAGACGATAGATACCGTAGAAAATTCTGGCGAATTATTGAAAAAAAAATCACCTAAAGCACTGACGTGAAGTCTGGAGTTTCGCCTTAATTTGAGCATTTTTTTGACAGCTGTCAAAAAATTTTCGAATTTGTTTCTATAACTGGAAAATGCGAATCTACCTACAAGGTGGATGAACGAGCGCTTAAAAGCTCCTGACTTCACGGCAATGCTTTTCATAATTTTTTTTTAACTCACACTAAATTATACTACTAACTTAAGTCTAGTTCGCATTAGGAGAGTATTTTAGTCGAGTAGCGAGTGACTAAACCCGCTACTGTCCGAAAATCGTTCGCACTTTGCTTTTAGTACAGTTGACAGTTCACAAGTGCGGTTAGGTAGTACGGTAGTAGTGTGATTTGCAAGATGAACAGCCTACAACGAATTAAAATAAACAAAGTGATTAAGCTAATCGTGTCGGCTATTTTAGAAGAGGTTGATGAGGAAATTTGTGTAATTAATAAGAAGAAGCTATGGGTACGAAAATGGATCGAAAGAAGAGAAAAACTAGGAGCTACTAATTGTCTTCTGAGAGAATTAGCATTGGAAGATCCCAAAGAATACTTCGATAGTTTCAGAATGTCGGAAAGTTGTGTGCATTTTCTGTTAATGAAAATACAGTCTCAAATTTAGCGTAAAGATACTCTTTTAAGAAGCGCTATTCCTGCAATTACTAAATTACAAGTAGTTCTATACTTTCTTGCTACTGGATGCAGTTTAAGGACACTCACACATATATTTAGACTCGGAAAATCAACTATTTCTGGATTCATCATCGAAGTTTGTGAAGCAATCTATGAATCATTAAAGGAATTTATACATGATATTTTTGATTTTCATTTTTATTTTCCTTTCACCATAATCCAGAAATGTCCATTGTTTTTTCGATGTCCAAATATGCAGATTGTTTCGACTGCCTGTTTTTATACTGCGTGGACTTGATGTTCCACAAACATTCATGTTCTAGATACTTCGAAATAAATTTTAAAGTTGTATCTTCGCTCCAGCGGGACGTCATATTAGCGGCTACTGATAGAGGCTACTAATGAACTCTACTAAATATTCGGGTTCGCACTTGTTGAGCCGGCAAGCCAGTGATCTCGGACGCGTGGTGGGGGTGCTACTCGCCCGTTGAAAATCCAGTAGAATGGATCGACCTAACTACTCGACTAAATTTTCATCGTTCAGACACGTTCAGTTACTAAATCACTCGCTACTCGACTAAAATACTCTCCTAATGCGAACTAGACTTTAGAGAGGGAAGTGCGATCTGATATTTCATCGCATTAATTCATTAATTTACCGGATCCCAGACAAATGTCAGGTTACTTTCTGAACGCTAGGATCAGTGATCAGGTTGACCCACCTGTTCAAGCCAGGTGCGTGTTACTCCTGGGCTTGACGCACTGGGGCGTCACGCCCTAGCTATCGCGGGAACATGCCAAAACCAAACTGTCAAAAAAACAGCAAATATGACGGGTTTGGCGTTGAACAGCTGTCAGAGCTTGAAGCCCCGCAAATTCGGGTGGTGAACAAGCGGAGAGGGGAAGGTAGTGCACTTGAAGCTCTAAGGACGCATAGAGTCAAAAGAATCAAACCACAGATAGATCCACGCCTACCGTTTGAAATCGTAAATGGCACGTTAGGATACTGGAAAAATAAGAACGCGCAGCGGTTGTTGATTGACCCATAACCCCCGTGTTTTTTACAAGAAGAAAGGGGCTTTCCAACCATATCCAAACGATACCTGTAGCCCGTCTGGAAGTATTTTAAAATAATAATAGGAAATGGCCAAAATCGAAGAAAACCATAGGAGGAATCTTCAAGAAATGGTATGCAAATTTTTCCAGTTCCATCTTGTGGAATGAATCAAGTTGGAATCGAATCTCGAAGAACCGTAGGTTTACATAGGCTATGTGGCTTTTTCACACTTTTAACCATTTTTACAAGATTTGCTTTTGAAATTCGTACTTTTTATAAACAAAGGGTAGAAACGTCAAATATCGTAATAGAAACACGCCCAATAGGCGTCCCCTTCATCGATCAGCCGACTGCAGTCTGCATCAGTCATTTGCAGCTTTCGATTTGGCTATCTGAGAGACTCCAGTGCACGAAATATGACATTCGCGCATTCGATTTGCTTCGAAAAGCTTGCGCGAAACAACAAAACCGAGCCCTCCGGTGCACGAAAACCCAAATCGATAGCGCTTATAATGGGCACTGGAACGGTCAAACTTTGGTGTGGAGCACTCCCGGGGCGCACCGGGTGCGCCCCAGTCGGTGTCTGGAAAGCAGTTAAGGACTTCACACACAAACACCGATCCGGTTTAAAAACCTAGGATTTCAAATTCAAGTTTTGTAATTCATCAGAAGAACAAGAAAGACTTGAGAAAAATCTATTTTAGAATTTAAACTCACTTAGGCGTCTCTGGCTCCTCATTTTTCCTCTTGTTCCGACTTCTTGTAGTTGGCCTCTCTATGGGAGGTATGATCACAATTCTACCGTCAGGACGTACAATTTGGGTACCTTTCTTAATCACATCATTTGGAGAATTTGCTTCCTAAAACCAAAATGATATTCAATATAATATATTCATGAGTTATTTGTTTCATTATTTATTATTATTGCATGATTCGACCATTTCAAATTTTGTTTTTTAACAATTACCTGTGAATATTTTCTTTGGGAAGTGTTCAGGGATGTTTGCGTCTCTGTACTGATGCTTTCTTGGATTGAAGGATCCAAGATGAGATTTCCCTCATTCAAACCCTTATCAATAGCCTTTTGCAAATCTGTGTTGCCTACCAAAGACTGAGCCACTTGATACAAAATATCCTCAGAAATCTCATCATTATTAATGTTGTCAAGGATGCTCTGATCCAAATCATCAAGAGCGATATTTTGATCTACAGATTCGGTGGAACTAATCTCACTTGTTTGTACTAGTGGTAAAGTAGAGGTTGTGTATGATTTTACATCCTCAGTCATTATAATCGATCGAATATCTTCAGGAGTAGCCATATCAAGGTCCATATCGCCTGATAGTGAAATATTTTGCAAAATTTGTGGCTTACTACTCTTGACAAAAGTTTCTTTTTTAGAATCGTTATTTTTTGATTTTTCATCAATGCTATTTTTTCGATTTTTATCAGAACTAGGTCTTCGATCTTTGTTCTTTGTTTCTTGCTTGATATTTTGTTTCTCTGAAACTCGACAGTCTAAACTGATTCTGTTGGTCTTATTCACACCAGGGGATGGCAGATCTATAGACAGAGATCTAGATCGATTTTCTACTGATATTTTAGAAGGAGAGTTAGCCGAGGAACTGCTTGGTGTCATTGGTGTTTGTGGATCTTTACTTCCAACTCTTTTTATTATGTCAGGTGTTGAAAATAACATAAAATCATTTGGAATTGGTTTAGGTATCTTCTTCTCCTTCTTTTGAACTTTTTTATCTGCTGTAGGAGTTGACGTTTTATCTTTTTCTGTAGTATCTGAAATCTTAGGTAGTTCCTGGGCTTCCTGAGTATGAGATTTTGATGGAGTAGATTTGGTTTCTTTAGATTTCTGTTCAATTTTGTGCTGTTTGACTTCGCTTCTTTCCTGAGCTTTAGGTAATTTCTCCCGAAGCTGAGATCTACGCATCGATTGAGCTTTCTTTATAGTTTTAGATTTAACTTGCCCAATCTCGAAATCAGAATCATTTTCATCATCTTCAAAACCATAATCTTCATCTTCACTCTCTAAATCTTCATCATTGTCCAAGTCATCCTCAAATTCTTTTTCAATTTGTTGAACTATTTTGGGTTTTTCTTTTATTTTAGGTTTTTCAACTGACCTACGAGGTGTTTCTTTAGATGTTACTTCTTTATCAGTATTGATCACTTTTGCCTTTCCTTTAGATAAAGGTGTTCCAGTTAATGCCTCTGTTGTTTGGAGTGTTGTTTCGGTCACTGGTAAGTTAGATATTGGTACTAGTTCTACCCTAACACCTGTAGATGGAGGGACAACTAAACTATTATCCAAAATTATAGCTGGGGCTACAGCTTCCGACCGAGGTGGAATACTATTTTCTTCCAATGTTTCCACTAAGTCCTCCAATTTGGGTGAGGCTTTTTCTATGAGTGAAGTAGCAATATAATCATGATCCAATCGAAAATTGTGTAAATTCCTAGCTACTTCCTCCATATCAAGTGGTTCCCCTGCAACACCGGGATCACTTACTTCCACTGAAAAATAAACCAGATTATTAAAAAAAAACAAAAATTGATTAGTCATTCAATAAATTGTAATCTATGAGCTGAGGTGATATTTGAAATACACCGTTCAATGGTTTTTACATAATTTAATTCTTGACATGGTATTTTTCCGATCTTTTGCTTTAGCTGAACAATACAATCCTCATAACTGTAAATACTAATGAGAACAAAAATCCCTAGAATTGCGTACATCTGAATGTGATGAGGTTGTGATAATCGAGATTGATTGATACGACATATACTCTAATCAAATTTCTTTCGTCTCTTGGATTTCACAAGACAATATTCTATTGAATTATCCATCCTCTCATTTTTATATTTTACATGATATGTAAAATATAATAAAGGTATATTATAGCTTTTTTCCATCATAACATGGCTTGCCAAAATGATAAACCTACTTCCAAGTTCCTGCAATGTTCATTTTGAATAATTGAAAATGTTATATTTATGTACACTTTATGTAATATTCAATCATTCTCTTGCTTCTATTAATAAAGGTACATAAAAAAGTAGAATAAAAAAATCCTTTTCCAACAATTATTTCCATAAAAATTGACACTTTCACAATGTTTTCAACAATAATCTGCTATGGTAGGAACGTTTTCAGCCATTCATCGAGGGATGTTCGTTCAAATAAATATCTGTATTACTAAAATTTTTTTTATTGGAAGTCTAACAAGTGAGAAACATTTCGATCTCAATGTAAATTCAATAATTTTCTTCACTTTACCTTCAGTCATCACATCTGGTATGAAGGTGAAGTGATCAACTGATATATCAATACCCTTCTTATCAGTTTTATTGATATGCATCAGTTGAATATTTGTAGCACCAGGTTTTGAATCTGCAAATTAATTATAGGTAGTTGGATGAACTTAAAAGGAAACATAATACCATAACATACTCAGATAATTCTCCACAGTTTCTCGATCAGGTGTAACAGTTCCATCTTCACCAACTAGTAGTAATAAACTGTCATTCAACATAGCATCCGTTACCTTAACAACGCTATGAGCCATCTTTAATATATCTAGAAGGATTCCTAGCAGAAAAATAAGGAAAATTTAGTGATTGCTTGTTGTATACTGCCATATCTTTTATTTTCAATGATTCAGGACTTCACAGGAAGTCTCTTTCTCATACAAAAGAAATGAAATTGGCAACAGGAATTATAATTTATTGCTTGAAAAAATGTTACAGTACGAATATTGATGATAAAGAGGAAAATATATGTTATACAAAAGATATGACAGGTCCAATGTTATTGAATCTCTATTCTACATTCAAATTGATCAATTTTACATCTATAAATCTAGTACACCCAAAAATATACCATCAAATTTGTATTATACCTAAGAATCAAGCTTTATTATCAAATCCAAGTCTATTCTCTTGTTAAGATAACAATAGGGTGCGCTACAAACGCACTGTTATGTATTATGATATTTTCTTGCACTAGCTGCAACATGAGGTTGTTTTAAGCCATTTTAAGAGCACTTGTGTTGGACACTTTTCTTCATAATATTTTGAAATAAGTCGGCATTTTCAAACATTAATTTAGTAACTTTACTAAAACAACACCACGCCGCCGTTGTAATAATGCCACTTTGACATTATGGAAATGGAGGCTGACTTGACACTTGACAAGATGACAAGTGACAAAGAATAAATCGCGATTCACATAAACATTATTTCTATGGTATAAGCAATGATTCTTTTTATTTTCTTTTATATGTGCTTGGTTTCTATGTCAATCTACACAGCTCCTAGCGTAAGCAAATATGATAGATATTTGACTTTAGGAATAAAGGAAGAAGAGTTCTTCTGAAAATTGATATGAAGCTCCCTTGAAAATAAGAATATCACAGAGATAAATCAAGTACCGCGAGATGGCGCTGAAAATGACAACATGTCGGGCCAAGAGGTGATCAAAATATTCTGTCTTTCATAACAATAAATATTTTTATAAGATTGCGAAATTAATAGTAATGCCTGTGAAAGTCGAGATAACCACTTCGGACATTTTTGATTATGTGGGTAAACGTGGATGTGAAAGCTTATAGCAAATGACAACTTCAAAGAAATTTATTGAAACGATAAAAAGGATCATACTCCATCTGAGTGCAAAATTTCATTTCGATCGAATTACCAGTTTCGAAGTAATCAGGAGAACAAAATTTCGAACGACCATATTTGCGGAACCCCTGGTGGAATTCTGCCCATTAACGAACTCAACTGCGGCATTCGGGAACTGAACCCACACTGAAAATTTCAAGTCTCTAGGTCGTTCCGTTCGAAAGTTATCGTGCTTACGGACGGAAAGACTCGAATTTTTCGACGGAGTCATCAGTGAGTCGAACATTGTCGACTGAGACCATTTTCGGCTCAAAATTCGAAGAATACAGACATCGTGATGAAATGATATAGCTCTCGTGTGAAGCGAGCCTTACACGGTCAATATTATTGAAGCAATATCGATATCGATCAATATATTGAACGTGTAAGGAGGATATTGAAACAATAATATTGAAGGCAATAATATTGGAACAAATAAAATATATTGCGTCAATAATATTGACCGTGTAAGGCTCGCTTTAGTGGAACGAGTGCTCAAAAACCTCGAAAGAGATATTTTGTGCAGTTTTTAAGTTATAAGATATTTTGGGTAACAAAAAATTAAAAAAATGGAAAATTTCAGAAACGGATAACAGGAGCGTTATCATTTTGATCAACGTATTTTTCGAATTTTGAGCAAAGAATGGTCTCAAACGAGCAGGTGGGACTCGCAGTTGAAGAATACGACGTCAATTCTGTAAACGTAAACACGATAACTTGAAAGAAGAGGTCTGAATACGCCGGTTTAGTTTTTTTATCTGATATTTTTTTCTGACGATCCCAAGAATACCGATTCGTTTGCTTGGAAATTCCGTAGTTTGACACGAAGGTTCAGGGGGAATTTTGGAGAATCGTAAAGGTAACCAGAGGAATAATTTTTTTTATTCGGTATCTCAGATACTAATCGCCATATCCTGCTGAAATTCTGTGTCTCCATATGGGGCAACGATGAAATGAATTACATAAAAATTACGAAAAGCATTGCCGTGAAGGCAGGAGCTTTTGAGCGCTCGTACATGCACCTTGTAGGTGGATTCGCATTTTCCAGTTTTAGAAATCAATTGAAGGAATTTTCGACAGCTGTCAAAAAAATTATGAAACTTAGGCGAAACTCCAGACTTCATGTCAGTGCTTTAGGTGACCAATTTTTTTTCGATAATTCGCTAGAATTTTCTACGGTATCTATGGTCTTGGTGATGCGATTTGGACAAAATTTTGCACGTAGTTTGAAAACATTATTCCTCACCTAGGTGCAAAATTTCATTCCAATCAGATGAGTAGTTTCGAAACTATCAGGAAAATATTATTTTGAACGGCGATATTCACGGAACCCCTAGTCTAATTTTGCTCATTGATGAACGTGACCGCGATATTCGCGATCCAAACCCACCCTGAAAATTTCAAGTTCCTAGGCCTTTCCGTTCAAAAGTTACGATTTTCTATGGTTCTGGTCATGCGACCTGGACAAAATATTGCTTCAATATATCATTCTCGACTAAAATACAAAATTTCATCTCGATCGAATCCGTAGTTTCGAATTCATCGAGAAAATAAAATTTCAAACGACCGTATTTACGGAACCCCTTGTATAATGTTGCTCATAGATGAACGTGATTACAACATTCGAGATCCACACCTATCCTGAAAATTTCAAGTCCCTAGGCGTTTCCGTTCAAAAGTTACAATTTTCTATGGTTTCTATGGTTCTGGTCATGCGATCTGGACAAAATTTCACATGTAGCTTGAACACCTCATTTTCCATTTGATTGCAAAATTTCATCTTGATCAAATCTGTAGTTTTCAAGTAATCAGGGAAACAAAACTCGAACGGCCATATTTACGGAACCCCTGGTGGAATTTGGCCCATTAACGAACTTAACCGAGTTATTCGGGAACTGAACCCACACTGAAAATTTCAAGTCTCTAGGTTGTTCCGTTCGAGAGTTATCGTGCTTACGGCCGGACGGACGGACGGACAGACTCGAATTTTCCGACGGATTCGGCATCAGTGAGTCGAACATAGTCGATTGAGACCATTTTCGGCTCAAAATTCGAAAAATACAGACATCGTGACGAAATGATATAGCCCTCGTGTAAGTAGTACGAGCGCTCAAAAATTGAGCTTCATAGCTGAAAATTGGGTTTTTCTGATCTAGTGTTCAGAAATTGGATATTTTTCATATAATTCGGTGGTTCCAGATCTTCAAGTGTGGATTTTATGGAATGACATTTCTTGTCACAAACTGACAGCCTGTTTGATTCACAGAATTCTGTTAAGTTTCTTAATCTTCCGTTTGATAGTCTGGCTACGTGTTCAAAATGATCATTGAGTTGAACAGGGCCGGATTGTCACCCAAACGTTGATTGAAGAACTACTTAGGCGCTGGTCTGCTCGAAACGCGACGGACGACAGACGCGGAGACGCCTCCGTCAATTTCCGAATTATATGTTCGGGAAACCACGAGCACGGTCTTTCTGAACCGCATGCGACGTTCAGTCAGGGCTGGCGAGATTTGAAAGTTACACCGACAGCCTTCCGTATGACGTCACATCACGTCGTAGGTCGCGTGCAGAGGTTCGATGAGATCAGCGTCTTAATACTTCAAAACACCGGGTATTTAAAAATCCTGACGCGTTAACTATTAAGCTCTCCACTTGTAAACACCCTGTATGGGATCGTGCGCTATTTCTTCGGGCAACTCTTGACTTTTCCAGATGCCCTTTATCAGCCTAATCACCCTTTCAACAGATATTACTCCCCACTATCATTTCGTCACATTTCAGTCGGGGGTGTATCAGACCGACTACATCTGGAGACTGGTACACCGGAGTTATGAATGGTGAAACTCTGTCATTGGCGTAAAACGTTAGTCAACTTTGGAGTCACGAGTATTCTCGGCTATTTCAGTTCCGTATTGTGCATGGTCTGAACATTTTCCTCTCCCCCAAGTTCACATTGCTGACGGTTATGTATCATTGAGGTAATTTCTTTTGCTATTGTTCCACTGTTCCACATGAACCAGATACGAACTTGCTCCATTTAGATTTGTTGTAAACTTTCAACAAGTGTTCAACCTTCGAGCGTTCGTGTATTCTCGCGAGTTTGATGTATGATATATCGGTAGACCAAACACCCTGTATATATTATTAAATTTGATCTATGAAAGTGATAATTTCCGAACGTCAGTAGCTCAGTTGTCAGATCACTATTCGATAATCTGGTTGAAGTAAATAGTAAATATATATTTTTTCCATTGGATTTAATCAACAATTTTCATTTCAGATTTTACTTTAGGTATGTACGATAACTGCTTCGGAAATGGACCGTTTTTGTTCAGATTGAATGACAACGGATCTGGCCCCAATCTATTGACTCAGGTGAGCTATAAATCGAATATTTTGCGAATATTTCAAGAGTAGGTAGCACAAATTATAAATTGTAATATCACAAGAGAGTAGGAATGAATCAAAAATATTTTGGCAGATTTTCTGAAACTTGTTTGAATAATATTTATTATTATTGTTATTCGTTGTCATCGAATGATGATGACCCAAATAGACGTCAAATGCAAAAAAAAACAAGGTGACAAGGTGACCCAGGCTGAAACCGTTAAACGTTCAGGATCCTTCGGGAAAAATAAGATTTTTTTTATTCTCATAACAGTCATAACCATGTGTCGTTTGATTTCGGCTGATTTCGATAAAAATTGGTATACTTTCTTGCGGAAATAATATCATAAGAATTGAATTATTGATTCCTGTGGCGTCCCACAATGTGATTTGAATGAATTATTGTACACCACTATTTTTTTCGTATGTTTATCCCTTTTCTTGGATTTTTTCAGGTTTAGAATTTCGTTCAGAAAATTGAGTCAAAAGACATTGTATTTAATCGCAATTACCTCATCCCAGACCCCGAAACGGTCTTTTTCGATATTTATCATGAATTTTGAGGTCCCCAGGAGCTGTCAGATTTTTGACAAATTTCTCGTAAAATTCTCGAAACCTAGAGAAAAACGTATCGTGAAGCTGGTTAATCTTCATAAATCATCACTCACCTCTTTCTCCATCTAAAATCACCTCTATTTCTAATTCAAACCTGTTCCGCTGGATAAAATGAATGAAGAATATTAGAAAATGTTCGTCATGACAGGTCGATAGAATTTCGCACAAAACTTATCAAAATTTAATGAAAATTCTTGAAAACGGCTCGCTGTAGTTTAAGAATCGTTTGAGGATCAATTTTTAATTCGTTTCAGGGCGAATTAAGTTGCCTCGATAAACGGCAGATGAATTCTGTGATTCTCGAACTTATTCAGGTTTCGAATTTCGTTCATAATTCCCTGAAAATTATCGAAAACTGCCTAAGGTGGGATTATAGATTTGAAAAACATTGCATTTAATCGTAATTGCTTCATTTCAGACCCCGAAACGGTTTATATTTCGATATTTGAACATTAATTTGCAGGTGCCCAGGAGCTATCAGATTTTCGACAAATTTCTAGTAAAATTCTTGAAACCTGGAGAAAAACGTATCGAGAAGCTGGGAAATCTTTGTAAATCATCACTCATCCCTATTTATATCTGTCCTCACCTCCATTTCTATTTCAACCCTCTTCTACTTGATAAAATGAATGGAAAATATTAGAAAATGAGCGTCAGGAGAGGTCGATGGAATTTCGCACAAAACTCTTCGAAATCGATAGAAAATTACTGAAAAGTGCTCACTGTGATTTCAGAAATGTATAAGCATCAATTTTTATTTGTTTCAGGGCAAATTAACTTGCCTCAATAACCGTAAGATGAATTGGGCGATTCTCGGAATTTTACAGGTTTCGAATTTCGTTCCTAATTCCCTGAAAATGATGCCAAGGCTGTGATGGTAGGATTGAACGACATTGAATTAAATCGTTATTACCTCATTTCAGAACCCCTATTTTTCGATATTTGAACATAAATTTCCAGTTCCCCAGGAGCTGTCTGATTTTCTACAAATTTCTCGTAAAATTCTCGAAACCTGTGGGAAAAACGAATTAACGTAGGTGAATTCTGTTAATTTGGACTTTTTCAGGTTTCGAATTTCGTTCATAATTTCCTGAAAATTATCGAAGAGTGCAAAAGCTGGAGAATAAGACAGTGTATTGAATCGTAATAACCCCATTTCAGACCCCGGAACGGTTTATTCTTCGATATTTGAACATAAATTTGCAAGTCCGCAGGAGCTATCAAATTTTCGATAAATCTCTCGTAAAATTCTCGAAACCTGGAGAAAAACTTATCGTGAAGCTGGGAAATTTTTGTTAATCATCACTCATCCCTATTTCCATCTGTTATCACCTCCATTTCTATTTCAAACCTGTACCATTTGCTAAAATGAATGAAAAGTATTGGAAAATCAACGTCATCCCGGAAAATTATCGAATACTGCCAAAAGTGGGGTGGTAAAGTTGAAAGCCTACTATATTTGAACATACATTTGCAGATCCCCAGGAGCTGTCGAAATTTCGATGAATTTCTCGTAAAATTCTCGAAACTTAAAAAAAATTCCTCATGAAAATCATCTATTACCCCTAATTCGATTTGTATTCACCTCCGTCTTTACTTCAAACCGGTTGAAAATTGACCTCTTCGGAATTTCGTTCAGAATTCACCAAAAAGGATAGAAATTCTATGATAACTGCTTTTCGTGGTTTTTCATTCGTTTCAGCTCTCAAAACTGGCTCTTTATTTGATTTCGGAGACACTTTTTGATGACGACGGTCGACCAATTAATTATTCGCCTCAATAAACGTCAGATGAATATTCAATTTTATACAATAATGGTTTTTTTTCAAACGTACAGAAAGAACGTCATATTTTGACTGACCGGATCATCGAAAAGCTCTACTTCCCCTCCGCCGGAGGGAAAGGTGTTGCTATGTCAACGATAAATTCCATTTCCGTACGCCGTAGGGAAAATGTAATTAACTATCAAAATTAATTTTGCGAGACAACCGTAACTAGGCAAACTTTCTATTGATCACTCAATTAAAACGATCGTAAATATAAAACTAATCTCCAGATTTCAATGAATTTCAAAGCGTTTGAAAAAAATAACATATTCCATTCGGAGGAGAAGTTACTTTTCATAGCTCGCTTTCAATTACCCGCCTCACGGTAAACACAAGCTCGCCATGAAAAGTGACACTTTTCCTCCTTATGAAATAATATACTATTTTTTTCAAACGTAAAGAAAAAACGTCATATTTCGACTGACAGGATCATCGAAAAGTTCCACTATTCCTCCGCCATAGGGAAATAAGTTGCTTTTTCAACAATGAATTACATTTCCGTACGCCGGAGGGAAAAGTGTCGCTATGTATCGATGAATTAGTTACTACGAACAAATCTTGTACTTCATGTCCGTCAAAATCAAAATTAATTTTGCATGACAACCGTAACTAGGCAAATTTTGCATTGATCACTCAAGTATGAAGATTATAAGTCTAATCTGAAGGTGGATTTCCAGATTTCAAAACGTTTGAAAAAAAAAATAACATATTCCATTGAGAGAAGTGACTTTTTATGGCTCGCTTTCAATTATTCAATACGTTCGGCGGGTAAACCCAGGCACGCCATGAGAAGTGACACTTGACACTTCTCCTCCTTATGAAATAATATATTCTTTTTACACTTTTGACGAAAAAGTAATACATTCTTGCCAGATTAAACTAATTCTTGTTTTCTGAACATCTTTTGTTTTCTTCATAATGATCTTTTTTCATAACGTTCAACGTTCGTTGCTTTCCGAGTTGGAGAACTATTTCGTGGAAACTTTGCATTTCCGAAGGCAGAGTTTATGTAGTTGTTCGACATAATTAATAATGACATGGCCTGCTTGAGGAAATCATTTCTGAAATTATCATGCACATTCTGATGGTGTTCCTGAATTTATGGCTATAAGATATTGATAAACGGGCCGCAGTACGATCGTAAAGGATAACCTTTTAACGGGAGTATGGAAAGACAGTTAAATTAGAGAATCGGATGCGGTTTTATCATTCCGTTAATTCGGGGGAAGTTCCGGGAAATTTATTCGCGAAATGCGTGACCTGTCAACTACGTAAGCCGCGGCATTTAAATGGGAACTCCATTATTTATGTACAATAACAAGTCGCATATCCTGAGCCTCATCTTTCTTGAACTTCCGCGTGTGATTCTTCGATCGTAATTCATTCCGATCGCCCCGTAGGTGCTGCGACAAATGCATGTGCCTTCGATGTCGAGAAGACTTTCGGTTCATTATTTTCGATCGTTTTGTCCTGGAAAAAAGCGGGAAAAAACGCCGTAAAATCGGCACAAAGCTCTGTTATGGGGACTTTTGATGACTGGCGAGTAGGTTCATTGAAACTGTTGATTTGAAAAATACTCAGGGAATTTAGGGGTTCAGGAATTGGGAGCTCCAGACACATTTCTTGCATGTTATCATGCGCAGTCTCCAATTACACGATGCAGAAGAATAAAGAACCACTTCTGGTTCTTTATTCAAAGAGAAGAATAGGCATTCACATTTCTATAGAGAAACTGTACCATTTTCTGCACTGTGTCATATGGACTCAACAGAGGGTATTCATAATCGGGGAGGTCGATAATTTCTGCAACCTCAAGAACGATGAGAACAGTAGTTGGTATTTTATCAATTTTTTTCAAGAAAATTTCTCCATTGAAACGTTCCTGTTTGAATAGCGTCGGGGCGTTACGTAACACGTTTAGAGAATCGAACTTCAAAGCGTTGCCAAGCGTTATTCATGATATTTCTGTATAATTTGAGCAGGCCGAAGAAATAATGACACAGCTATCTGTAAACGTACATTTAATTCAAGAATAACCAAATCAAGAAGAAATATCTAATACGAAGTGTTCAATATAATATTATGCTGATACGAGTACTGTTTCATTCATGAATGAAATACCCTCAGAAATTCCGAAAAATAGTGAAACTGGGAACTGAGTAATATGCCAAGCACGACACAAGAAGCGGCAACATCGCTGCTCTTATCATTTGAGTGATCTTTTTTACTTGGAAATTTTTTTTGTGATATAAATTCTAAAATTCCACACTTCCTATTCTGAATGATAATACAAATAATCGAATATACCGTGAATTCATTGAGTATCCCACTACAATTTTTGACTGTCGTGATCTTCGAATAACAAATTGGCGAAGGAGCTGGTTCGAATTAATCATAGTCCCTTTCCTATTAATTATTTCGGGAAATTCATTTTCGGGTCAATGATAAGCTTTTAAGTATGTTGGTATACTAAGTTGAATTAGAAGGATTATACCCAGAAAGAATAATTTCTTCTCTTCAACTTGCTTTTTGGTAACAGAATGACTAAACAGACTGTCTGGATCAGGATACGAATCAACTTTATCTCGGAAATGGCGAGGCGTACAGGTTGGACAAAAATACTTATCACTTGAGTATACGTAGAAATGATTTTGAAGTTCGTAATTCGACCGCTGGAGGAAGAAAGTGCTGTAAGAAAAAATCAAATTCTCGGAAGTAGATCGATGAGCAATAACTTTGATTATTTCCTTCCTATTAATTTTGACCAATCGCTATCAAGAATTAGTATGTCAAATATAAATTCCAAGTGGAAAAATCACTTAACAACTGTCAACTTAGCTGTCAGCAGTTTTTCCGGAAAAAAAATTGGAAAAATTTCATGCAAGTTTGACAAGTTGCGTGGTAAAAACAAACTTGATGGTTTCTACGCTGTGTTGCTATGTACCGTAACCAACAACAAAGATCGCAAACAACGCTTACGAATTTATTAATTTTTGAGCGCTCGTACAACTTACACGAGGGCTATATCATTTCGTCACGATGTCTGTATTTTCAGAATTTTGAGCCGAAAATGGTCTCAAACGATAGAGTTCAACTCACTGATGACGAATCCGTCCAAAAATTCGAGTCTGTCCGTCCGTCCGTAAGCACGATAACTCTCGAACAGATCAACCTAGAGACTTGAGATTTTCAGTGTAGGTTCTGATCCCAAATGCCTCGGTTGAGTTCGTTAATGGGCAGAATTCCACCAGGGGTTCCGTAAATATGGCCGTTCAAAATTTTGTTCTCCTGATTACTTTGAAACTACAGATTCGATCAGAATGAAACTTTGCACTCAAATGGAGAATGAGGTGTTCAAGCTACATGTGAAATTTTGTCCAGATCGCATGACCAAAACCACAGAAACCATAGAAAATTGTAACTTTTGAACGGACACGCCTAGGGACTTGAAATTTGCAGGATAGGTGTGCGTCTCGATTGTCGTGATCACTTTCATCTATGAGCGAAATTATACTAGGGGTTCCGTAAATATGGTCGTTTGAAATTTGGTTTTCTTGATCATTTCAAAACTACAGATTCGATCGTGACGAAATTTTGTATAATAATGAAGAATGATATATTCAAGCTACACTTTCCCAGATCACATGACCAGAACCATAGAAACCATAGAAAATTGTAACTTTCGAACGGAAAGGCCTAGGGACTTGAAATTTTCAGGATAGGTGTGGATCTGAAATGTTGCGTTCACGTTTATCAATGAGCAGAATTTTACTAGGAGTTCCGTAAATACGGTCGTTTGAAATTTTGGTTTCTCGATAATTTCGAAACTACGGATTCGATCGAGATAAAATTCCATATTTCAATCGAGAATGATATATTAAAGCAATATTTTGTCCAGATCGCATGACCAGAACCAGAGAAACCATAGAATATTGTAACTTTTGAACGGAAAGGCCTAGGAACTTGAAATTTTCAGGGTGGGTTTGGATCGCGAATTTCACGGTCACGTTCATCAATGAGCAAAATTAGACTAGGGGTTCCGTAAATATGGCCGTTCAAAATATTCTGTTCCTGATAATTTCGAAACTACCGATTTGATTGGAATGCAATTTTGCACCTAGCTGAGGAATAATGTATTCAAACTACGTGCGAAATTTTTTCCAGATCGCATCACCAAGACCATAGATACCGTAGAAAATTATAGCGAATTATCGAAAAAAAATTGATAAGCTGAAGCACTGACATGAAGTTAGAGTTTCGCCTAAGTTTCAGAATTTTTTTGACAGGTGTCGAAAATTCCTTCAATTGATTTCTAAAACTGGAAAATGCGAATCTACCTACCAGGTACATGTACGAGCGCTCAAAAGCTCCTGCTTTCACGGCAGTGCTTTCCGTAATTTTCAACTGAAACTCAAAATGAATCGGTTTGGAAATTTTTCCGAAAGTAATATTAATGCGGCTGTTGAAAACAGTGTTCCACTAAATACTCAAAAAATTCACACATAAAATGTTCATTTAACTCAGGAAATAATCTTACCAAATATCCCTCGGGCATCTAATTTTTCCTGTGGAAAAATTGGAACACTCGTTTCTAAGTAATCTGTTTTAACAAATACGTCAATAACGTCTTCGACTCGGATTTTTAAAACCACTCTCGCTCATGCTATTGTTGAAACAAATTACTTAGAAACTCGTTTTTTCGAATTTTTCCGGAAAAATTAAATGCACTAGGGATATTACCCCCGATTAAACTATTTGATAGCCTTGGGTGATACCCCCATTTTCCTCTGTGATTTTTTATCGTATCTGTCAGAATGAGGTTGGGAAAGTTAATATAATGGGTGATTTTTTAAGAGCTTGAGAACTTTTTTTAAAAAAAAAACGCATAAAATTTGCAAAATCTCATCGGTTCTTTATTTGAAACGTTAGATTGGTCCATGACATTTACTTTTTGAAGATAATTTCATTTAAATGTTGACCGCGGCTGCGTCTTAGGTGGTCCATTCGGAAAGTCCAATTTTGGGCAACTTTTTCGAGCATTTCGGCCGGAATAGCCCGAATTTCTTCGGAAATGTTGTCTTCCAAAGCTGGAATAGTTACTGGCTTATTTCTGTAGACTTTAGACTTGACGTAGCCCCACAAAAAATAGTCTAAAGGCGTCAAATCGCATGATCTTGGTGGCCAACTTACCGGTCCATTTCTTGAGATGAATTGTTCTCCGAAGTTTTCCCTCAAAATGGCCATAGAATCGCGAGCTGTGTGGCATGTAGCGCCATCTTGTTGAAACCACATGTCAACCAAGTTCAGTTCTTCCATTTTTGGCAACAAAAAGTTTGTTAGCATCGAACGATAGCGATCGCCATTCACCGTAACGTTGCGTCCAACATCATCTTTGAAAAAATACGGTCCAATGATTCCACCAGCGTACAAACCACACCAAACAGTGCATTTTTCGGGATGCATGGGCAGTTCTTGAACGGCTTCTGGTTGCTCTTCACTCCAAATGCGGCAATTTTGCTTATTTACGTAGCCATTCAACCAGAAATGAGCCTCATCGCTGAACAAAATTTGTCGATAAAAAAGCGGATTTTCTGCCAACTTTTCTAGGGCCCATTCACTGAAAATTCGACGTTGTGGCAGATCGTTCGGCTTCAGTTCTTGAAATGTCAAAGCATACTGAGCAAATACTAATGCATGAAAATCCTAACCTCAAAAAAATCTGAGCAAATACTAATGCATGAAAATCCTAACTTCAAAAAAATCACCCGTTACTTGGGTGCA
This sequence comes from Aphidecta obliterata, assembly GCA_963966015.1. Classification (NCBI taxonomy): domain Eukaryota; kingdom Metazoa; phylum Arthropoda; class Insecta; order Coleoptera; family Coccinellidae; genus Aphidecta; species Aphidecta obliterata. The sequence continues at coordinate 9,526,706 of OZ014430.1, read as the reverse complement.
AAGAAATCGGCCCACCTAAAATTCGACCCAATTTCAAATGATTATTTCTCGGAATCCGCTAGTCGGATACTGATAATTTGTTTTTTAAATTGTAGGTGAATAATGTTGTGTTAAGATACTTTTTTTCGCAATTGAATTTCAGCATATACGGGGTGCAAGATTGGAAAGAAGATTTATTCCCCGACTTTGACACACCCTGTGGATAAAAGGAACAGCAATAACGAATGCCAAATAAAATCGGACTGAAGTACCATCTCTTCTGGTCGTTTTATTCTTTTAATCATGTATTTATCTCTAATATTACGGAAATTACAGTGTTTCCAAATTAGCTGATACCTTGGAAGCCCAGTGAAAAAACATTGAAAATAACAGGTTTTTCCTAAAACTAAGTTATTTTGATAGCGGGTATGACCTCCCCTCGCCCTCATAACATCCCTCATACGATTAGGCATACATAGGGTAAACACTCCAGTTATTGACCCCTTAAGCCAACTGTCCCAATAGAATATGAATAATTTTTTATTTGGGTATGAAATGAAAATATTTCTTTTTCGAGGTTATGTGTTTATACTCGATTCAAATTGTAGGACTTAATGGATATTTAAGTCTTATTTTGGTGACTAGGATTGGTAATTAATAACACTGATTAATACTGAACTCTATTTATTTGCTTATGCACAACTCTGAATCAACTTGTAACTCAAACTCTTAGGTTATACGATATACTCGCAAAGCTTGCTAGTAATCGACTGACTTTACCCTTGCGACTTGCGACCTTAGCTTACATCCACCCCGGTACTTGAGATAAGAAGCCGGCGCTAACGGTTTAATATGTGTCGACAAAGCTTATTCTTTACACAAATTAACAACCGAAAGTGGAAAAACCTGTTCAGAAGAAGCTTTAAAACACATCGTTAACATCATGTGTCAATTTTCAGTGATTGACACTGTAAAATCTATTGTTGACACCACCTGATACAGTTATTGACATACTGTTGTCTCTCATATTTTCAATCAGCTGAACAAGGATGTGAATAGGTATAATATATAATAATGGATCTTTCACTATAAGATTTATTTATAAGTTTTGCATTGAAAAATATTCGAAATGGAAACCTTTTCTATGAAGCCATATTTCAATAAACATTAAATATGGAATTTTCATGCACAGGAAATGCATTTAATACCAATTAAATCCAGATTCTTTTTGCAAATGGGACACAAGCCCTCGGAAAGGCCTAGGGACTAGAAATTTTCTGGATAGGTGTGGATCTCGAATCTCACGATCACGTTTATCAATGAGCAAAACAGAAACCGAAACCGGTCTACGACTGCAAATGATGAATTTCGTTGGTATCTGGGATACATGAATTGTTTTGTTGGCTTGCTTATTAGTTCATCTAGTAATATTTTTCGAATTTCATCCCTGAATTCGATAATTTCAGATAAACAGCCGTATATTATTCTTCTTGCAATATAGTTATTGACACGTGGAAATTCACAGAGATTGACACCGGTGTCAGCAACTAGCTAGAACAATATTAGATAAAGTTTAATCATTTTTCAGTATTCATTGAGAAATTGAGGCCTGAATAATAGCAATACGGACTAATTTTGCAATATTTGACTACGGCAGTTATTGACATAGTATGTCAATCACTATTCATTCACATAATTTCAAAGGCAATTATTGACACCCACAAAAAACCGCGAAACCTTCAACCAAATAGATTTTAAGTTATGAAAAAGTATTTATTGAAGAGTTTCAATAATTCAAACAAAAATTATGCTTCAGACAAAAATTAGAACTATTAAAAAAATGTTATGAACTTGAGTTAAGTACCTTGAGAAAATGGCAGTATTTTTCTTATTGCAATGATCGTCAGCACGCTGCACATTGATAATTATATGGTGAATTAGGAATGCAAACCTAACCCAAATTAACACTAACAGTCCAAACTTGAAAAATTAAAATTTTTTTTTCAAAGCCTCCATGTTTTCAAGGCAACCATCCAATTCTTATAATTCAAATATGGAAATGAGGGTGTCAATCACTGATAGGGTGTCAACAACTGTACCTTTTAACCTACGTACGGAGAAGCCGTGGTGTTCATTTGAATGATTTTATCTTTCATACAAAATGGCATGATGTAAACTTTCAAATAAAAAAAAAATGGTGTCTCACTGAATAATTTATGTGTTGTTCTTAATGTTCAAATGGTATAATTCCTATTGGAAACCCCTTCATTATATTGAAATGATGACTGCGTATTCAACAGCTGTTCTTGATTTGGTATATATGTAAGTACATATACTGAGAGCTGTGTCATATTTAATTTCTTCGGCCTCCTCACCTCATAAAGGAATATCAAGAATAACGCTTGTCAATGCTGTAAATCTCTATTCTCTTGTGATCTCGGCAATAGGTCAGAACTTGTTACGTCACGTCCCGGCGTGCTTCTGCAATATTCAAACAAGAAGGTTTCTTCCAAGAAATTTCCCCGAAAAAAAATTACTAGTTTTCTCATCATTCTGGAGGTTATGGTGTTTTTTCCATAAATTAGTGACCTCCCCGATTATAAACAACCTCTGGTAGATAAAAACTATCGAACTTTCTTATCGTCGAATCATCAGTTAGCGGCTCACGAACAATTTCTGCCTATGAAGGTCAATAATTACATCAATTCAGGAAACCCATTTTATAGTATTCGGTCCTGGCTTCATAACGAAAATGCAACGGCAGTAAAAATAAATGAAATGGCATTTTGGTAGTTAATAAATCATTTCGCGAAAGGCCAAAAACGGTATACAGAATCGCGAATCGACTTTACGTCATAATAGCCAGATTCACAGAAAAACCTATAATAATTTCGAAAACCCGCCTTCGCTGAATGCGATGCCCTGAAGAACGAAAGGTACGAGATTTAAGGGTTATTGACGGTATCCTTTATGTACAGTTTCGGCAGTTTACTTTCACGATACCCGAAATAAATAACTTCCTGATTCATTCAGAAATTGCGTTCTCTCTTTTGGAAACGCAGATGAAAATAGAACTTTGCGTGTTGAAGAAGCTTTCCAAGGTTGTCCCAGAGAAAGGCGAGAAATACGAGCTAGGGGTTCATTCGAAACATTGAAAATTCAGGATGAAATAACATTGGCGGGTGAATTTTCTTGAGATTTTCACAATTCGGCTTGTTGCAATCGCCGGTTCCTTACGGATTTCAACTTCGTATCACGTCGAAATTCGTAACTTCGAATGTTTTCGAATTTTGATTAGATATTAGGAGATTTGTTGGATTTTTTTAGACAAAAATTTTTGATGGATTATGATGTTAAGGTGTGAACAGACATGCTCCGAATATCGTACCGAACCGAATTCAAATTGCACCTCTACGTGCGATGAATTTGATTCGCTCTCGCGGGGTACGCGACACGGTTCGGTACGATATTCGCAGCATGTCTGTACACACCTTTAGACGTGTGTTACACGATCAGTCTGACATCAGTTCAGTCCGTCATTCTGATCAGAATAATGTGAAACTGAATAGAGCTCCATACACCAGCTGAATATATGTCATATCTGATACGTGGCGAGCCTAATTCGTAAATATATCATTGCGTTCATGGTTAACCTCGAGCCAGATACGGTGCGATAAGAAGTTCGTACAAATCAAATCTGCAGGTATCAAATCCGTCCGTTAGTGGTGTAAAATCCTACATTTCAGACAAATCTGATCTGGCGCGTGGTCTTTAGTTCACCTAAAAGACCACTAACCGACGGATTTGATACCACGAATCATGCATGCAGATCTGGCACGCGTGTTGGTATGTTGATCAATGGACAGGGAAAGATTTAGTTCGTCCGATCTGGATCTGTCGAATCAAATCTCTACGTATCAGAACTGTACGGATAATCCGCCCGTCTATGGGGCGCTAACATCTATTTTGAGTGGGAAACGTTTTATTCCTCGTTTTTTTGAAACACGATAATTCAAAAAACGTGGAATGAAACGATTCCTATTCAAAATGGTTATTCAGTTTTACATTATTCTGATCAGACTGACGGACTGAATTGATGTCAGACTGATCGTGTAACACCACTCTTAGAAAGGTTGAAAATGCGATGGGTCTATCCAAATTACTCTAATTCTTTTTCAGTGTTCTAGGTATTGAACGAAAAAATATTTGAACATTTGGTCGAGGTACCTGTGTAGGATTTATGAAGTATGATAAAATTTTACATACTTAGGTATAAGATAAACCCCTCTTATTAGCCAGATTATTCAAAGATAAAAACGAAAGAACTGACTACCAACTTTTATTTGCTGTTATAGAAATATTTTTGGCGATTTTCTACTTTGATATATCAATGAAACGTTATGTTTTGCACAATTTTGTTTAGAAAAAATACCAATAAATTATTCAAATATGTATTCATTCGTTATTTCGAATATTTTCTTTTATTTATTCCCGACAAGTTTTTCGTCCTGGGAGAAATAGAAGAATTTTCTATCTTATCTGAATTATAAAACAAAATTTTATCGTCAAACATACAAAGTTGTAATAGAATTATCCGATACTTGATGGAAATCCATGATCAAACTTACAATAGAATAACTAATATGATATCCACTACATTGGGTTAAATTCCACGACACGTGTTTCGATGTCACAGCATCATCTTCAGGTGGTTGAGATATAACTAAATTAATTCTCTAAACTCTAAAGCTACCTACTGATACAAACAAATCTCATCATTAGGTGAGGGTAATGGTTAATCCTATGCGCAACTCCTTGTGTGGGATGAATATTTAATGATATCTCAATGACGACTTTCAAGTATGAAATTATGCTTATCTTACCGCTATTAAGTGAGAAGATCTGTTAACGTTATTTTTTTTCCATAATTCAGAAAAGTGACAAAAATTTTTACTCCCAAAAAAATTCACTGATGGTGAATTGTTCAAGTCAACTTGATCGTTAAATAAAAAAATTACGAGAAGCACTGCCGTGAAGGCAGGAGCTTTTGAGCGCTCGTACATGCACCTTGTAGGCAGATTCGCATTTTCCAGTTTTAGAAATCAATTGAAGGAATTTTTGACTGCTGTCAAAAAAATTCTGAAACTTAGGCGAAACTCCAGTCTTCATGTCGGTGCTTCAGCTGATCAATTTTTTTCCGATAATTCGCTAGAATTTTCCACGGTATCTATGGTCTTGGTGATGCGATCTGGACAAAATTTTGCACGTAGTTTGAATACATTATACCTGAGCTAGGTGCATAATTTCATTCCAATCCGATCGGTAGTTTCGAAACTATCAGGAAAAAAATATTTTGAACGGCCATATTTACGGAACCCCTTTGCTCATTGATGAACGTGACCGTGAAATTTGCGATCCAAATCCACCCTGAAAATTTCAAGTTCCTAGGCCTTTCCGTTCAAAAGTTACAATTTTCTATGGTTTCTATGGTTCTGGTCATGCGATCTGGATAAAATATTGCTTCAATATATCATTCTCGATTAAAATACAAAATTTCATCTCGATCGAATCCGTAGTTTCGAATTTATCGAGAAAACAAAATTTCAAGCGACCGTATTTACGGAACACCTTGTATAATGTTGCTCATAGATGAACGTGATCACGACATTCGAGATCCACACCTATCCTGAAAATTTCAAGTCCCTAGGCGTTTCCGTTCAAAAGTTACAATTTTCTATGGTTTCTATGGTTCTGGTCATGCGATCTGGACAAAATTTCACATGTAGCTAAAACACCTCATTTGCCATTTGAGTGCAAAATTTCATTTCGATCAAATCTTTAGTTTTTGAGTAATCAGGGAAACAAAACTTTGAACGGCCATATATACGGAACCCCTGGTGGAATTTGGCCCATTAACGAACTTAACCGAGGCATTCGGGAACTGAACCCACACTGAAAATTTCAAGTCTCTAGGTTGATCCGTTCGAGAGTTATCGTGCTTACGGCCGGACGGACGGCCGGACGGACGGACGGCCGGACGGACGGACAGACTCGAATTTTCCGACGGATTCGTCATCAGTGAGTCGAACATAGTCGTTTGAGACCATTTTCGGCTCAAAATTCGAAAAATACAGACATCGTGACGAAATGATATAGCCCTCGTGTAACTATTACGAGCGCTCAAAAACAGACGATTTCCATCTCAAGACAAAAGGTTCAATATTCTACTTTTATTTTCCGTCTGCAACATTTCGAAGTCTTCTTCAAAAGCATGATTATTAATTTTCAAATGATCCGCGTATGCCGAATTTATTGTTGTTTTACTAATGAATTATTCATATTTTAGCAAATTCTTATTATTTCCTAGAAGTTCAGTAAGTAGGTATGTTACGAAAAATTTCACGTATCATATTCATTCAACAGATATTTCAGTCCTTCTTATAAGAATAAATTCAAATTTTCGAGCTTCGTCCCATTTAAAACATTAATTGAAAAAAACTGTAGGTGTGGTAACTTGATAAAAATATTGAAGCTGCATTTGAGCTCTTTTTGAAAGGTTTCTATAAAACAATCATTCGGATTTCGAAATACGAAGTGATGTTTTACCCTGGACAAGTTGAATGAGGAATAACATGTGTCCGGTCCTGGAGCATCGAAATCATTAATATCTCGTTCTTTCGATCTCAACATGTGCCGACAACGTCCCAAAATTCAATAAATTGCGGCAATTAGTTTCGTTGTAATGATAGTCATAGTATTTCCATGAATTCGAAGAATCACCCTGTATATTTCTGAGGAAACCAAGAAATTAATTTTTTACTGTCCATCTGTACTCACCAAGTCCTTTTCTACCTCTTCTTCTTCGTCTTCTCTGTGCGGCGCCCGCTCCGGGCTGAACTGAGGCCATGCGGCCCATTGTTCCTCCTCATACTGCTTGAGAGACTCAGTCCCGCAGACAAGCAGACAGAAATGCCGCAAGTCGACCAGGAGGAGTCCCCTTCACCATAGGAATAGTGGGTGTTGGGTTTCCTAGGTGTGTTGTCCTCAGATTAGTGAGGTCATTACAACTGAACAAAATGTGTTCAGCAGGTGGTCAGTCAAAGTGCCGGTCACCAGACTAAGCTGTCTTCTCTCTAGTGCCAGGGGTCTCCTGACCTCAGGTCCACAGGAAGCCTCGACTGCCTGAGACCAACTCCCGTACTCCTCTCCGAGTAAAACTTCCTGTCCAGCCAACTTCTGAAGAAGTTTCTGACAGATTTCCGACAGACTGGCAGTGCGGGTTCCGGACCAACAAACTCTGATCGGGCCCCCTGCTTCGCCAGTGTATCTGCCTTCTCATTTCCAGGTATCTCCGCATGAGCCGGACACCAAAAAACTTTCAAAAAGTTGACGGAACCAAGCTCACGCAGAGCTTTCCTGCATTCTCCTACTAACAAGGAGTCAACTCTTACATCAGAAAGGAATTTCAGTGTTCCCTGACTGTCACGGCACATATGAATGTGTTTCCCAGAGTGTCCCCTGCGAATACACTCCAGCGCGCAGACAAGAACCGCATACAGCTCAGCCTTCACTATGGAGCAGTTCTTCCCCATAGGGATAGCTCGATTGAATCGAGGTCCCACAATTCCAGCTCCAGACCCTGTTAATGACACAGAGCCATCAGTAAACCAGGTGGGACCTTCAGGCAAAAGAAGCCTGTTTAGTGAGGACCATAGATCTCTGTCAGGAACAACTACCCTGTAGAGCTCGTCAAAGCAGAAACTAGCTCCCGCGTGGTCCCCTCTATGGAGAATGGATGCGTTTACATCCTCCACCATTTTGGGAGCCCTCGCGTGCCCTTAAAGAGTCCAGATCACGCCATTGTCCCCGTTCCCAGACCCTGAAAGCTGTCTTCATAGCTACCTTCTTCACAACCAGATGTTATGGTGGAAGACCTAGCAAACACTCCATCGCTGCCGTGGGGGTAGATCTCAGAGCGCCTGTAATACTTAGACAAGCTTTCCTCTGGCATTTCGTCATACAACGATACAATTGCAGGCCTTCTCCATAGACGGCCACCACACCATTGAGGCATAGGTTAGGATAGGCCTCACCACAGCAGTATACAGCCTGTTCATAATGTGCGGTTTGAAGCCATATCCTTCACCAAGCACCCTTCTAGTAGACCAAAATATCACATTAGACTTATTCGTTTGGGACTCGACGTGTTTGTTCCACAAGAGTTTGCGGTCCAATATCACCCCGAGATATCGAACTTGTTCGGATAGAGTGGGCCCAACTCCACACAGACTAGGAAGTCTCGTGTTGCCCGGCACTCTCCTTCTGGTAAACAGAATCATCTCTGTTTTACCAGGATTTACCGAGAGCTCGTTTTCCAGGCACCACCGCTCAATCAAACGCAGAGCTTGCTGCATCAAATCCACAATGACCAATCGACCAGGAGCACATTCAGGACAAGATTCCACAATAGCGGCGACAACCCCGCCCTGCGGACATCCCCTTCCCGGTGTGCCCCAATGGTCGATCCACCCAGCCGAGCAATGATGCTACGAGTACTAAGCAGCGACTCCTTCCACCGACAGAGAGTAGGTGCCACGCCGTGCTTGGTCAACGCTGATTGCATCACTCCAAAACGCAGTGTTGTTGAATGCACCCTCTATAACTAGAAATACAGCTTGTGTGCACTCTTTATTATGTAGTCCGTCCTCAATGCGGTTGACAACCGAATGAAGAGCAGAATCAACTGATTTACCTAACTGGTATGCGTGCAGTGGTCTAGCCACTTAAGCAACCTCCCTGATGTATCTTTCTATCAACCTTTCGAGCGTCTTAACTAAGGAGGAGGAGAGGCTTATTAGACGAAAGTCATTCGCGATGGTTTTCCAGGTTTGGGTATGAAAATAACCCTTACCTTCATCCAGGACTGTGAAATGTGTTCTAAAGCCAGACTCGCACGAAGTATGTGGAGCAGTGGGCAAGACAGCACGTCCAGCCCCTTGGAAAGCAGTGCCCGGATGATGCCATCCTCCCCAGCTGCCTTGAAACTTTCGAAGCCGTTGATATCCCAACGTAATCGAGAGTATGTAACCACTTGTGAAGCCAGCTTCCAATCCTCACATGAGGCATGCCGAGGGCACTCACTTTGTGTGTTTCCATTCTCAACGAAGCCCGGATAGTGCGCCTCTAAAAGATGTCTCAAGCTTTCCTCCTCTGAGCATGTTTTGTGCCCCGTGGGAAGCTTTAAGTAGTCAATCCGTGGAGGGCCCCCTGCAGAGAGTACCCTCCTGAGCCGGTTAGCTTCAGGTGCGCCCTCGATGTCACTACAAAAGCGCCTCTACGAATCTCTTTTGGACTTTCTTATAAGTCCCTTGTATATTTTCAGGGCCGCTTTGTATTCGTCCCAGTCATTGGCAAGGCCAGATCTCATTGCCTTGATGAAGAGATGCCTGCTATCGCGTCTGGCATCATTTATTTCAGAGGTCCACCATTTCGTCTGACCCTTCGGTCTTCGAAAATGGGGACTGCAACTGCTGTGGTAGGCCGAGATAATGGACTCCTGTAGTTTGCTAGCTGCAGTGTCCAACCCTCTCGTAGTCCTAGGTTTGAGGTCCAAATATTTGGACTAATCTGTTTTCCTCGGGTTCCTGAAAATTTCCGGATCCCCTGAAGATCTTCTACCTTTAATGGTTTCTACCTCTAGTAAGAGTATGTAAAGTTACTCCATGGGGTGATAAATGAGTGTACGATAAGTAGAAGGACATCTTAATATTCCTTTTGAGATTTGATCGATTCTTTCTATGACGAAGGCTTTCTGTCGAGAAATTGACGAAAGGCCATAGTTCCTAAAAGATGGAAAAACTAAGAGTACTATTATTGAGCGCTCGTACGACTTACACGAGGGCTATATCATTTCGTCACGATGTCTGTATTTTTCGAATTTTGAGCCGAAAATGGTCTCAATCGACAAGGTTCGACTCACTGATGACGAATTCGTCGAAAAATTCGAGTCTGTCCGTCCGGCCGGCCGGCCGTCCGTCCGTATACACGATAACTCTGAACGGAATGTCCTACAAACTTGAAATTTTCAGGGTAGGTTCGAATCTCGAATGCCCAGTTAAGTTCGTTATTGGGCAAAATTCGCCGAGGGGTTGCGTAAATATGGCAGCTCGAAATTTTGTTTTCCTGATTACTTCGAAACTACAGATTCGATCGAGATGAAAATTTGCACTCTAATGGAAAATGAGGTGTTCAAGCTTCATGCAAAATTTTGTCCAGCTCGCATCACCAGAATCATAGAAACCATAGAAAATTGTAACTTTTGAACGGAAACGCCTAGGGACTTGAAATTTTCAGGATAGGTGTGGATCTCGATTGTCGTGATCACTTTTATCTATGAGCAAAATTATACTAGGGGTTCCGTAAATATGGTCGTTTGAAATTTAGTTTTCTTGATCATTTCAAAACTACAGATTCGATCGCGACGAAATTTTTTATACTAATGGAGAATGATATATTCAAGCTACATTTCTCTAGATCGCATGACCAGAAACATAGAAACCATAGAAAATCATAACTTTCGAACAGAAAGGCCTAGGGACTTGAAATTTTCAGGATAGGTGTAGATCTGAAATATGGCGTTCACGTTTATCAATGAGCAGAATTATACTAGGGGTTCCGTAAATAAGGTCGTTTGAAATTTTGTTTTCTCGATCATTTCGAAACTACGGATTCGATCGAGATAAACTATTGTATTTTAAACGAGAATGATATATTAAAGCAACATTTTGTCCAGATCGCATGTCCAGAACCATAGAAACCATAGAAAATTATAACTTCCGAAGGGAAAGGCCTAGGAACTTGAAATTGTCAGGGTGGGTTTGGGTCGCGAATTTCACGGTCACGGTCATGAGCAAAATTAGACTAGGGGTTCCGTAAATATGTCTGTTCAAAATATTTTTTTCCTGATAATTTCGAAACGACTCATTTGATTGGAATGAAATTTTGCACCTAGCTGAGGAATAATGTATTCAAACTACGTGCGAAATTTTGTCGAGATCGCATCACCAAGACCATAGATACCGTAGAAAATTCTAGCGAATTATCAAAAAAAATTGATCAGCTGAAGCACTGACAAAGTCTGGAGTTTCGTCTAAGTTTGAGAATTTTTTTGACAGCTGTCGAAAATTCCTTCAATTGATTTCTAAAACTGGAAAATGCGAATCTACCTACAAGGTGGATGTACGAGCACTCAAAAGCTCCTGACTTCACGGCAGTGCTTTTCGTAATTTTATTTAAGATGAAAATTTAAATGAAATGGGCTGTCACCTTATCGATAATTTCAAGACAAATTCACCCTTATTTTCTTTTATTCCAAATTATCACCTATCATACTTGCTCTCAATGAGTTGAACAAATCTAATATATAAAATTCTCGTGTCCACAGTGTTCGTTGCCATACTCCTCCGAAACAGCTTAACCGATTTTGATGAAATTTTTTGTGCTTATCCGGTATCTATAGGAATCGGCCAACATCTATTTTTCATCCCTCTAAATGTCAGGGGTAGTCCACCCCTAAATTTTTTTTTTTTATTTTTCAGACAACATTTCTAATTTCTATTTTTTTATGATACAACATACAAAAATACATACAATCCCCAATTTTCACCCTTCTACGATCAACCCTTATTTTTTAATAGCCAGAACAACGAGAGGCCGAAGGCCTCGAGCAATTTTGAAATTGCGAAAAAAGGGAGAGACCGGGGGCGCGAAGCGCCCCCCGCGTTTTCGAGAGGGAGAAACGGGCTTTCCTAAGGTGAGAGAGGCCGAAGGCCTCGAGCAATTTTGAAATTGCGAAAAAAGGGAGAGACCGGGGGCGCGAAGCGCCCCCTGCGTTTTCGAGAGGGAGAAACGGGCTTTCCTAAGGTAAGAGAGGCTGAAGGCCTCGAGCAATTTTGAAATTGCGAAAAAAGGAAGAGACCGGGGGCGCGAAGCGCCCCCCGCGTTTTCGAGAGGGAGAAACAAGCTTTCCTAAGGTAAGAGAGGCCGAAGGCCTCGAGCAATTTTGAAATTGCGAAAAAAGGGAGAGATATGGCAAAACAACGTTTGCCGGGTCATCTAGTTATGTATAAATTCCTTGAAATTTTTATCAGTCAGATTGGTTTATCTCATCCCTTCTATTTCCACATAGTTTCTGAAACCCAAATTCTGAAAAAATTTCCATGGTTCATCTGATAATATCACTTACCTGTTCAAATATTCCTCCAAAGGAATACCTGCCGATAAAAGATGTTTTCTTCCACTAATTTTCCTTAAAAGATCTTCACTGAAAACTCGTTGAATAACATAATATTATTTAACATATAACCAATCTTTCCTGAGAGCTTATCACTCTTATCAGGACCTCAAGAGCACCCGTGAATATTTAGTCAGTGTCGATCAGAGTTGCATTTTCTGTAACTCTCATAGATTTATGCCCTCAGTTCTTACAGATCCATCTAGAATCGACCCCTTAACTGGAAAACCGAAACTCCCACTCTTTGAATAATGTTAACAAAGAATTTTTCGACTAAAGAATAATATACGGCTGTGTATCTGAATTGATCGAATTCAAGAATGAAATTTGATAAAATTTTGGTTTCGATCCATATCAGATCTCATCAGTACGATTAGCAATATGATAAATTCGATGTGAGAAACGATATTTGAGACAGTTGGTCTTGGAACGGACAGGTGGCGGGATTTGGGAAATTTTCTCAGTACCACGTTGCCTTATGTTTTAAGGTCTTTTGTTTCTCACATAGAATTTATCATATTTCTAATCTTACTGATGAGATCTGATATGGATCGAAACCGGTCTACGATTGCAAATGATGAATTTCGTTGGTATCTGGGATACATGAATTGTTTTGTTGGCTTGTTTATTAGTTTATCTAGTAAAAAATTTTCAAATTTCATTCTTGAATTCGAAAGAATTTTTGTCAGCGTTGCCAGAGTGGAAGTGTAAAATTGTAGGATTTCGTCATCTCCATCGCACTCATTACTTCGGTATTTCGGTATTTGTCCAAAAAATATCAATGTTGGCATCACAACAAGCCGTAGTGCTCTGACAAAGCAATGTTTTAATACATCCACATCCAAATATAGGGCAACAACATCGTCCCATCGGAAGATTACCGCGTAACCAGATCGTTAACCACGATAGCGTGTGGTTTCAAATAGCTTATCTGGTTTTCCTCAAGATTCACGTGCGCGTACAACTTCATTTGCCGATATGCCTGCTGCATATTCCCGGATGTCCTTGCGGAACGACGCCGCTTGATTAGAACACGCAATTTTGGATTCATTGAATTCTTCCATCAAATACATAATAATATTCATTATGGTGCTGTGGGTACCGGGTTTCGGACTCTCGCGTGTTCGTCGTCGTCGCGAACGTTATCGAATGTAGGTCTACGCTGATTGAAAGGAAAAATGATGGGATGTTCAAGATCGAATGTGAGGGACGAGGGTGCATTGATGCAGCATCACTCGATATAAACAATAACACGATGAGAATTAGAACTCCGAGCCTTGCACAAGGAACTGGCAACGCCGCATTTGCTCGATCGGTGGTCTGATGCTCGGAGATAATCGTTTCGGAATGAGGGGATAATTGGAGATGTCATGAGAAACCATAATGTAATTATTCTAACTTACAATAGAATAACTAGTATGATTTCCACTACATTGGGTTAAATTGGGGTGGTTACCTTAACCACCTGAAGATGATGCTTCGCATCGAAACACGTGTCGTGGAATTTAACCCAATGTAGTGGAAATCATACTAGTTATTCTATTGTAAGTTTGATTATGGATTTCCATCAAGTATCGGCTGATTCTATTAGAATTATGTAATTATTCTTTTGAGAATTTTCGACGAAGATCATTCAAATACTTATAAATTGATTTAGAGTGTGAAAATTATTACTTCAAACACAATCAAGAACTGACAATGAACAACGCTAGATTCTGAATTTACGTTCTGGTTTGAATTATAAGAAACTTCTTTCCTAGTTGAGGACATTCTGAAAAAAATATTATTATTGGCATCTTTGTTAGAAAATATATGCAGATCAGAAAAAGTCGCTGTAAATATCTTGTTATTGTTATTGGTTAAAATGAAAAGATTTCTCAGAAGTTCATAAGTGGAAAGAGAAGAATCATGGAATATACAGGGTGTTTGATGAGTGGTTGGCCATAGCCTAGTGGTAAATGCAGGTCATCTAGGCCTTTCAGAAAAGTTGCTTGTGATACAGGGTGATTTATGGATTTCTGCCTGAATTTATGATAGCCATAACTTTGAAATCAGAGGTCCGATTCTGATCAAATTTCATGGGTGTGTTCACTTCAAAAAGTCCTTCCGAATGGCATACGAAATATCTTAATTTTCAGGGCAGCACTCAGAACATCGTGGTTTATCTTTCAAGCCTCAAAATCTATAATTTTTACATCACCTAGAGAAATGCCGTTTTTGGCATAAAAAATTTGAAAAGCACTGCCGTGAAGTCAGAAGCTTTTGAGCGCTCGTTCATCCAACTTGTAGGTAGATTCGCATTTTCCTGTTTTAGAATCAAATTCAAAAAATTTTTGAAAGCTAAAAAAAAAATTTTCAAACTTAGGCGAAACTCCAGACTTCACGTCAGGCTTCAAGGTATTTTTTTTTCGATAATTTGCTAGAATTTTTTACGGTATCTATGGTCTTGGTAATGCGTAGCGTGGTTTGAATACATTATTCTTTATCTATGTGCAGAATTTCATGTCCTTCCAATGAGTAATTTCGAAATTATCAGGAAAAAAATAATTTGGACGGCCATATTTACGGAACCCCTGGTCTAATTTTGATCATTGATGTACGTGACCGCAAAATTCGCGATCCGAACCTACCCTGAAAATTTCAAGACCCTAGGCCTTTCCGTTCGAAAGTTATAATTTTCTATGGTTTCTATGGTTCTAGTCATGCGATCTGGAGGAAATGTAGCCTGAATATATCATTCTCCATCAAAATAACAAATTTCGTCAAGATCGAATCCGTAGTTTTGAAATAATCAAGAAAATCAAATTTTAAACAACCATATTTACGGAACCCCTAGTCTAATTTTGCTCATTGATGAACGTGACCGCGACATTCGAGATCAACACCTATCCTGAAAATTTGCAAGGTGTGCAAAATTTCATCCCGGTCGAATGTGTAGTTTCGGAGTAATCAGAAAAACAAAACTTCGAACGGCCATATTTACGGAACCCCTGGTGGAATTCTGCCCATTAACGAACTCAACTTCGGCATTTGGGAACTGAACCCGCACTGAAAATTTCAAGTCTCTAGGACTTTCCGTTCGAGAGTTATCGTGTATATGGCACTTTTTCAGTTCAAAATTCGATAAATACAGGCATCGTGACGAAATGATATAGCCCTCGTGTAAGTAGAACGAGCGCTCAAAAAATACATTATTCAATCTAAGGAATTCAATTTCACTTTGAATGGCACACTTGTTACGAGCGAGAAGCGATCGAACGGAATCATATTTTATGTAATTTTTTTTATCTACTCCGATTGAATAATATAGTCATTACTCAACTACTTTCGATGGAGTAATGGTATATGTAAACAAACACCGTGAGTGTTCTCCCACTCACTCACTCCTATAACTCCCCTGTGTGATTGGCCGTAAGGGAACAGTCCATTATTAGTATTGAGGGGAGGTCACTTGAATAATTTTGACGTTTGATCAAATTGAGTTGATACCTTATTATTATTGTGGATATTTCGCTGAAAAAGATTAATTCAGATAGTGAAGATGAATTATTATGTACATCTTCAGAAATAAGACAATCAGCTAATGTTACCATATAGAATTTATTGCCCAAAAAATACCAAAACAAATATAAAGGTTTATACAACAATTTTCAAGATTGGCGTAGCAGTAAGAATATCAAGTCATTGTTTACAGAGAATGTTCTTTTGGCATATTTTAGTGAACTTAGCACTAAATATGAAGCATCGCCCCTATAGACTTTCTACTCCATGCTAAGAAGCACAATCAACATAAATAATGCATGGTTATATGTAACTATTAAGATTTTTAAATAAAGTTCTTTCTCTGTACTTGTATCTTAGTATTTATTGTTACAATCGTAGATAAAGTATAGTATTCAACTTGCGGTAATGGTCATAACTCACTTGCCTCCGGCTCGTGCTGCAAACTTCATCTGCGTGAGTTGTGACCTACATTACCGCTCTTTAAATAATATACTATTAATGCGGTCCTGATTTTAGTCCTCTCGTGGTGGTATTTTCTTGTATTTTGATGAATTTTTGAACTTCAAAGCTTAAGAGCGTTATAACTTATGAAATAAACCATTTTGGAATATTTCATCTGAAAGTCTATTCGTTTCACAACACAAATAACTAGATATTAATATTTTTTATTTTTGAGCGCTCGTACTACTTACACGAGGGCTATATCATTTCGTCACGATGTCTGTATTTTTCGAATTTTAAACCGAAAATGGTCTCAATCGACTATGTTCGACTCACTGATGACGAATCCGTCAGAAAATTTGAGTCTGTCCGTCCGGCCGTAAGCACGATAACTCTCGAACGGAACAACCGAGAGACTTGAAATTTGGGTTCAGTGGGTTCAGGTCCCGAATGCCTCGGTTGAGTTCGTTAATGGGCCAAATTCCACCAGGGATTCCGTAAATATGGCCGTTCAAAGTTTTGTTCCCCTGATTACTTGAAAACTACAGATTTGATTGGGATGAAATTTTGCACTCAAATGGAGAATGAGGTGTTCAAGCTACATGTGAAATTTTGTCCAGATCGCATTACCAGAACCATAGTAACCATAAAAAATTGTAAGTTTTGAACGGAAACGCCTAGGGACTTGAAATTTTCAGGCTAGGTGTGGATCTCGAATGTCGTGACCACGTTCATCTATGAGCAAAATTATACTAGGGGTTCCGTAAATATGGTCGTTTGAATTTAGTTTTCTTGATAATTTCAAAACTACAGATTCGATCGTGACGAAATTTTGTATACTAATGGAGAATGATGTATTCAAGCTACATTTCTCCATATCACATGACCAGAACCATAGAAACCATAGAAAATCATAACTTCCGAGCGAAAAGGCCTAGGGACTCGAAATTTTCAGGATAGGTGTGGATCTGAAATGTCGCGTTTACGTTTATCAATGAGCAGAATTATACTAGGGGTTCCGTGAATACGGTCGTTTGAAATTTTGGTTTCTCGATAATTTCGAAACTACGGATTCGATCGAGATGAAATTTTGTATTTTAATCGAGAATGATATATTAAAACAATATTTTGTCCAGATCGCATGACCGGAACCATAGAAACCATTGAAAATTGTAACTTTCGAACGGAAAGGCCTAGGAACTTGAAATTTTCGGGGTGGGTTTGGATCGCGAATATCGCGGCCACGTTCATCAATGAGCAAAATTAGACTAGGGGTTCCGTAAATATGGCTGTTCAAAATATTTTTGTCCCGATAATTTCGAAACTACTGATTGGATTGGGATGAAATTTTGCACCTAGCTTAGAAATAATGAATTCAAACTACGTGCCAAATTTTGTCCAGATCGCACCACCAAGACCATAAGTATAAAGTTCTAGCGAATTATCGAAAAAAAATTGGTCACCTAAAGCACTGACATGAAGTCTGGAGTTTCGCTTAAGTTTCAGAATTTTTGTGACAGCTGTCGAAAATTCCTTGAATTGATTTCTAAAACTGGAAAATGCGAATCTACCTTCAAGGTGCATGTACGAGCGCTCAAAAGCTCCTGCCTTCACGGCAGTGCTTTTCGTAATTTTTTTCATAAAACTTGAAAACTGATTATTTCATTTCACAATACGAAATTAGAAGGGTAGTATCATAAGATACTAGAAATGCAGTCCTTCCATTTCGACACATTTCCTAGCTCTCAAAATGAGATAATTTATTGCCCTACTGATCATATCGGAATTTCTTTTTAATTCTGTGCAAGCTTACAAAGCCTACACAGAACACAACCGGGCCTCCTTACTCCCACAAGCTCTGAGCTTCTGAAGCTCTCAGCTTCTGAGGGGTCTCACAGAGACCTAGGAGTGTCGGAATATAAACAATAAACAATTCTTCTATCTTCTACCTCAAATGCTCTTGTGAAGTTATTTCAACGTCATATACATTTCCTTTCAGAAAACCCCACAGAAAATGAACAATAGGAGTTAGATTTGGGGACCTTGGGGGCCATGTTACAGGGCCAACATTCCCTATCCATCTAATTGGATAGTTGTCATTCAGATGTTGTGTACCTTCTCCGAAACAAAAATACTGACAATTGGTGTACATAGTTCGAATTTTGAATGAAAATTGGAGTAACTTTGAATTTGACAGCTATGCAAAGGATATCGTTCCTTGAATTCAAGTAACACAAATATTCAATGTGTCAAGAATGCGATATCTACTCGTAGCGAATTTCCTGAGAAATACAAGTCAATATTTATTTTTTTTTTAAGTAAATACACTCATTGATTACATGTTTCGAGAGGGTTTACGCCATTTGTCCTCAAATTAAATATGTAGTTTCAAAAGAATTCAAAGCACACTCCGTGGGTGCTGAGGGTCTAGAGTACAAAGGAGTTAAACAGAAAGTTATAAAATTCAAAATTTCAGCTAAAGACAAGAAATATGATCACGAAAAGACTAAAATCAGGACTGGACTTCAAAAAAATTACATAAAATATCAACTCGTTCGATCGCTACTCGCTTATAACAAGTGTGCCATTCAAAGTAAAATTGAATTCTTTAGATTGAATAATGTTTTTTTTATGGCAATAACGACATTTCTCTAAGTGAATTTTGCGGTTTGAATCACGATATTCTGAGTATTGCCCTGAAAATATTGATATTTCATGAGCCATTCGAAAGTAATTTTTGGAGTGAAAAAACTCATGAAATCTGATCAAAATCGGACCTCAGATTCCAAAGTTATGGCTATCGTAAATTCAGGCCGAAATCCATAATAATAATAATAATAAAATGTTTATTGGATCAACCAAAGAGCTATCGACCGAGGTCTTTCTGTCCCTTAACATTATTCAACATTCATAAATCACCCTGTATCTCCTAAACTAATAGCCCTAGGATACAAAACTTTTCTGAAAGGCCTGGATGACCTGCATTCATCACTAGAGTATGGCCAACCACTCATGAAACACCCTGTATAACAAGTGTTGATGGTGAGTATCAATTTCTTCAAAAGAGATCTGTCTTAACTGGTATATCAAAAGGTTGAGATTTTTTGAGGGAAGGGAATGTTTCGCAGGATAAAGGCAAGGCTTCGTCTAAATGCTTCTAACTCTTCTCCAAGAGTTCATTAAATGAGCCCACAACATTTTTACTACTTTGAGTTCTCCTCATATTCAACCAAAATATTTTCAAGTTGTGACCATTTTCTCAATGTTATATCAAAAGAAAAATGCCATTTTGAATTATATTGAATTCCAACCTGTTCATACCCAAAAACTTGGACTACCATATCGTTTTTTTCGGTGTTTAATTCGAGCGCACCTTAATCTTTCTGAATGTTCAACTGAAAAAACTATAAAAAGCACTGCCGTGAACTCAGGAGCTTTTGAGCGCTCGTTCATCCACCTTGTAGGTAGATTCGCATTTTCCAGTTTTAGAAATCAATTCAAGGAATTTTCGACAGCAGTCAAAAAAAGTTTTGAACTAAGGAGAAACTCCAGACTTCACGTCAGTGCTTTAGGTGACCATTTTTTTTTTAGATAATTCGCTAGAATTTTCTACGATACCTATCTATGGTCATGTCTATGATAATGCGATCTGGACAAAATTTCACGGGAAGTTTGAATACATCATTCTTCATCTATGTGCAAAATTGCATTTCCATCCAATCAGTAGTTTCAAAATTATAAAAAAAATATATTTTGAACGGTCATAATTAACGGAACCCCTACTCTAATTTTGCTCATTGATAAACGCGACTGCGACATTCGAGATCCACACATATACTGAAAATTTCAAGTTCCTAGGCCTTTCTATTCGAAAGTTATAATTTTCTATTATGGTTCTGGTCATGCGATCTGGATAAAATTCCGCATGTACCTTGAACACGTCATTCTCCATCTGAGTGCAAAATTTCATTTCGATCGAATCAGTAGTTTCGAAGTAATCAGAAAAACAGAATTTCGAACGGACAAATTTACGGAACCCCTGATTGAATTTTGCCCAATAACGAACTCAACCGCGGCATTCCAGATTCGAGCCTACCCTGGAAAATTCTAGGTCGTTGCGTTCGAGAGTTAACGTGTATACGGCCGGCCGGA
Source organism: Aphidecta obliterata (assembly GCA_963966015.1). NCBI lineage: Eukaryota > Metazoa > Arthropoda > Insecta > Coleoptera > Coccinellidae > Aphidecta > Aphidecta obliterata. The sequence goes on along the minus strand of OZ014430.1, from coordinate 9,506,338 downwards.
CGGACCGACGGACATAATTGAATTTTTCGACGTATTCGTCATCAGTTAGTCGAACCTTGTCGATTGAGACTATTTTCGGCTCAAAATTCGAAAAATGCAGACATCGTGATGAAATGATATAGCCCTCGGGTAGAACGAGCGCTCAAAAAGTAAATTTTAGCAACTATTTAATGAACTTTTCCTTTGTCAATTTTCAATTCATAAAAATATTCATCCGTTGAATGTTTGAATTCTTGAATCATTTCAGATTCTTCAAAGTCAATAATATTACATATTATGAAAATCAATATGATTTCAACGTCTTTGATCGGGATTTTTCTTGTTGAAACAGAAGATTTCGAATGGTATTGTGGAAAATTTTTCAAAATTGTTGAAACTTAAACTTTCTGGAATTTTGAAAATCTCAATAAGTTTTTTGTGTGAATCATAGTTCAACACCTGGGGCCTATTGCACTAAACTACTTTGCAACATTTCACTTTGTATTTTGCATTTTTCAAATGAATCACGTTGCTCGAAAAGCATTAAAAATTGAAAATTGTAAGTGAAAAGTCAAGTGCAAAGTGCAAAGCACTTCGCGGAAATGAAAAAACGAAGTGTTAGGGTAAATGTTATGCAACAGAATTGATTTTCACTTTGCAAATTCGACAAAATGCAAAGTGCAAAGTGAAGAGTTTCAAAGTATTTTCGTGCAATAAGCCTCACAATTTCTCTGGACTAATTTTCACTTTACATCGATTAGTTTTAAAGAATGAACTTAACCAACGATTTAACACGACAACATTAATTAACCTTGAAATTCCTTCAACGCAATCGGACCCCTAACCCATGTTGCCAATTTTCTTGTGTTCAGCTCTTCGTTAGGGCTCTAAATATGTCCGATAGGACTATTCGGCGAATTCATTATAAATGCATAAAAATTACTTCGAGAATTGTTGAAGTTGTAGCTAAAACAGCCCAATCACCATCCATCAATTCTTTCCTTTGCAGGTATGCTTAGAACGGGGATGGCGGGAGTATTCCTCAGAAAGTGGGGAGGAGAACTGGAATTTATGGTGGAAAACCAACAGTTTCACCGTGGCTCATACTAAATCACTCTCAGCGTGGCAGGTTCGTTCCATTCCTCATTTTAAAGAGACTCATTTTATTATTTTTATCGCCGATTTCAGTTCACGAATCACATACCAAAAGGTTCGGCAATATGCAGGAAGGATAATTTAGTGAGGTATTTGAGATGTATGAAGAGCGTGTACGGTTCAATTTATGATTTCAGGTAAGTCTGAGCAAGTGTACGATCTAGTTCGGAACCGATTCCGAACGCTTTTGATAATTGTAATTGTATATTCCTTTACGGCCGTATATACAGAAAACCTGGAACACGATCTGACAACTCAGTAGAAGGGCCGACCCTTTTTCGCTTCGATACGTAATGCTGGATTCTTTGGTTTTCGAAATTCATAAAATATAAAAAAATTATTTAAGAGGTTTTTCAGATGGAACACACCTAAGAATAAAGAATAAAGTATAATGCCCTACTTGGTCAAAAAACTGAATACCTACATTAGTTTTTCGAATATTTGAATCCTGGAAATAAAATTGTGAAATTATAAAACCGATCAAAATCGGCAAATCAGATCGAACAAGTTAAGTCAAACACCAAAATAAACTGGATACACTTCTTCAAATAAACTCAATGAACCTATTTGAGTAAACAATGTTTTCTCGAAAATAACATTTTAAACATTACTCTATTGATCGAATAGTTATCTGTTATTGCAATAATATTTTTTGTACTATAATCAAGACGAGAATTTATATAGATTTTCTCGACTAATAGAATTACAATTCGATTCAAATTGGGTTAACGACGGGATATAATAATGTGGATTCATGTGCAGAATCTCACATTATCTACATTCTTATGACGATAAAGTTTCTTCACAAGTTCAAAGCTTATGTAGGGGAGAGCGGGGTTGAAAGTGCCGATTTTTACAAATCCTCATATGATTCAGATAAAACAAGGACTATATCTAGAAGTAGTGGTTCATCCTTAGCCAAATTTAGTCCATAATACGAATATACCTACAGATTTTGCACATTTTTAATAGTTTTTGAGAAAAAGTGATTTTTTTATACAGCGGCGACAAGGCACTACCAACCCCACTTTGGGGCAAGTTGTGCCGTAGCTGGGGTCGGTTGTGCCGTTGAGAATGCTAGGTGTTTCACATGAATGGAAATCAATTTAGAATTTAAGAGACGTCAATTTCATAATAATATATTTATGCCAAGAGGGTGGGATGTTTTGTACATTGAACTTCACGGCACACTGGAACGCAAGTTGTCGTACTTCTTTCGGTAGAAGACTGAAGTAAATTGAAGCGCTTTTTAAATTAAGATGTACTTCGACAGTAGAGCATTGTTCATCATCAAACACTAGTCTTGGTTTGTATACAACCGCAGGAGTAACTCCACTTTTTATTTTTTGAGCGCTCGTACTACTTACACGAGGGCTATATCATTTCATCACGATGTCTGTATTTTTCGAATTTTGAGCCGAAAATGGTCTCAAACGACTATGTTCGACTCACTGATGACGAATCCGTCGGAAAATTCAAGTCTGTCCGTCCGGCCGGCTGGCCGTCCGTATACATGATAACTCTCGAACGAAATGTCCTAGAAACTTGAAATTTTCAGGGTAGGTTCGAATCTCGAATGCCGAGGTGGAGTTTGTTATTGGGCCAAATCCGCCTAAGGTTTCCGTAAATATGGCCGCTCGAAATTTTGTTTTCCTGATTTCTTTGAAACTACAGGTTCGATCGAGATGAAATTTTGCACTCAAATGGAGAATGAGGTGTTCAAGCTACATGTGAAATTTTGTTCAGCTCGCATCACCAGAACCATAGAAACCATAAAAAATTGTAACTTTTGAACGGAAACGCCTAGGGACTTGAAATTTTCAGGATAGGTGTAGATCTGAAATGTAGCGTTCACGTTCATCAATGAGCAGAATTATACAAGGGGTTCCGTAAATAAGGTCGTTTGAAATTTTGTTTTCTCGATAATTTCGAAACAACGGATTCGATCGAGATAAAATTTTGTATTTTAAACGAGAATGACATATTGAAGCAACATTTTGTCCAGATCGCATGACCAGAACCATACAAACCATAGAAAATTATAACTTCCGAAGGAAAAGGCCAAGGAACTTGAAATTTTCAGAGTGGGTTTGGATCGCGAATTTCACGGTCACGTTCATCAATGAGCAAAATTAGATCAGGGGTTCCGTAAATATGCCCGTTCAAAATATTCTGTTCCTGATAATTTGGAAACCACCGATTTAATTGGAATGAAATTTTGCACCAAGACCATAGATACCGTAGAAAATTTTAGCGAATTATCGAAAAAAAAATTGGTCACCTAAAGCACTGACTTGAAGTCTGGATTATCGCCTTAGTTTGAAAATTTGTTTGACAGCTGTAAAAAATTTCCTCAATTGGTTTCCAAAACTGGAAAATGCGAATCTACCTACAAGGTGCATGTACGAAAAAGCATGTGTCAAAAGCTCCTGCCTTCACGGCAGTGCTTTTCGTAATTTTATTTCACATAGCGTTGTTGTGTTGTGCGACAATTTTACAATTCACGTGCAACTGTTTTTAATTTGAATTCATCCTTGATGACTGCAACAGCAGCCCTTTGTAAAAAATCCTGACTTGTAGTTCCCCTTTGTGTTTTTCGCTTGTACGTCCTCATTCTGTCAAACAAAAAATAATGGAACAATATAGGCTACTCAGGGGTTGGTTGTGCCGCGGCACAACCAGCCCCAAATGAACGGCACATTTTGCCCCGTTTATGAGAGTGTGATATTTTGTCCGACATATGAAAATTACTCTGCTCAAATCATTGAAATTACACTGCATAACAAACTACGATAAATAACACACATTTCACTGAAACTTTCATATTAAAAGCACGAAAAATGCTAGCTTGCGACCAAAAAGTATCGAAACGGAAATATTTACAGATGTGCTGCTAAAGGAACTTAAAATCAGTCACATGTAATTCTACTCGGTCCACTTCGCTGACGCAACTGAGATGGCAGCCACGTGTGCCCGATGGTTAGGCAATACGCGATACAATACGATCTTTTATCAATCTATTTCTGATTTCGAGATATTAGCATCGGCACAATTTACCCCCGGCACTTTCAGCCCCGCTCTCCCCTACTCATGAATAAGTAAAGTAAACTAATCCGAAACAAAATACACAATTTATACACCATTCACAATATTGAATAACATGACGAAGAACTTACATGGACTTCGAGCGCTGTTGCACTTTGGTCGTGCTGTGATTCCACGAACGTATATCCACTTTTTTCAGCCCCGATGGTTACAATCTCCCTTTGGAATATACCAAGTTAGCAGCGGAGTGCAATCGAAGGAGAATAATGCCCTACGACAAGGCTTGTACCAAATACTTGGAAGATAAACCCATCTGGATATGCAAGCCGGTTTCGAAGAGCCAGGGTCGAGGTATATTCTTATTTCGAGTGAGTTTTTCCATTCGTTATATAATTACAAACCAGAAAATCAACCCACAACTTTTATTGTAGCGATTAAGTGACCTCAACTACGACAACAACACTATCGTCCAGAAGTATATCGAGAAACCCCTACTGATCGGGGGTTACAAGTTCGACTTGAGATTATACGTGTGCATACCATCCTACCATCCAATGACCATATATATGTACAAAGAGGGCTTGGCTAGGTTCGGTACCGACAAGTTCAACTTGAAAGATCTGACGAATCCATTCAGACATCTCACGAATTGTTCCATAAACAAATTGGGTCCAAACTATACGGAGATGAAGGATAGAATAGGAGCAGGTGAGTAGAAATAGTGTATCAGATCATTAGTGGGAAAGGTGATCAATTTAATTTTCATACCATTTTTCCCAGTGGCAGCTTTGAAAACGTTCGCACTTATTTGGTAACTTGATATTTAGATTTTCAGATAACAAAGTATGCGTTTATTTTGAAAATCAGAATTTTATTCTCAATGATCACCTGATAATAACAAACTTATACAGTCCATTAACATATAACGTAAAAGCATACCGAACTACCGAATCTAGGTCGGTTTATTCCTTCAGAAATCATACACACTTGATTTCAGAATACATCGAATTAATTCTTGTGAATAACAGCGGCCTATTATACGAGGCTTATCATACGAGTCGAGGAATTTTCAAATTGATAGAAAATTCCTGGGAGATAATTCAGCAAATACCTCGAGCCATTTCATGTTGTCTGCTATTCATTCCTGAAAACTGGTCTAAAATAGTCTGATTTTTATGTAGCTCTTTTATTTATAAAACAGGTCGAAAAAATGCGTGATTTCAGATATGATCGAATTAATCCTTGTGAATAACAGCGGCTTATAATACGAGTCGAGGAATTCTTAAATTGATAGAAAATTCCTGGGAGATAATTCAGCAAATATATCGAGCCATTCTTGTTGGCTCCAATTTATTCCTGAAAACTGATCTGAAATAGTCTAATTTTTATGTAGTTTTTTGAGCGCTCGTACTAATTACACGAGGACTATATCATTTTGTCACGATGTCTGTATTTTTCGAATTTTGAGCCGAAAATGGTCTCAATCGACTATGTTCGACTCACTGATGACGAATACATCGGAAAATTCGAGTCTGTCCGTCCGTCCGGCCGTCCGTCCGGCAGTCTGTAAGCACGATAACTCTCATTAAACATTCCTGGGAGATAATTCAGCGAATACCTCGAGCCATTTCACGTTGGCTCCTATTCATTCCTGAAAACTGGTCTAAAATAGTCTAATTTTTATGTAGCTCTTTCATTTCTGAAACAGGTAGAAAAAATGCGTGTTTTCAGAATACATCGAATTAATTCTTGTGAATAACAGCGGCCTATTATACGAGTCGAAGAATTTTCAAATTGATAGAAAATTCCTGGGAGATAATTCAGCAAATACCTCGAACCATTCCACGTTGTCTCCTATTCATTCCTGAGAACTGGTCTAAAATAGTCTAATTTTTATCTAGCTCCTTCATTTCTGAAACAGGTAGAAAAAATGCGTGATTTCAGAATACATCGAATTAATTCTTGTAAATAACAGCGGCCTATCATACGAATCGAAGAATTTTCAAATTGATAGAAAATTCCTGGGAAATAATTCAGCAAATACCTCGAGCCATTTCACGTTGGCTCCTATTCATTCCTGAAAACTGGTCTGAAGTAGTCTGATTTTTATGTAGTTCTTTTATTTTTGAAACAGGTAGAAAAAATGCGTGATTTCAGAATAAATCGAATTAATTCTCGTAACAGCGGCCTATTATACGAGTCGAGGAATTTCCGAATTCATTGAACATTCCTGGGAGATAATTCAGTATTTACCTCGAGCAATTTCACGTTGGCTCCTATTCATTCTTGAAAACTAGTCTAAAATAGTCTTACTTTTATGTAGCTCTTTCAGTTCTGAAACAGGTAGAAAGAATGCGTGATTTCAGAATACATCGAATTAATTCTTGTGAACAACAGCGGCCTATTATACGAGTCGAGAAATTTTCAAATTGATGGAAAATTCCTGGGAGATAATTCAGCAAATACCAAGAGCCATTTCATGTTGTCTGCTATTCAATCCTGAAAACTGGTCTAAAATAGTCTAATTTTTATGTGGCTTTTATTATTTCTGAAACTAGTAGGAAAAATTACGAAAAGCACTGCCGTGAAGGCAGGAGCTTTTGAGCGCTCGTACATGCACCTTGAAGATAGATTCGCATTCTCCAGTTTTAGAAACCAATTGGAAAGATTTTGACAGCTGTCGAAGAAAATTTCAAACCAACGCGAAAATCCAGACATTGCTTATTATGATTGGAAAATGCTCACGAAAGCTGTTTCCTGTACGATAAAAGGTTTCGGTGATATTCGCAAAAACCGCAAAAAATTTTTTTTCAATTTCAAATTCGAAACTGGTGCATTTTAGAGGGTAAGTTAATAGAAACTTTTTTCATATTTTCGGACGAGCTATCACATCCTGAAATTCTGCGCTTATATTATGAAACACCCTGTATTTTTTGCTTGGCCTCCTCTGATTGAAAGCTCACGAGCCGCCACTGGGTTTGATTAACAATTAAAAATTTTTTCTATGACATCCATAATCATCGAACACTTTTTATGATCTCAACCATAGAATCTATTTCAATAATTTACCCCATAATCATAGATCCATTTAATCGTAAACAGGACCATAGATTATGACTATAAATACTGAAATAATTCAGTATTTTTCATCTCATTCGAAACCTACCCAAAATAATTACATAATTGGTTTAAAAAAATTACGAAAAGCACTGCCGTGAAGGCAGGAGCTTTTGAGCGCTCGTACATGCACCTTGTAGGCAGATTCGCATTTTCCAGTTTTAGAAATCAATTGAAGGAATTTTTGACTGCTGTCAAAAAAATTCTGAAACTCAGGCGAAACTCCAGACTTCATGTCGGTGCTTCAGCTGATCAATTTTTTTCCGATAATTCGCTAGAATTTTCCACGGTATCTATGGTCTTGGTGATGCGATCTGGACAAAATTTTGCACGTAGTTTGAATACATTATACCTGAGCTAGGTGCATAATTTCATTCCAATCCGATCGGTAGTTTCGAAACTATCAGGAAAAAAATATTTTGAACGGCCATATTTACGGAACCCCTAGTCTAATTTTGCTCATTGATGAACGTGACCGTGAAATTTGCGATCCAAACCCACCCTGAAAATTTCAAGTTCCTAGGCCTTTCCGTTCGAAAGTTAGAATTTTCTATGGTTTCTATGGTTCTGGTCATGCGATCCGGACAAAATATTGCTTTAATATATCATTCTCGATTAAAATACAAAATTTCATCTCGATCGAATCCGCAGTTTCGAATTTATCGAGAAAACAAAATTTCAAACGACCGTATTTACGGAACCCCTTGTATAATGTTGCTCATAGATGAACGTGATCACGACATTCGAGATCCACACCTATCCTGAAAATTTCAAGTCCCTAGGCGTTTCCGTTCAAAAGTTACAATTTTCTATGGTTTCTATGGTTCTGGTCATGCGATCTGGACAAAATTTCACATGTAGCTTGAACACCTCATTTTCCATTTGAGTGCAAAATTTCATCTCGATCAAATCTGTAGTTTTCAAGTAATCAGGGAAACAAAACTTTGAACGGCCATATTTACGGAACCCCTAGTGGAATTTGGCCCATTAACGAACTTAACCGAGGCATTTGGGATCTGAACCTACACTGAAAATTTCAAGTCTCTAGGTTGATCCGTTCGAGAGTTATCGTGCTGACGGCCGGACGGACGGACGGACAGACTCGAATTTTCCGACGGATTCGTCATCAGTGAGTCGAACATAGTCGATTGAGACCATTTTCGGCTCAAAATTCGAAAAATACAGACATCGTGACGAAATGATATAGCCCTCGTGTAAGTAGTACGAGCGCTCAAAAAGACTACCAATAATTTTTTATTTCGAATCGAATGGTGTAAAACAAATATGGGGTTGCCATTTGAAAATCTCGAAATATTTCAATTTTAAGTTCCACATTTTCGGAGCAAAATCTTCGAAAAACTTTTCGATTCATCAAAATACCGAATGTAGCACATGAATGCTGGGATTATCTACTATAAGACTGCTGAGTTGGGTTTTGTTCGCATTCAAAATAATCGAGATATTGCCTTTCCAAACTGGCAATGCAGATGTCAAGAATTTCAAGAATTAGTTCATAACTTGGCAACAGTGCATGGCAGAGAAATTTTTTTTAGTATGTTATACTGGGAATTTGGTATTGTATCGAAACCTTAATAAAAATATAGGTAGTTCCATTCGAAATAAGAAAGTAGATATGCGTTTAAGATAGATGTGGCAACACTGTCGACTCGAAAATATTTTAGGCGAAGAGTTCTCTCATCCCAAAGCCTCCACCTAAAATTTCAAAACGAAATATTCATTTGTTCTCTAAATACTTCTAATAGGCCAAGTTAAAAGGAAAACCCTGTATGTGCGAAATTTCATTTCAATCCAATAAGTATTTTCGAAATTATCAGAAAAAATATAGTTTGAACGGCAATATTTACGGAACCCCAGCTCTTATTTGGCTCATTGATGAAAGTGATCGCGAAATTCGCGATCCGAACCTATCCTGAAAATTTCGAGTCACTAGGCCTTTTCGTTCGAAAGTTATGATTTTCTATGGTTCTGATCATACGATCTGGAAAAAATGTAGCTCGAATATATCATTCTCAATTTAAATACAAAATTTCGTCGAGATCGAATCCATAAACTGAATTTCAAACGGCCATATTTACGGAACCAATAGTCTAATTTTGCTCATTGATACACGTGAACGCTACACTCACGATCCACACCTATCCTGAAAATTTCTAGTTCCTAGGCCTTTCCATTACGAAGTTATAATTTTCTATGGTTTCTATGGTTCTGGTCATGCGAACTGAACAAAATTTTTCATGAAGCTTGAACATATAATTCTCCATCTGAGTGCAAAATTTCACCTCGATCGAATCAGTAGTTCCGAAGTAATCAGAAAAACAAAATTTCGAGCGGCCATATTTAAGGAACCCCTGGGTGAGTTTTGCCCAATTACGAACTTAACCTCGGCATTTGAGATTCGAACCCACCCTGAAAATTTCAAGTTTCTAGGACATTCCTTTCGAGAGTTATCGTGTATACGGCCGGACGGACGGACAGACTCGAATTTTTCGACGGATTCGTCATCAGTGAGTCGAACAATCGATTGAGACCATTTTCGGCTCAAAATTCGAAAAATACATCGTGACGAAATGATATAGCCCTCGTGTAAGTAGTACGAGCGCTCAAAAATGATCGATTTCAGCATACATCGAATTGATTCTTGTGAATAACAGCGGCCTATTATACGAGTCGAGGCATTTCCGAATTCATTGAACATTCCTGGGAGATAATTCAGCGAATACCTCGAGCAATTTCACGTTGGGTCCTATTCATTCTTGAAAACTGGTCTAAAATAGTCTTATTTTTATGTAGCTCTTTCATTTCTGAAACAGGTAGAAAGAATGCGTGATTTCAGAATACATCGAATTAATTCTCGTGAATAACAGCGGCCTATTATACGAGTCGAGAAATTTTCAAATTGATGGAAAATTCCGTAATTACGGTCGTTTGAAATTCTGTTTTCTCGATATTTTCGAAACTACGGATTTGATCGAGATGAAATTTTGTATTTTAATCGAGAATGATATATTGAATCGATATTTTGTCCAGATCGCATGTTCAAAACCATAAAAAATTGTAACTTTTGAACGGAAAGGCCTAGGAACTTGAAATTTTCAGGGTGGGTTCGGATCGCGACTATCGCGGTCACGTTCATCAATGAGCAAAATTATACTAGGGATTCAGTAAATATGGCCGTTCAAATTATTTTTTCACTGATAGTTTCGAAACTACTGATTGGATTGGAATGAAATTTTGCACCTAGCTGAGGAATTTTCACAATGATGGAAAATTCCTGGGAGATAATTCAGCAAATACCTCGAGCCATTTCACGTTGTCTCCTATTCATTCCTGAAAACTGGTCTAAAATAGTCTAATTTTTATGTGGCTTTTTATTTCTGAAACAGGTAGAAAAAAATACAGACATCGTGACGAAATGATATAGCCCTCGTGTAAGTAGTACGAGCGCTCAAAAATGCTTGATTGCAGAATACATCGAATTAATTCTCGTGAATAACAGCGGCCTATTATACGAGTCGAGGAATTTCGAATTCATTAAACATTCCTGGGAGATAATTTAGCGAATACCTCGAGCCATTTCACGTTGGCTCCTATTCATTCCTGAAAACTGGTCTAAAATAGTCTAATTTTTATGTAGCTCTTTCATTTCTGAAACAGGTAGAAAAAATGCGTGTTTTCAGAATACATCGAATTAATTCTTGTGAATAGCAGCGGCATAATATACGAGTCGAAGAATTTTCAAATTGATAGAAAATTCCTGGGAGATAATTCAGCAAATACCTCGAACCATTCCACGTTGTCTCCTATTCATTCCTGAAAACTGGTCTGAAATAGTCTAATTTTTATCTAGCTCCTTCATTTCTGAAACAGGTAGAAAAAATGCGTGTTTTCAGAATTCATCGAATTAATTCTTGTAAATAACAGCGGCCTATCATACGAATCGAAGAATTTTCAAATTGATAGAAAATTCCTGGGAGATAATTCAGCAAATACCTCGAGCCATTTCACGTTGGCTCCTATTCATTCCTGAAAACTGGTCTGAAGTAGTCTGATTTTTATGTAGTTCTTTTATTTTTGAAACAGGGAGAAAAAATGCGTGATTTCAGGATAAATCGAATAAATTCTCGTGGATAACAGCGGCCTATTATACGAGTCGAGGAATTTCCGAATTCATTGAACATTCCTGGGAGATAATTCAGCGAATACCTCGAGCCATTTCCCGTTGGCTCCTATTCATTCTTGAAAACTGGTCTAAAATAGTCTTATTTTTATGTAGCTCTTTCATTTCTGAAACAGGTAGAAAGAATGCGTGATTTCAGAATACATCGAATAAATTCTTGTGAATAACAGCGGCCTATTATACGAGTCGAGAAATTTTCAAATTGATGGAAAATTCCTGGGAGATAATTCAGCAAATACCAAGAGCCATTTCATGTTGTCTGCTATTCAATCCTGAAAACTGGTCTAAAATAGTCTGATTTTTATGTGGCTTTTTGAGCGCTCGTACTACTTACACGAGGGCTATATCATTTCGTCACGATGTCTGTATTTTTCGAATTTTGAGCCGAAAATGGTCTCAATCGACTATGTTCGACTCACTAATGACGAATCCGTCAAAAAATTCGAGTCTGTCCGTCAGCACGATAACTCTCGAACGGATCAACCTAGAGACTTGAAATTTTCAGTGTAGGTTCAGATCCCAAATGCCTCGGTCAAGTTCGTTAATGGGCAGAATTCCACCAGGGGTTCCGTAAATATGGCCGTTCAAAATTTTGTTCTCCTGATCACTTCGAAACTACAGATTCGATCGAGATGAAACTTTGCACTCAAATGGAGAATGAGGTGTTTAAGCTACATGTGAAATTTTGTCCAGATCGCATGACCAGAACCATAGAAACCATAGAAAATTGTAACTTTTGAACGGAACCCCCTAGGGACTTGAAATTTTCAGGATAGGTGTGGATCTGGAATGTCGTGATTACGTTCATCTATGAGCAAAATTATACAAGCTGTTCCGTAAATATGGTAGTTTGAAATTTAGTTTTCTTGATAATTTCAAAACTACAGATTCGATCGTGACGAAATTTTGTATACTTATGGAGAATGATATATTCAAGCTACATTTCTCCAGATCACATGACTCGAACCATAGAAAATCATAACTTTCGAACGGAAAGGCCTAGGGACTTGAAATTTTCAGGATAGGTGTGGATCTCGATTGTCGTGATCAGTTTCATCTATCAGCAAAATCATACTAGGGGTTCCGTAAATACGGTCGTTTGAAATTTTGGTTTCTCGATAATTTCGAAACTACGGATTCGATCGAGATGAAATTTTGTATTTTAATCGAGAATGATATATTAAAACAATATTTTGTCCAGATCTCATGACCAGAACCATAGAAACCATAGAAAATTGTAACTTTCGAACGGAAAGGCCTAGGAACTTGAAATTCTCAGGGTGGGTTTGGATCGCGAATATCGCGGTCATGTTCATCAATGAGCAAAATTAGACTAGGGGTTCAGTATATATGGCCGTTCAAAATATTTTTTTGCTGATAGTTCCGAGAATACTGAGCGGATTGGGATGAAATTCTGCACCTTGCTGAGTAATAATGTATTCAAACTACGTGCAAAATTTTGTCCAGATCGCACCACCAAGACCATAGATACCGTAGAAAATTCTAGCGAATTATCGAAAAAAAATTGATCAGCTGAAGCACTGACATGAATTCTGGAGTTTCGCCCAAGTTTCAGAATTTTTTTGACCGCTGTCGAAAATTCCTTCAATTGATTTCTGAAACTGGAAAATGCGAATCTATCTACAAGGTGCATGTACGAGCGCTCAAAAGCTCCTGCCTTCACGGCAGTCTCCTATTCGTTCCTGAAAACTGATCTAAAATAGTCTATTTTTTATGTAACTCTTTCATTTCTGAAACAGATCGAAAAATGCGTGATTTCAGAATACATCGAATTAATTCTTTTCAATAACAGCGGCCTATTATACGAGTCTTGGAATTCTCAAATTGATAGAAGAGTCATTTCACGTTGTCTCCTATTCACTTCAAGAAACTAATCTGAAGTTATTCAAAATTGTATGGAATCAAAATGTGACGAGGAAGTTGTTTTTTGGAATATTATAATTTAAATTATTAATAAAATTTTCGCATGTGGTCGATGGAAAAAATTATCCGTTTCAGGCTGCAAGTGGACCTTAAAACACCTCAGGAGATATTTCATCCAAGCAGGTATTCATGATTGGTTGCTATGGCAGAAGATTTCGAACCTGGTGATACTGACCGTTCTCAGCCATGCAACTCAGGTGCCAGAAACGGTCAACTGCTTCGACTTCTTCGGATTCGACGTACTCATAGATGAGGACCTGAGGCCTTGGCTGCTCGAGGTATGTTCGTATGAATTTCGAAGATTTCATTTTCATATCTGACTTCGTTTCAGGTCAATCTCAGCCCAGCTTTGAGCAACGATTGCGACGCCGATAGAGCGGTTAAAAAACCAATGCTGCACGACATGTTCGATCTTCTGGGTCTGCCCATCCACAACACAGGACTTGGTTCGTTCGATTTATGGTTAGGCACGGATCAAGGATCAGAAGCGGAGGAGGGGTGAGTTCGACTATCTAGAGTTGAATCGCAGTGTAATCAAGCCCTTTTTAGTGAAGATAAGTTGGAAGATTTCCCGAAAACAAAACGGTCATCGAGAGCGGATATTTCGAAGAAGCGGAAAAAGAAAACTGGAAAAAGGACGAGATTCAGGGGACCCCAAACAACTAAAATCAGCGCAAGTATATAAGATTATTGCAATAACTTTTTTTATCTTTCATTTGTCTATTCATGATGTACAGATAAAGGTTTCTGTATACGTCTACGATGTCTGCATGTGACACCTCATGATCTGCCTCTGATTCAATTAGTTCTCAATTCGCCTGAAATTTCAGGTTTGACTGATTCCCTGTCCAAGAAGCCTTTGAATCTGGCCAGACACACGCTTATTTTCGACAGTCATAAGGTGGTGAGTGGGAATTTGAAAATTTGTTTGGCCAATTGAATGCCGATGTAATATTTGGGAATATGAATATTTAATTTCTTATTCGGTTACCTACCTCGGGCTGCTTATTCGAAGTCGAGCATACATTGTAGAAATCAACGAATGTCGTTAAGTTTGGAGCTGTGTGACTGTGATAAGGAAAGCTTTGGCTTTAAACGAAGCTTTGTTTTGACGAACGGATGTAGACGACAAATAAACTTTGTTGGGCGATTGAAGGAGTCCTCGATAAGATGAAAAGAGGCAACGTAGGTTGACCATGAGAAAATTTCGGAGAAAGAATTTGAAAGCATGAGAGGCGCTACGAAAAAGTGTCAACTCAGGAATTATGTTTTCGGAGTGAAAAGAAATTTACTTTTGAGCGACTCTGAAAATGACAGTTGTGACCTGTCGGGAATGGAGTGGAGACCGAGAATCGCGGGCCATTGCTCGTTAGGTCAGGACTCGAAAGTCAGTCGGGGACTTTCGTTGAGTCCGTTATTCGGATATGGAAAAAAATTCGGGAATAGCTGGTCTGGGATCGGGAGTGAGTGGTGCGGAAGTGGAGAACTCGGGAGAGTCCGGGACTCGCATTAGGGGTAGTTGAAAGTCGGAAAGGTGCCACGATAGGTACTGAATTTAGGTTCACTTTTTGATTTAGAAGGAGTTGCTCGCGGGAAGGGACTCAGGAAGAGTCAATCGAACAGGGTACGTCTGCGGTTAGAGGCCGGTGTGGGAAAATAACTTAGTATTTTTCAGTCGAGGATTTCATTAGAGTTCGGATTAAGGTAAAAAGTGTGTTAGATCGTGGAAATAAGTGTAGAAGAAGTTTCATTTTGAGTTGAGTTAAGAATCGAATCTCGTTACGGGAGTGCGAATAAAAAATAAAGTCCCTATCGTGTGTGGATGGATTTGTTTCCAAGTAGGTACAAAAGGGAATTAGGTGGTTTGCAGATCAAGATAGGAAAATTCAGTTAGAGTTTAAACCCCTGTATATGTGAATGGTGTTATGTATGCATTTTACCATCATCTTTCGTGAATATAATATATTCTTTTAAAATTTCGAGGTTTTCTTTCCTGAATACCTGTTCCTTATAAAATATAAAACAAAAGACTTCCTATTCGTGCAGGGAGCACGAATTCAATTCTTTTAGGACAATAGATGATAAATGGTGACAAGCGAGATAATATAGAATAACACGAAGATTTCATCTTAATGACTTGTACTATTGGTATTACAAACAAGGCAATTTATTACACCTTCCCTCGAATTTTATAGCGTGATGAAGAATGGAAGAAATCGAAATTGAAGGCGTGGGGAAATGGGAGAGACTGGACCTATCCGAAACAATACGAAGGCGACTGGATAAGGATTTGGCCGATAAAACCGATTTCCAACACCATAAGACAGTTCATGGAGCCTCTGAAGGAAGTGAGGAACGTCGTTATGGAGGTGAGCGGGAATTCACAAATTTATCTTTGTTCGTCGTGAGTGGAACTGATTTTATATAATATGTACTTATCAGATTCCCATTCCTTCTAAATAAAGAGTTATGCGCTTTAGCTCGCGACACAAATTATGGTTATTAAAAAATATTAGAGAATTTCTGATATTGAAATGCGCAACAACAAAAACTATCGAATAAGTATAAATCTGTTTTACCACGCTAGTTCATATGACAACACTATGAAATACTCATTTCATGATGTATTGCCACAATTCAACTATCAGAAATTATAAAAGCACTGCCGTGAAGTCAGGAGCTTTTGAGCGCTCGTACATCCACCTTGTAGGTAGATTCGCATTTTCCAGTTTTAGAAATCAATTGAAGGAATTTTCGAAAGCTGTCAAAAAAATTCTCAAACTTAGGCGAAACTCCAGACTTCATGTCAGTGCTTCAGCTGGCCAATTTTTTTTCGATAATTCGCTAGAATTTTCTACGGTATCTATGGTCTTGGTGGTGTGATCTGGACAAAATTTCGCACGTGGTTTGAATACATTATTCCTCGGCTAGGTGTAAAATTTCATTCCAATCCAATCAGTAGTTTCGAAATTATCGGAAAAAATACTTTGAACGGCCATATTTACAGAACCCCTAGTCTAATTTTGCTCATTGATGAACATGACCGCGACATTCGCGATCCAAACCTATCCTGAAAATTTCAGGTTCCTAGGCCTTTTTCTTCCGAAGTTATAATTTTCTATGGTTTCTATGGTTCTGGTCATGCGATCTGGACAAAATGTTGCTTCAATATATCATTATCGATTAAAATACAAAATTTTATCTCGATCGAATCCGTAGTTTCGAAATTATCGAGAAAACAAAAATTCCAACGACCGTATTTACGGAACCCCTAGTATAATTCTGCTCATTGATAAACGTGAACGCGACAGTTCAGATCCACACCTATCCTGGAAATTTCAAGTCCCTAGGCCTTTCCGTTCGAAAGTTATGATTTTCTATGGTTTCTATGGTTCTGGTCATGCGATCAGGATAAATGTAGCTTGAATATATCATTCTCCATTAGTATACAAAATTTCGTCACGATCGAATCTGTAGTTTTGAAATTATCAAGGAAACTAAATTTCAAACGACCATATCTACGGAACCCCTAGTATAATTTTGTCCATAGATAAACGTGATCACGACATTCGAGATCCACACCTATCCTGAAAATTTCAAATCCTTAAAGGCGTTTCCGTTAAAAGGTTACAATTTTCTATGGTTTCTATGGTTCTGGTCATGCGATCTGGACAAAATTCCACATGTAGCTTGAACACCTCATTTTCCATTCGAGTGCGAAATTTTATCTCGATCAAATCAGTAGTTTTCAAGTAATCAGGAGAACAAAACTTTGAACGGCCATATTTACGGAACTCCTGGTGGAATTTGGCCCATTAACGAATTTAACCGAGGCATTCGGGAACTGACCATTTCAAGTCTCTAGGTTGTTTCTTTCGAGAGTTATCGTGCTTACGGCCGGATGGCCGGACGGAGAGACTCGAATTTTCCGACGGATTCGTCATCATTGAGTCGAACTCTATCGATTGAGACCATTTTCGGCTCAAAATTCGAAAAATACAGACATCGTGACGAAATGATATAGCCCTCGTGTAATGAGTACGAGCGCTCAAAAACAGAATTCGAACAATCCACAGGATAAACAAATAGAACTTTCGAGGTGGTTTATTCAATTTTCTCCATATTTGTTTGAATTCCTTTGATCGCTACATTATCATGTCGGTGGCGCGAAATCAAAATTTTTTAACCTTTCAAAAAATCCTTCAACTCGGCTATACAAAGTTTTGGTGAAAAGTTACCTCATACGTACTAAAAACATGCACTTTTCAGGTTTCCAAATACTCGAGGATAGCGAAAGAACTGACCAAAAAACATCCGAGAGCCTGTGATAAATTCCTGAATCAACGTATGACTGAAGAACTGAATATAACCGGAGAAGTATGGTCGCCACCCTTGTGATACGAGGTTCTTCGACAGCTTTTCCTCATCTTCGACATGGAATTATTCCATTCTTAACTGCCATTTTCGCCAAATTTGATCTGCTTCTTTTACGTATTTACAATGCTTTGGATCCACTCGATTCGTCTTACAAAGAAGAATTCTTCAACGTATACATAAAAGTATCTTTTGTCGAACACGTGTGTAAATTACTTTCAGGTATGGTGTTTCAAGTGGCATAGTCATTTAGTCGAACTCATCATCGCGTAAATTTCATATATGCGATTTTCAGTGAAATGGTTTTCAGTTGAAAATAATACTCACCTTTGCAAACACCCTATTTCACTAAATATCTCTGTTTCCACTCAAAAAAAATTACGAAAAGCACTGCCGTGAAGGCAGGAGCTTTTGAGCGCTCGTACATGCACCTTGTAGGTAGATTCGCGTTTTCCAGTTTTAGAAATCAATTGAAGGAATTTTCGACAGCTGTCACAAAAATTCTGAAACTTAGGCGAAACTCCAGACTTCATGTCAGTGCTTTAGGTGACCAATTTTTTTTCGATAATTCGCTAGAATTTTCAACGGTATCCATGGTATTGGTGGTGCGATCTGGACAAAATTCGGCACGTAGTTTGAATACATTATTCCTAAGTTAGGTGCTAAATTTCATCCCAATCCAATCAGTAGTTTCGAAATTATCAGGAAAAAAATATTTTGAACAGCCATATTTACGGAACCCCTAGTCTAATTTTGCTCATTGATGAACGTGGCTGAGATATTCGCGATCCAAACCCACCCTGAAAATTTCAAGTTCCTAGGCCTTTCCGTTCAAAAGTTACAATTTTCTATGGTTTCTATGGTCATGCGATCTGGACAAAATATTGTTTTAATATATCATTCTCGATTAAAATACAAAATTTCATCTCGATCGAATCCGTAGTTTCGAAATTATCGAGAAACCAAAATTTCAAACGACCGTATTTACGGAACCCCTAGTATAATTCTGCTCATTGATAAACGTGAATGCGACATTTCAGATCCACACCTATCCTGAAAATTTCAAGACCCTAGGCCTTTCCGTTCGAAAGTTATAATTTTCTATGGTTTCTATGGTTCTGGTCATGTGATCTGGAGAAATGTAGCTTACTTGTAGAGAATGTAGAGAAATGTAGATTACTTTGAAACTACAGATTCCATCAAGATGAAATTTTGCACTCTAATGGAAAATGAGGTGTTCAAGCTACATGCAAAATTTTGTTCAGCTCGCATCACCAGAACCATAGAAACCATAGAAAATTGTAACTTTTGAACGAAAACGCCTAGGCACTTGAAATTTTCAGGATAGGTGTGGATCTCGATTGTCGTGATCACTTTCATCTGTGAGCAAAATTATACTAGGGGTTCCGTAAATATGGTCGTTGGAAATTTAGTTTTCTTGATAATTTCCAAACTACAGATTCGATCGTGACGAAATTTTGTATACCTATGGAGAATGATATATTCAAGCTACATTTCTCTAGATCGCATGACCAGAACCATAGAAACCATAGAAAATCATAACTTTCGAACGGAAAGGCCTAGGGACTTGAAATTTTCAGGATAGGTGTAGATCTGAAATGTAGCGTTCACGTTCATCAATGAACAGAATTATACAAGGAGTTCCGTAAATACGGTCGTTTGAAATTTTATTTTCTCGATAATTTCGAAACTGCGGATTCGATAGAGATAAAATTTCGTATTTTAAACGAGAATGACATATTAAAGCAACATTTTGTCCAGATCGCATGACCAGAACCATAGAAACCATAGAAAATTATAACTTCCGAAGGAAAAGGCGTAGGAACTTGAAATTTTCAGGGTGGGTTTGGTTCGCGAATTTCACGGTCACGTTCTTCAATAAGCAAAATTAGACTAGGGGTTCCGTAAATATGGCCGTTCAAAATATTCTGTTCCTGATAATTTCGAAACTACCAATTTGATTGGAATGAAATTTTGCACCTAGCTGAGGAATAACGTATTCAAACTGCGTGCGAAATTTTGTCCAGATCGCATCACCAAGACCGATACCGTAGAAAATTTTAGCGATTTATCGAAAAATAAATTGGTCACCTAAAGCACTGATTTGAAGTCTGGATTATCGCCTTAGTTTGAAAATTTGTTTGACAGCTGTCAAAAATTTCCTCAGTTTCCAAAACTGGAAAATGCGAATCTACCTACAAGGTGCATGTACGAGCGCTCAAAAGCTCCTGCCTTCACGGCAGTGCTTTTCGTAATTTTTTTGATTACTCAATAGACCAGGCAATAGAGATTTTTTCGTGACAAAAATCGTAGAAGAAAACCGCGAGTGAGGGAGTACGTGGGGTGGTCCGTGAATGTTAAGTGATATGTTTTCGACTCGCAAATATGATTACTTTTCTTGCAATTGCGAAGAAACACCAAAAAAAAGGGTGTTTTTTTAGTTTTTTGCTTGTAAGATCTGAACCAATGAAGCGGTGCTGATACTTTCAACAGACGAATTGTAGAGAATGGAAAGACGAAGAAAATGAGTGCTGAGGCAACTCAATCGGGTTTTCATTACCGGAGGAAAGCCGGAAAATCCATCAAAATCAGCGTTTTTTCAAAACTCCATAACTCGGCCAATTTCGAAGTTGTAGCTATGATTTTCATGATGAGAGTAGTGGTTAATAGGTACTTTGAGTGTGCACAATCCGGTCGTTGTCGAATGAATAGTTTTTGCGTAATTGCTATTGGAATTATTTGAGGCACTATTTTCCGGAAGAGCTGTATGCGTCGGAAGTTGTCCGATTTTCATTCACAAAACGAATTTTGAAAGTAAAAATATAGTACTACAAAACGACAATCTCGATTTTTCGTTAAACTGTTGCAAAATAGGTGAAAAAAATTACGAAAAGCACTGCCGTGAAGGCAGGAGCTTTTGAGCGCTCGTACATCCACCTTGTAGGTAGATTCGCATTTTCCAGTTTTAGAAATCAATTGAAGGAATTTTTGACAGCTGTCAAAAATATTCTGAAACTTAGGCGAAACTCCAGACTTTTCTAAGGTATCTATGGTCTTGGTGATGCGATCTGGACAAAATTTTGCACGTAGTTTGAATACATTATTCCTCAGCCAGGTGCAAATTTCATTTCAATCCGATCAGAAGTTTCGAAACTATCAGGAAAAAAATATTTTGAACGGCCATATTTACGGAACCCCTTGTCTAATTTTGCTCATTGATGAACGTGACCGCGATATTCGCGATCCAAACCCACCCTGAAAATTTCAAGTTCCAAGGCCTTTCCGTTCAAAAGTTACAATTTGCTATGGCCTCTATGGCTCTGGGCATGCGATCTGAACAAAATATTGCTTTAATATATCATTCTCGATTAAAATACTAAATTTCACTTCTATCGAATCCGTAGTTTCGAAATTATCGAGAAAACAAACTTTCAAACGACCGCATTCACGGAACCCCTAGTATAATTCTGCTCATTGATGAACGCGAACGCGACAATTCAGATCCTCACCTATCCTGAACATTTCAAGTCCCTAGGCCTTTCCGTTCGAAAGTTATGATTTTCTATGGTTTCTATGGTTCTGGTCATGTGATCTGGAAAAATGTAGCTTTAATATATCATTCTCCATTAGTATACAAAATTTCGTCACGATCGAATCTGTAGTTTTGAAATTATCAAGAGAACTAAATTTCAAACGACCATATTTACGGAACCCCTGGAATATCTTTGCTCATAGATGAACCTCATCACGACATTTCAGAACCTCACCTATCCTGAAAATTTCAAGTTCCTAGGCGTTTCCGTTAAAAAGTTTCAATTTTCTATGGTTCCTATGGTTCTGGTCATGCGATCTGGACAAAATTCCACATGTAGCTTGAACACTTCATTCTCCATTTGAGTGCAAAGTTTCATCTCGATCGAATCTGTAGTTTCGAAGTAATCAGGGGAACAAAATTTTGAACGGCCATATTCACGGAACCCCTGGTGGAATTCTGCCCATCAACGAACTTAACCGAGGCATTTGGGATCTGAACCTACACTGAAAATTTCAAGTCTCTAGGTTGATCCGTTCGAGAGTTATGGTGCTTACGAACGGCCGGACGGACAGACTCGAATTTTCCGACGGATTCGTCATTAGTGAGTCGAACATAGTCGATTGAGACCATTTTCGGCTCAAAATTCGAAAAATACAGACATCGTGACGAAATGATATAGCCCTCGTGTAAGTGGTACGAGCGCTCAAAAACGTGCGAACATGACCAAAACCAGCCGAACGCTCGGTTGCAGTCAGGTAGAGGGGGTATAAATGTAAACTTTCGCGACCAGCCTCGGCGCGTTTTTCATTTCCCCGCGTCGTATTGTTACCCCCACTATTCGTCCCAGATGGAGCACTGAGCCTGTTTTGGTCATGTTTCCACGTATTTTTCACCTATTTGGAAACATTTTAACGAAAAATCAGGATTGAAGTTTTGTAGTACTATACTTCTACTTTCAAAATCAGTTTTGTAAATAAAAATTGGACAACTTCCGACGCATCCAGCTCTTCCGGAAAATAGTGCCTTAAATAATTCAAATCACAATAACGCAAAAACTATTTATCCCACAACGTTCGGGTTGTGCATACTCAAAGTACCTATTAACCACTACCTTCATCCGGAAAGCCAAAACTACAACTTTAAAATTGGCCGAGTTATGAAGTTTTGACAAAACGCTGATTTTTACGGTTTTTTCGGCTTTCCTCCGGTATTGAAAACCCGATTGAGTTGCCTCAGCACTCATTTTTTTCGTATTTTCATTCTCTACAATTCGTCTGTTGGAAGTATCAGCACCGCTCTATTGGTTCAGATTTTACAAGCGAAAAACTGAAGAAACACTGTTTTTTAGGTGTTTCTTCGCAATCACAAGAAAAGTAATCATATTTGCGAGTCGAAAACATATCACTTAACATTCACGAACCACCCCACGTAAACCCACCCCCCCCCTCGCGGTTTTCTTCTACGATTTTTGTCACAGAATGACCCTTTATCTGCTCTATTGCCTGGTCTATAAGCAACTATAATGAACACCAGAAGTGTTTTCGCATGGATAGGTTAATTTATGATAAACCCAGATGTGAACGTTCGAATTATTTGAGTTGAGGATTTTCCGCAATTTTCGATTTTCCTCTATCATAATTCAAATTGTGGTTTTCACCTCACCTCACTTCAATATACATATAAAAAATATATAAAGTGCTTTATTTAATTACCTACCCTTGTTATAGTACTGCTGGCATATTATAATAGTATTTCCACAATTCAGAAAGTCACAAATCAATCTAAAAATCCTGCTGAGGAGGGGAAAAACCCTAATGAAGTACAGTTTGCCTTTGGCGAGGGAACGATCGAAATTATACGATCGTTTTTCTAAAGACGCCAAACGCGAACATCATCGTTTTGAAGTTTCGAGGCATGCCTAAAACCCATCTTTAAAGACTCTACTTCTTTTATTCCTACGACAGACAAGGAAGCGCGTTAGGCCTGCCTCTCCATATTTACTCCTCAAAGAGGAAGTGAGATGGATATGAAGGGATTGTGAGATGCAAAACAAAGAGCAATAGAAAGCCAGGACCGTATTTTATTATTGTATGATGAAGCGAAATTATGCTTATGGATGCAAATAGTGAGAATAAATGTGGATTTTGGTCTGAAAGAAAGTGGTGGTGAAGAAATTGAATAAAATAAATAATGAAATATTCAATTGATAAGTGTAATTTTCCAAATTTATTGGTGAGGCACTGCCTAATAGGACAAGCTCACACTGAATAGAAGATGAACATACATGTGTTCAAGGTGAGTCAATTTTAAGAGAGTTCTGTTTGGAACTATATCCTCTGTCATTATATTAATTAGGTAATAGTAGATTATTTAACGAGCGATTATGGAGGTCATAACTCAGGCAGATGAAGTTTGCAGCACGAGCCGAAGGCGAGTTCTGTAATTCATCAAGTGAGTTATGACCAGTACCGCGAGTTGAATACTATACTTCATCTACGACTATAACAATAAATACTAAGATACAAGTACAGAGAAAGAATTGGATTTACAAATCTTAATAGGTGCCTATAACAATGCATTATTTATGTCGAGTGTGCTTTTTAGCATGGAGTAGAAAGTCCATAGGGGCGATGCTTTATACTTTGTGCTAAGTTCACTCAAATATGCCAAAAGAACATTCTCTGTAAACGATGACTTATTATTCTTACTGCTACTATATTTGTTTTGGGATTTGTCGGGCAATAAATTCTGTATGGTAAAATTGACTGATTATCTTATTTCTGAAGGTGTACATAATTATTCATCTTCATTATCTGAATTCATCTTTTACAGCCAAACATTCACAATAATAATTAGGTATCAATATAATTTGAGAAAACGTCAAAATTATTCCCCTCAATACCAATAATGGACTGTTCCCTTTCGGCCAATAGGCTTGTTCAGAAGCACAGAGACAGGGAGTTATAGTAGTGAGTTAATATAACTCACGTTGTTTGTTTACCGATACTATTAATTGCTCAAAAGTGGTTGAATAATTGAATATATAATCAAAGAGTAACAACAAGAGAGATCACTCTGTCAAATTAGTACTGAATCGCCCGTAAAAGTGGTGGTGACCTTGAAACTGCTCGAACGCTATTGATGGAGGAGTTGGGTAAGCGCTGGGTAAGCCAAGCACATCACATCTCGTGGACCGCGCCAAAGATTGAAGGTTTGAAATCTGACGTTTGTCGATTTTCATGATGAAAAGGGAGGTAGAAATATTTTGTGCTTTAAATGAATTCACAGGCAAAAAACTATTCGGAAAATCTAGAAATTTCTTCGTGAATTGAGTATAAGGGAGTTTTCAATGTATACAAATATCAAATTCTGGTGCTGTTGACATGAATATTCAATGAAAATGTGTAATATTTTCGAGAAAAACTGAAATTAGTATCGTATTCGATGATGAATATATTGCTAAATAAATTATATTTAATGTATATTCCATACGACTAATGAAAATTGAAAGATTGCTACTTGTAACATAAAATTAGAATTTTTAGATTTTGTTGCTGTGAACGTGCTATATGAACAATAGAATTGTTTCCTTCAGCTCGTGTTCATTATATCGCCAAGATCAGATAATATCCGGGGAAAACACTGAATTTTGAATTGTCTACCATGGTGATACTAATGCTGAATGAATGGAATTTGTTTTATACTCGATGACAATATAGTTATTGATGGATATACCTAGTTACTTTGGATATAAATCTTGGAAACTGGATTTTGTTACTAAAATACTGGAAGGCTGAAATATAAACTTTCTTCAATACATTATCACAGTATGATCACAAATGAAATGTGTAAAGAATCTAGTTTCTACTCAAAAAATCTATAATGCTAGATTATCGAAATCCCTTCGAGGAAGTATAGCAATATTCAGAAATAATTATCATGTATTTGAACTTCTAAATTCAATTTTCCATAGTGTAGGTGCATAACTAGAACATAATGAATAATTTTTTTATTCAATATCACTTTACAACTATCTACAATCTTTATTTTTCAATATAACTAGGTACCTACTATGAATATAATACATTTGAGAAAATTTCAACTAAATGGAATACAACTAGCCACTGGTTCCTATATTTCTAGATGAATGAATTGCTCAGCATTTTCTTCATATCCTATTTCATAATTCTTATATTAAAATTTGCATTTTTCACCCCTTCTGAATGGTTTATATAGCATAACTCTCAGTGGTTTAGTGTAGAATGGTTTCCTTGAACAAACATATAGAACATTATATCTAGGAAATTCAACTTTCTGAGAACTGAGAACCTGCAAGTATGTATTTTGCGTTCATGATCATTACCTCCAATAATGACATCTTACTTTTTTAAAAAACATAATTTGTATGTTCACGATTTCAACTAGTTTTTATTATGCAGAATTTGGTTTTGTCCCTCGATATCTGATGGCAACTACAAACATAAGATTTTGAAAATCAATTTTATTACTGCAGACTTCAGGTCTATATTGCTTACATAGCTAATATGTATTTCAATTCAAAAATATATAATATATAAAATACAAGAAACAAATTTCTCTCTGAAAAGAAACTATATCTAGATCTATATTTTATCAGATCCTTTTCATTCTCTAGTCATGTATTTCAACCATTTATCTATAATTGTATACAAATAATTATTTCAATTTCACATCTATGGAATTAAAAATAGTAAGTAAGTCATAATAAAACTTCTTTTGTTTTATCATTTATTTAAACGTGAAATGCAACTTGTAGTCTTCTGTTTTTTGAACAAACATGATTTTGAATATTAGATACTCATAAATTTCTACCAGACATGTGATGAGGTTTTCAATATAACAGTCTCCCCAAAGTTTTCTCTCGAATAACCTCTGATCCATGATGATACATTTCCTCATAAGATAGCCACTGATATAGGGCTCATTATAAGTTGGCAAATTATTTCTTCTAGAATCAGCTTTTGTAATCTGTAAATCGAACTATAAATACGTCTGAGATTCTCGATTTAGGCACAAATCACTTACCAGTAATGATATTATATTTATGACAATATTATGTAAAAAAAGCAGCCAACATAAAAGTTGTATCATACATAATACATTCGAGATATAGATTCAATAGAATGAAATCCTAAAAATGTCCTCATTCTGTTTCAATAAACATATTGCTGCGTTTAATGTATGAAATGTTGAGGTTAAGATTATTTGAAAATTCAAAAATCATAATAAACTTAGAAGTGGTTGTCTCTCTCCGATTCACCCCTATCTATTTTCAGATGAACTCAAGGTCATAGGATAGTGAACAGGCGTAAAAGCGGAGTGATCCATCTTGTTGTCTAATCTTTGATATAATTCAATAGGAGTAGATAAATTTACATATCTTTGACCTTTATACACATTGTTGATTGAAATATGTGCTTGATTCCTAGAGTGCACGAAAAATAATTTATATAGGGTAATTGCATTATCTCGTCCAATAAATACATGAAATGGTAAAGAACCGTGTGAAGTATCTGATAGCGAATTTCTGTTTCGTGACAAGAGAACTGACCGACCTTGGACTCCTTGGAGTAAGTTTGCAAACACTATTCGAGATTTATATTTCCAATCTGCGACGATTATAATCAGTATTCCCTCTACATTCGATCAGTAAACATTTCGTTATTTCAATATTTTATGATTCTTGAAAGCTGGTAGCTTTTCATTCAATTATGATTCTGGAAGCCTTCGTCATTATTATTCTGGCCTATGGCTGGTACCGCTACACCAGGACTCCCAAATATAGAGTAGGAGATTTTCCAACACCACCTGGGTATTTCCTACTAGGACACTCTCCTTACATCAACTCAAGTTCAAGTAAGTTCGTAGTATTTTCAGTTCGGTAAATATATTTCGAATCATTGGATACTCGAATTTTCGAATTTTAATCCATCGATTTATCGATAACGTCACTGCGCGACACCTACTGATTGGTATTGGACCAATCCATTACTTGAAGTGAGTTACGTCACGGATATAGAGCGTTCCAATTGGACTGCGCTCATCGAACCTAGCTCAAGAATCCGATTCAAAGATCGATAGGGAAAAAATTCCGTACAGTTTTTCTCTTCATTTATGTTTAACTATTGTTTTCCAGAGATGCTACCCTATCTTGATAAAAACCTCGACAAATTCAATGGACTCATGAAAATCCACATTGGAACAGAACTCATCCTCGCTACTTCGAATCACAAATTCGTTGAATGGCTCATGGCAAGTACCACCATGATTTCCAAATCTATGCAGTACACTTTTTTGAACGAATGGCTTGGTCGAGCTCTTCTGATCACATCAGGTAGGTTGTTGAGTTCGTAAACAGTTGTGAAAAATTCAATATCAATTTGTTTCAGGGCCACATTGGAGGTCACACAGGAAAATTTTAACCCCAGCGTTTCATTTCAAGAGGATTGAAAACCTCGTGAGTGTGTGCCAAAAAGCGGGAGATATCCTTGTCCAGCAGATGGCTAAGAATATGGACCAAGAATGCTTCGATGTCTACACTACAATCTCTAATTATTCCTTGGATGTTGTGTGTGGTGAGTTATCATATTATTTTCCTATGTGGTTATTTGTTGGATTCAAGAAATATATTCTCTTTATAGAAAGTTCAATGGCAACATCCATCAATGCTCAAGAGGAGAAGTCCGAGTACCGTCGCTCTACCTTATTCTTATGTGCTATAATATTACAGAGGGTGTTTCATCCATTGTACATGCACGATTTTCTATTTCGGTTTCATCCACAATACGAGAATTTCAATAAATCAATCGAAAGCATTCACATGTTTGTTCAGACTGTGATAGAGAAGAGAAGAAGAATTCTTCAGAATTCTCTCGGGGACGAAGAGAATGATGATGGAAATATTTACGGCGAGAAAAAAAGGACACCGTTTTTAGATATACTCTTGACGGCGAAAGATGAGAATGGAGATTCCTTATCTGATAAAGATATAAGAGATGAAGTCGATGGAATTATATTTGCGGTAAATCAACAATTTTTGAGCGCTCGTACTACTTACACGAGGGCTATATCATTTCGTCACGATGTCTGTATTTTTCGAATTTTGAGCCGAAAATGGTCTCAATCGACTATGTTCGACTCACTGATGACGAATCCGTCGGAAAATTCGAGTCTGTCCGTCCGGCCGTCCGTCCGTAAGCACGATAACTCTCGAACGGAACAACCTAGAGACTTTTCAGTGTTGGTTCAGTTTCCTAATGCCGCGGTTGAGTTCGTTAACGGGCAGAATTCCACCAGGGGTTCCGTAAATATGGCCGTTCAAAATTTTGTTCTCCTGATCGAGATGAAATTTTGCACTCAAATGGATAATAAGGTGTTCAAGCTATATGAGAAATTTTGTCCAGATCACATGACCAGAACCATATAAATCATAGAAAATTTTAACTTTTGAATGGAAACGCCTAGGGACTTGAAATTTTCAGGATAGGTGTGGATCTCCAATGTCGTGATCACGTTTATCTATGAGCAGAATTATACTAGGAGTTCCGTCAATACGGTCGTTTGAAATTTAGTTTTCTCGATAATTTCGAAACTACGGATTCGATCGGGACAAAATTTTGTATTTTAATGGAGAAGGATAAATTAAAGCTACATTTTGTCCAGATCGCATGACCAGAACCATAGAAAATTATAACTTTCGAAGGGAAAGGCCTAGGGATTTAAAATTTGCAGGGTATGTTTGGATCGCGAATGTCGCGGTCACGTTCATCAATGGGCAGAATTAGACTAGGGGTTCCGTAAATATGGCCGTTCAAAATATTCTTTTCCTGATATTTTCGAAAGTACTGATCGGATTGGAATGAAATTTTGTACATAGCTGAAGAGTAATGTATTCAAACTACGTGCGAAATTTTGCCCAGATCGCATTACCAAGAGTTTCGCCTTAGTTTGAGAATTTTTTTGACAGCTGTCAAAAATTTTTTCAATTTCTTCCTGAAACTGAAAAATGCGAATCTACATACAAGGTGGATGAACGAGCGCTCAAAAGCTCTTGAGTTCACGGCAGTGCTTTTCAAATTTCTGGTTTTGGATTAATACTCTTATGCCTTTTTTGCAGGGACACGAGACAACTGCATCGGCTATCAGCTTTATTTTGTATAATTTATCTATACATCCTGAGGTTCAGGTGAGTTTTCCCTTATGTCAACGGATAGATAAATATATTGTTTTGAGGGCGGAATCAAAAATGCTTATTCAATTTCTAGGAAAAGGCTTATAATAAGCAGAAGGAGATATTTTCGAAAAAATCGAATTCGGAGCTCACATATGCTGACTTGAACGAAATGAAATATTTGGAAATGGTTATCAAAGAATCGTTAAGGATGTACACGCCAATTTCATTCGTTGCCAGGAGATTGGATGAAGATACATTTTATGGTGGGAGAAGTTTTTCTTGAACATTGAATAGCGATATTTTCTTTATTTATGCCTTGTTCGAAGAGTTATATGATTCTCCCCATAAGTATAAGCATGCGAAGGACAAACTCATTCGCGTTTCACTGATACTGGTCCATCTCATACTGGTTTATCTCCTTAACCATGAGACCAATTTTCAAGAAGAAGCTTTACCTCTCTTAGCTGATTAAGATGATAATACGATTTATTTCAATATTTTATCAGAAATGAATCTGCCCAAACTTTGTCTTATATTTTCGGCTTGTTTTCATATAACTGCGGCTAAAATTTACAAGATTATAGATAAACATTTGTATTTATTGACTGACGGTACCCAGGCGAAACAGAATTAAATTTTCCATTCGAATTTTCAGATGGAAAACTCATTCCAAAGAACACAACGATAATGATTTCATTACAGCATCTTCATCGAAATCGAGAGTTCTTTCCTGATCCTGATAAATTCGATCCTGAAAGATTCGGGGTGAATTCAAAAATTCCCAACTTTGCTTTTTTGCCATTTAGTGCTGGATTAAGGAACTGTATTGGTGAGTGAAGTAGTTTATAGTAGATAGCTAAATGAGATGAAGGAAATATTTAATACCTTATCTTATCTGGATTACTGCTCATTTAAATGGTAACTTTATATACCTGGATTACACTCAGCTTTAGTGAGCAGGGAAGTGAGAAGGGAAACGGACAGCCGCAGAATGTAATAATGTAACGAACTAAGGCCGGACCTGTCGCGTCACTCGGACGTGGCCGTCAGGGCAGAGCGAGACGCGAAGATTCTAGAGGAATCGGGAAAAAAGACCTTCTGGAATATACTGGAACCCTTCGAGAACTATGAAGCGGCGATATACAACGACGTCGGCCTGAGCGAGAGTCAGTAGTACAGAATTGGACTCGCGTGCAGATAAAATGATTTAAGTGTTGAAATAAATTAGTATTAGTGTAATTAGTGAATTGTAAATAAATTATTTAAGAAGAACTTGGACAGTATTTATGACAGATGTGCGATTTAACTAAATAAGTTCTCGCGTAGTGAATTGCTGGTTCGCGAAAAATAAACTGACTGAAATTTTAACGTAAAACAGACTGATATTTTCGTTCAAGACAAAATGATGAAAAAAAGTGCGTCTTGTGGACTTGAAAGTTGCGGAGTTGAAACAGGAACGAGAGCTAGAAACCACGGGTAAAAAGGTAGTTCTTCAAAAAAGACTTGCAGAAGAACTTATACAAGAAGGTGAGGACCCCGAAACATTTTTATTCGAAGTTTTCGGTGTTGATTTAAACTCAATAATGAATAAACTCGAAGGAAATTCTAGAAGCTTGAGAGAACATCTGCAAGAAAATTCTAGAAGTTTGAAAGAAGATCTGCAAGAAAATTCTAGAAGTTTGAAAGAAGATCTTGAAGAAAAGTTTCAAGAGACCACTAAATCATTGAAAGATCTAGAAGAAAATTCTAGAGATTTGGAGGAAAAGTTTTAAGAAACAAAAATACTGAAAGAAGACCTGCAGGAAACTCTGGAAGAAAAGTTTCTAGAAAGTTCTAGAAATCAGGAGGAAAAGCTCCAAGAAAATTCTAGAAATTTGGAAGATAAGTTATGTGGTTTCTAGAAGAAAGAATGAAGACAGAAATGGATAACATTGGGGAGCAAATTAACACAGAGATGGACAACATTAAGGAGCAAATCAACACAGACATAGATAGATTTGAGGAAGAAATGAACAAAATGAATAAAACCATCAGTAAGATGGAAAAACGAGCTAATGTTGCGCAAACTACGGCAACGGTCAACGATAATTCAATGCTGGACCTGAAGAAGGGGATGTAGAATTTCAAGGTTGATTCTGGAATCAAGAAGCTTTCTATGAAGCCGCCCCAGTTCGACGGAAAAACTCCATGGGCAAATTACCGACGTCAATTTGAAGCAGCGGCCAAAGCGAATGAATGGAATGCAGAGGAAAAAGCTGTAGCACTCACATTGGCATTACGAGGAGAAGCGACAGATATTGTGCAGACCCTCACCGTCCATGAACAGGAGGACTATGAACAGCTGATAAAACATCTAGAACTACGGTTTGGCCAGCCTCATTTTGAACACGTTTACCACTCCGAGTTGAAGAATCGTTACCAGAAATCAGGCGAGTCTTTACAAGAATTCGAAGCTCATATTGCACGCCTGGTGCGTCTCACATATCCGGCCACACCGGAGAACGTAATGGAACGATTGGCGGTTCAAGCATTCTTGGATGGACTCCGTGAACAGGAAACCAGACTAGCATTGACATTAGCCCGACCAGCACATCTCGTAGACGCACTGGCAAGGTCATTAGAGTTTGAAGCAGCAAAGCTTCATGGATGATGGAGTTTCACAGGAGCCTGCTGATCTGGAAGCTGCCATAAGGAAAGTGCTCAAGGAAGTATTACCTGAGAAAAGACCGGTAAAATTCAGGAATTGTAGAAAAATAGGACATGCGCGTAACAAACGCCCAGATGACGGCTCTCATTGCCGACGTGCAGAAGAAAAAGTAGCAACACTTCGTAGAACTAGGGAAGTAAGATGAAAACTGGAATGAGAGAAAGACCAAGAGAAAGATCCAGAACTTGGTATAGTCATCATCCTGCATCATGGCAGGAAATTGCAGGTTACTCGCCAGCTTTTGAATCCTACTGGTCTCAATGGAATTCTTTCACTCTAGACAATGGGGTACTGAAGCGTCTGTTGGAGTCTGAAAACGGTGGTGTCGTCGGAGGACATCTGGGGGTGAAGAAGACCTTGCAGAAAGTGAGGCAACGGTTCTACTGGATGGGCTAGCTGCCGAGATGATGTTCAGGACTAGTGCAGAAAGTGCGCTGTATGTGCTGCTAGCAATGGACCTCGAATACGACCAAAGCCTCCCATGCGTCAGTACAATTTTGGGATACCACCGGGACAAGACACTGCTGGAAAAGACTATGTCAGCAACTTGAGACAGAGAATGGACGATATCCACGACCCAGTCCGGTTAAACATCCAGAGCGCCAGCGATAGAATGAAGCAGAAGTACGACATCAAGGCTGGAGGGTTTCAGGATGGTGACCTGGTCTGTTTGCATAACCCCAAATAGTAGCAGTGAACTATCGCCGAAGTTGCAGAACTCTTGGGAAGGTCCGTTTAAAATCATGAAAAGAATAAACGACCTTACCTACCGAATTCAGAAGCCACCACGAGGGATACCAAGGGTCGTCCACTTTAATCGATTGGCTCCTTACGCTGGAAATCACGACCAAGTTCACACCCTCAAACCATCAGAGGATGAGATGACATACCAGAAGTTTATGTCCTTGTATTAAAACGGTCAGAAAGTGCTACATGGTGTTACTAGAGACGAGCCATGAGACCTTTTCAAGGTGCATGATGATTACGCACTAACACACTGCGTGGCAGAAGATCTACGATTGTCCAGGGGCATTGCTGTTATGTTCTCCAAGAAATTTGGTCATCTACAAACGCTACGAGAGCAGAATCCAGAAGTTGGAAGGGTGCTGCAATTGAAAAAGGGCGAAAGAAACATTTTCTACCTAGTTACCAAGAAGTACTTCCATGGTAAACCGTCTTATGAGGATATCTGGAAGAGTCTCACCCAGTTGAGAGACACTATGGTAGACCAGAATCTGGTGGAGCCAGCAATTCCGAAATTGTCATGTGGACTCGATAGGCTGGACTGGAGAATCAATCGCGTTGTCGTACGCTCCCTACTTTGGCGGTTTTTCGTACGGAAGTCAAAGGACCGGCAGCGCTGAGGCTGCAATTTTGTCATCTGCCATTGTAAAAACTGGATTTAGAGAGAAATGATGGAGCAGAGTGTGAATACTCACTGCCTCTGATACTGCCGCAGAAGTATTTCGGGCATCGCGAGTAGCAATGGAAGTGGCTGAGTGTAGTCCAGGTAATAGGGACAACGAGAAACAATGCAAATTCATAAATGTTGGTAACTTCAAAAATTTCCTATAGGCAATTTGGGAATATTGATTGTAGCTCGAATTGTTTTTTTTTCACTCTAATGAAAATCACTTAATTTCAGTCTTTAGGATGTTCCTTCATTGATGAGGGCAGAAAACTAATAATAGAACCTTAAATTCATCCAAATATGCCAGAGAGCTTACAGAATTTTTTCAAAAATTTCGATTTTCCCAACGACTACTTGGAAATAATTGTTTAACATTTTTGTTTTCTGGAAAACAGTGGCATATACGAAAAAATAGCAGGAAATCCAAAGGTTTTTAAGTTAAACAAAGATTCATTCTCATAATACCAGTGGCGCACCACAAAAAAGTTCTGAAGAGAAAAAGGGGACATTGGTCCAGAAAAAATATCACCCTGTAGATTTTCACGAACAATTGGCATTTCA
Source organism: Aphidecta obliterata (assembly GCA_963966015.1). Lineage (NCBI taxonomy): Eukaryota > Metazoa > Arthropoda > Insecta > Coleoptera > Coccinellidae > Aphidecta > Aphidecta obliterata. Next base: position 9,472,079 of record OZ014430.1, on the reverse strand, counting down.
TATGATGTAAACCTTAAAAAATAATATCATTGCCAAATTTCAGCTGAATATCTTGAGAAATTCAGATGCTCTGTCATAACTCTAAAAAAATTCAAAGTTAAACACCCTTTATCTCGAAAACGAAGCGATCCATGTTCATGAAACTTTATTCTTAGTATCATTCAAGTAATCACCCCTCTTCGTTTGTACCTCTAATTCAGGAACACTCTATATAATAGTTTCAATATAATTTTCCTTCCTCGATTTCAATGTAATTTGTTGAATATTCAGTACTTTGAATTATCTATTCTGAACTCTGATTACAGGCCAGAAATTTGCCATGTTTGAGATAAAAGTTGCAGTAACAACACTTCTGAGAAATTTCGTGTTTCTCCCAGCCCCAAACTATGAACCAAAAGTTATTTCAGAAGTATCTTTGAAATCTTCGAATGGAATATGTGTGAAATTGAAGAAAAGGCAACAGTAATAGGGTATACTCACTTTTTCTTGGTTGTACATAATGTATAATAAAAAAAGAAAGTCTTCATTTTGAGCAATATTTAATAGGTACCTAAATAAATGAGAAAATACCGATAGATTTATTGTGAAAATTTGTTTATAGAACACAGAAATCAACCTACTCAAACAAATGATTCGATTTTTACGATTAAATCAATGGTTTCCTCATCAATAAACATGACCTGTTGTTTGAATGATCCGTCTTTTATTACGGAAAATACTACAATTAGTTCAACATGCAATAGAAAATCGTGAGAAATATTCCAACGCAAAGAGTTCAACTCAATTAGTTCCAAAAATAAACAATTCTCATAGTTAACAACCATATATATTTTTTTCAATTCATATTCATGGATTTGATTCCCTTGCTGGGAGGGCCGATACCTGATGAAATAAATATTTGTGTAACTAGTGAATAATTATAACCTCATTTCAGTGCAAAAAGTAAATTGCATTTTACACTAGTGCAAAAAAGTGGAACTTATGGCACAATAAATAATGCAAAAAGGAATATCTTCTGGCTCTACCGTGGAGAAAAAATCATATAATTAGTTCGAATCATGGTGGAAGAATACATCTATACAGGGTGTCTTTCCTTTTTAAAGGGCCAAACTTCAAGGGGAGATCATACATGTGATTTGCGACAAAAAAATGCATATAACACAGTGTCGAAATGTTGACGGTTATTCTTCAATTTAACATTTCTTGATTTAACGAAATATTTCAAGTTTTTCTATAAAATCAATTATACTTTATACGGTTATCCTTGGACTTCTTGGAGCCTCATTGAATTTGACCATATATCTGGACACGGCAACAAATTTGCTACAAGATAAGAATTTCTGTGTGCCAAAAAATTCTTATTGCGGGCGTTGTAAGGAGATGAATATCGCGATTCTGAAGTGGAATGGAATGGAAAAATATTTTGATATTCAATAATGAAAATGCTTGTATCTCGAAAACGGTGTATTTTTTCAATGGTGCACAGGTATACTTTTTTTTGCGAAATAAATGATAAAATACATAAATGTAGGAATTTTGCCGAAATCTTCAAAAAAAAAAGTTCTTGGCGATTTGGAGGACTCATGGGGAAGGTGTTGGAAACAAATCGTTACTGAAAGAAATTCAACAAATTTACAGAATCGGTTGAGTCGTTCGGAAGTTATTACAAAAAAGCTGAATTATGGGGGTTACATTTGGAGGCACATATCTTCGCAGGGGGACGTCGTAAGAAGAAAAATTGAAGCATTCCTAACTCTTCATATGCTTTATTCACACCTGAGAAAGAGTCACGTAGTGCCGGGACACCCTATAAAGCATATGGGTTCAAGAAAAAAATGAAATGCCTAAATCTAGGGGCAGATTGGATTGAGTGTCTATCCAGAAGCAACTTGATGTATCCAAGCGATTGGTTTATATTATGGATAGTGAAATCACCAATCTGCATGGGAATTCTATGAGCAGGGAATATATCACTAGATATTCAGAAAACTAGCTAAGCATAATTCTGAATTTATAACCTTGAATATAATATAAGCATTCCGGATGTATGTATGGCATGAACTAGGACGTACATAAGACTGAGACAGATAATTAAAAAAAATTCATTTTGAAAATTGTAAAATAAAATTGAAAATATAATGGGCAATTTTACTAATAATAAAAAATTTATTGATTTTCATATCAACATCCCCTCCTAAAAATTATATCGTTTTTGGAATATAATGTCATGGAATATCCTTTGAACTTGAATAATTAAATTAGACAAAGCATGAGTGTTTCTGAATACAAATGACTAATAAACTCTGCAAATTTCTAAAAAACTTTATTATTTTTCTTTAAGAATATACGATTGAATTAATGTATTTATGATACTCCTTCAAGTTCATCTGAAGTTTTGTTGAAAAACCTTAATACCTAATTTAAGGTATATACCTAATATGTACCTATGTCATATTATGACCAATTTAAAAATTGTCATATCTCCAATTGAAAATATTCATCCTTTTTTATGAAAAATGAAGGAATATAAGTAGGGATTTCTTATCATCTTGGTGAGAAATGAGTTGAAAATTTTTTTTTTTCAAACGCACAGAAAAAACTTCATATTTCGACTGACAGGATCATCGAAAAGTCCTACTTCTCCTTCACCGTAAGGAAATGTGATGCTATGTAAACGATGAATTACATTTCCGTACGCAGTACGAAAAAATGTAATTAACTATCAAAATTAATTTTGCGAGACATCCGTAGCTAGGCAAACTTTCTATTGATCACTCAATTATAACGATCGTAAATATCAATCTAATCACCAGATTTTAATGAATTTCAAAGCTTTTGAAAAAAAAATAACATTTTCCATTCGGAAGAGAAGTGACTTTTCATCCTTATGGAATAATATACTATTCCTACTAGCACTTTTCTGAACGCAAATATTGAAGAGTAGCGTCAATCATAAAATTTTGAAATATCTCTATGAGCCGAGCGCACAAAATAGCTACAATATTGTCGATTAAAATTACGAAAAGCACTGCCGTGAAGGCAGGAGCTTTTGAGCGCTCGTACATGCACCTTGTAGGTAGATTCGCATTTTCCAGTTTTAGAAATCAATTGAAGGAATTTTCAACAGCTGTCAAAAAAATTCTCTGATTCGAATTCTCCAGTTTTAAAAACAAATTTAAAACATTTTTGACAGCTGTCAAAAAAAATTTCAAACTAAGGCGATAATCAAGACTTCAAGTCAGTGCTTTAGGTGACCAATTTTTTTTTCGATAATTCGCAAAAATTTTCTACGGTATCTATGGCCTTGGTGATGCGATCTGGACAAAATTTCGCACGTAGTTTGAATTCATTATTCCTCAGCTAGTTGCAAAATTTCATTCCAATCAAATCGGTAGTTTCGAAATTATCAGGAACAGAATATTTTGAACGGCCATATTTACGGAACCCCTAGTCTAATTTCGCTCATTGATGAACATGACCGTGAAATTCGCGATCCAAACCCACCCTGAAAATTTCTAGTTTCCAGGCCTTTTCCGTCGGAAGTTTCTATGGTTTCTATGGTTCTGGTCATGCGATCTGGACAAAATGTTGCTTTAATATGTCATTCTCGTTTAAAATACAGAATTTCATCTCGATCGAATCCGTAGTTTCGAAAATATCAAAATCAAATCAAAATTTCAAACGACCGTATTTACGGAACCCCTAGTATAATTCTGCTCATTGATGAACGTGAACGCCACATTTCAGATCTGCACCTATTCTGAAAATTTCCTTGCCGTTCGAAAGTTATGATCTTCTATGTTTTCTATGGTTCTGGTCATGTGATCTAGAGAAATGTAGCTTGAATATATCATTCTCCATGAGTATACTAAATTTCGTCACGATCGAATCTGTAGTTTGGAAATTATCAAGAAAACTAAATTTCGAACGACCATATTTACGGAATCCCTTGTATAATTTTGCTCATAGATGAAAGTGATCACGACAATCGAGATCCACACCTATCCTGAAAATTTCAAGTCCCTAGGCGTTTCCGTTCAAAAGTTACAATTTTCTATGGTTTCTATGGTTCTAGTCATGCGATCTGGACAAAATTTTGCATGTAGCTTGAACACCTCATTTTCCATTAGAGTGCAAAATTTCATCTCGATCGAATCTGTAGTTTCAAAGTAATCAAGAAAACAAAATTTCGAGCGGCCATATTTACGGAACCCTTGGGCGGATTTTGGCCAATAACGAACTCAACCTCGGCATTTGAGATTCGAACCCATCCTAAAAATTTCAAGTTTCTAGGACATTCCGTTCGAGAGTTATCGTGTATAAAGACGGACGGCCGGACGGACAGACAGACTCGAATTTTCCGACGGATTCGTCATCAGTGAGTCGAACATAGTCGATTGAGACCATTTTCGGCTCAAAATTCGAAAAATACAGACATCGTGACGAAAAGGATATAGCCCTCGTGTCAGTAGTACGAGCGCTCAAAAATACATGAGCTCTGAAATACAGAAAAATATAATTCTCCCGAGTATGTACGGAAGATTAATATGAGACCACTAACTTCGTTTCAATTACCACTTTTCAGTCCATACTGCACAACTTTATTTGCGTTTCGAAATTTCTGAAATGACAATGATTGTTGCAGTAATTTGGCGTTTTCTTTGGCAATCCATGGCCATGGACCGCCAACAATAGGGTGTTCGTCTGTAGGCGAATTTTATAGCGGGCAAGTTCGCGGATAATATCTGCGGATCGGCCCGCTCATCACGGCTCGTGTATAGGCCGTTTAAGTAGTACGAGCGCTCAAAAACTACTGATTGAATTGTAATGGAATTTTGCACATAGATGAAAAATAATGCAAACTATCGCATCACCAAGACCATAGATCAGATACCGTAGAAAATTCTAGCGAATTATCGAAAACAAAATTGGTCACTTAGCACTAACGTGAAGGACGTTTGACAGCTGTCAAAAATTTCTTCAATTGGTTTCTAAAAGTGGAAAACGCACCTACAAGGTGCATGAAGGAGCGCTCAAAAACTCCTCACTTGACGGCAGTGCTTTTTATAATTTTTCATGTTGTCGCTTATTATAAGCGACAAAGTGGCATTCCTCGAATAAGATCATGTTTGCGATGTCAAATACGCAAATGCCTACTTTGCATATCGATTGTAGAAAAAATAATTTCTGATAACGTCAAGACGAAAATGTTTGGTAACGTCAGTGTCAAGACGAAAACTATCCATGAAAGTGTTTCATTTACGCTAGTAGGAAAAATATTGTTCCTAACTCTTGTGGCGGCTTGTCCTATGAGGCAGATGAGGCAGTGCCTCACCAAATAAATTCTGGAAATTTACACGTATTAATCGAATATTTTATTAATCCATTTCAACTTTCAACATCCCTTTATTCCTTCAGTCTCAATTTCCCATCATACGGTACGGCCCTGGGTCTCTGTTTTCAATAAAATCCAAGCTCAATCTGACGATTCTTGTATATTCATCTCACTTCCTCCTTACGAAGTACAGGCGAGCCTCAAGCACAGCGCGTAAATTAAAGCTGTACAGCGTTATCTACGAGAACATATGTACGCGTTTCAAGGCGGCTTCTTAGATGAATCAGAGGCTAGCCTCATCGCACCTGCTACATCTGCGATCGTTTCGTTTCTCGGCAAACTGCACTATTCGGGTTGATCGGGGAGCGCGAAATAGGGTCAGTTCGTCAGTTGTTAATTTTCACTTTGTCATTTGGTGTAACCGATACCGCGTTTGCTATATCTCGTGTAAGTTTGTCTCCGTGTTCGTGTGAATTTTTCTCGAAAAGATTTTTCATTTCGTTTATTTACGAAGGCGAAATGGATTTAGCGGGACCGAGTACGTCGTCTCAAATTACCCAGGTAAAGGTAAATGAAAATATTCGAAGTACCTGCGATATTATAATTTTTTTAATAAATCATCAAAATTTTTCGAGTAATTCCTATGAGGATAAATTATATATAATAAAAGAAGTAAAGCGACCTGTTCCAGATCTAAGTAAATGTCTTGTGACTATCGGTGGGGTCGGAAAATCAAATCGGGGGTTTCAAAATACTTGGTATGAAAAGTACGACTGGCCTACTGGCAGTATAACTTTGAAAAAATTATTTTGTTGGCCGTGCATTTTATTATCTAATACAAATTCCGACAGAGTTTGGTCAAAAAGTGGATATAGCGATTTGAAAAATTTATCTCGAGGTCTTTTGCTACACAATAAAAGTGCTCAACATATTTCGTCGAATTGCAAGCTAACCCTTATGAGAAAACAGAAACAAAATATCGCCACAGCAATAGACAATGCGCGTCAAATAAAAATTCAAAATTTCAATGCTAGAGTCAAAGAAAATCGAGAAATTCTAAAAAGTCTGATTGATATTACGATGCACCTCTGTATGCAAGAGTTACCTTTTAGGGGGCATGATGAATCTAATGAATCTTTAAATCGCGGGAATTTCAAAGAATTGGTTATTCTTGTTAGTAAATTCAACACCAATTTAAAAACCTTTTTAGAAAATGATATCAACAGTAGATCGGTTTTTTCTGGCACATCTAAAACCATACAAAATGAATTAATCGATTCGGTTGCTTTTGTTGTGAATAAAAAAATTGAGGACGAAATCTCAAAATCTTTGTTTTTTTCCTGGCAAGTTGATGAAACAACGGACATAAGCTGCCATTCTCAGTTATCCGTCATTTTCCGTTATGTAATAAATGACCAACTTGTTGAGCGATTCATGGGATTTTATGATGTGAATTCTGGGCGTTCTGCTGAAGATTTATTTCAATTTTTATCTGTCAAATTCGGAAAATTCGACTTGCATTCAAAATTAGTGGCTCAAACATACGATGGGGCTAGTGTTATGTCGGGAGAAGTAAACGGGTTACAGGCAAAAATAACATCTATAGCACCACAAGCAATGTTCACTCATTGCTATGCACACGTATTCAATTTGGTTTTAAGTAATGCGTGCGGTTCAATTCCACAGGTTAAAGTTTTTTTCTCAACTCTTTCAGGATTTTCATCGTATTTTTCCAAATCAACAAAGCGTACCCAAGTGTTAGAGCAAATTGGAGGAAATCGTATACCTACAAATGTAGCAACTCGTTGTAATTTCACTTCACGAGCCGTTCTGACAGTTTTCAATGATAGAGATAAATTACTCGAAACCTTTCATTTTATTATCAATAGTAGTGCCGATTTTGATCATAAATCAATTAGAGAAGCAGTAGGTTTAAAAAATTTCTTAGAGGATGCTAAAAACATATTTTCTTCAGAAACATTTGCATTAATTTTCAATCAAACCGATACCGTTTTTTCCAATCTTACAAAATAGGAACATAGATATTCTGAGGGCGAGAAATTTACTGCAGACAACACTGAGTAAAATACGTGAATTTAGGAGTAACAGTACGTATTTTGATATCATTTATAAAAAACTGGATACTGCAGATTTACACTCAAAACGACGCAAGGGAGTTGAAATGGCAGATAAAACACAACAATTGAGAAAAATTTTTTTCGAAATTCTGGACATCATAGCGACTCAAATACAGGTTAGGTTTTGCGACATTGAAAAACTACATTTCTTCGACCTTTTAAATAATTCAAAATTCTCCATTTATGAAAAAGAATTTCCTCTTAAGCTTTTGAAAGACTTGACAACGCAATATAATATTTTTGATTTAAATCAACTGAAAAGTGAATTAACTGTTCTATACGGAAACGATATCATAGAAAATTGCACAAGCCCTTATGAAATGTTAACCTTTTTTCACGATACTGACTTAAAATTTTGTATGCCAGAACTCTTTAAATTATTATGTCTTGTTGTTGTTTTGCCAGTGACAACTGCTTCTACGGAAAGAAGTTTCTCCGCGTTGAAAAGGATTAAAAATTATATTAGAAATACAACTGGACAGGCGCGATTGAGTAATATGGCAAAAATTTCAATTGAAAAAGGATTTATAAAATCACAGGATGAAAACATATTTAAAGACGAGGTAATAGATCATTTCGCTGAACAGAAAAATCGCAGAATTCCTTTGGTCTATAAAAAATTGTAATTTTTAGAACTCAATTTAGAATTAATATTTTTTTTACAACTTTGAGAATATATCCTATATTATACGCTGAGCTTACTTATTTTTTTATTTAGAGTTCATTTTATTGATTTAGAGTTTATTTTTTTAATTTAGTTTATTTCGTTGATAGTATATTGTTATTTTAAAATTTTCGATCTTCATGCGATCCGTTTTCCTTTATTTCCATCGTACCCATCCTTACCTGGCAAGAATGCTCTACACCTCCACGTAGGTTCTTGCTGGACAGCTGCATAATAACGATTTTCATATTTAGAGCAATGCAATGTCGAAAAAAAGCTCAAAAATCATCTATTGAGGCATAAATACCAAAGGTTTTTTCTTCATTATACAGCCATAATATGATGAGGATTTGTTTTTGATTCGAAAATTCTAGTGATAAAATTTTTTATAATTATTATTATGCAACTGATGAAGTAGAGTATATATATATATATATACTCCGTTTAAGAATTATTGACATCTCGGTTGGCTGTGAAAAATCGAATTTAAGTTGGTAATAGACTATTCAGTAATATTTTGGGTCGCTGAATTCAGGTTGGTATAGGAATAACACTAACATTACCCATAGAAATCTTGCTTTGATGATTTTATAGAAGATATTGGTGAATATGTAATTATAAAAATTTGCTCTGAATTTGAGTATTTTTTGTCTTATGCTATTAAAATGGCTGGAGTTTACCAGGATACATCGCGCCTAACAAGAGAACGCCAGGCAGTTTGTCGGTGTTACATCGAGTTTTTCAAAGATTTGGCATATATTTCCGCTAGTGTTTCAGGTAAACGGTTATTCACCGACTCAAAGTGTATTCTGATTGATCAATGTCTCTTGAATTTTCAGATTTCACCAAGCCCTGTTCGTAGAATATTAGCATGTTATTATAGCCTGGAATTAGCGGTGGAAGAAAACCTGTGCGATATGATTATTCCTTCAAAGAGACATTGAATGACTTTGTTTTTGCTAGAATTAAAAACAATGAATATATCAGTTTAGATATCCTTTTCGAACTGGCCAAAGAGCACCTAGATTTCAATTGATTGAAGTCAACATTATATTATATCATAAAAAAAATTGGATACAAATACAAAAAAGTTGATCAAAGGAAAATTCTTACTGATAAACAGAAAAATATAATAAAAATAGTACAATATTGTGATAAATACCGAGAATACATGGAACAAAACGTAAAATTCATTTATCTAGATGAAATTTGGATATTCAAAAACGGTATTCAAATTTGTCAGTGGACACTAAAAAATAATCCAAAAGGTATGCCGAGTATATTCAAGGGTAAAGGCAGAAGGTGCACTATTTTGAATGCTGGAACAATTGATGGATTTTTACCTGGATGTGATCTGATTCTTGACAGTGGTATTAATGATAAGGATTACTATGAATGGTGAATTATTTCATAAATGGGTTATTGAAAAATTGAAAGCTTCCCTGCAAAAGGATGCCCATCAATAGGATTATGACAGCTTATTCAATAAACACATCCAAATCACTACACTATGTGGAAACAATGTTTTCAATATTTTTATCTTTGCCCTTGTATCATTCATAGATATTCTAAGTTTATTTATTATACTTATACTGTATAGTACCCTGTTCACATTCCCTCTGCTAATACACATGCTATATTGTTTCCAATTCAAAAGTATACTGAATAATTGAAAAATTTCATGTCAAAATTCTTCATGTACTACATAGATTCTTAATTTTTGTTTCTCTCTTATTTTAATAATAATATATATCGCACCCGTCGTAGACTAAGGAGACAACTCAAAAAAGGTCCATTTTGTGTTAGTGACGGTATTGAACTCAGGAAGTATCCCTTTTCTTACGTGCAATATCAGAATAACTCTAGTTGGCTTCTCCGCCACATAAGAGACTGTTCGAGAAAAAAGGTAACATTGCAATTTTTTTGGAAAAATAGTGGAATAATCCACCACGATGGGAAAAATTGCATTAATTGAATATTGGGTGCTAGAGTTATAATGTTCAAATGGATTGCTGCAGTTATTACGAATGTTCAGCGTGTTGAATTGAGTAAGTACACAAAAGTATAGAATAGAATAGAATAGACTTCAGTCGTACGTTTTATTTTTGAAGATCATATTGCATAAAATGTATAAGTGGTGAGTCTGTTGTTTGATAAGATTGATACCTAAACTGCTCATGTTGTTTCTTGATGGGGTAATCAATAAAAAATCTCGTCAGGTATAGGTACATCAAGCCTTGGCGATAATTCTGAAACTTTATATTTTTGAAGTCTAAGGGGGGTTATTAATTACCCCCCCATATCTACGCCCTTGTGTTGTTCAGCCTGAAGAAGAGAACATTTGTTTGCCAAACGATTTTCTGATTAAGACGGTGTTGGATTCGTAAGAACGTGGCAATTAGAATTGGAAAGTTTGTAAAAAAATGTATAAAAAGTACTGCCGTGAAATCAGGAGCTTTTGAGCGCTCTTTGATCCATCTTTCATCTTTCATCTTTTAGGTAGAATCGCATTTTCAAGTTTTAGAAACCGATTGAAACTTTTTTTAACAGCTGTCAAAACAATTTAAAACTGAGCAGAACTCCAGACTTCACGTCAGTGCTTTAGGTTTCCAATTTTTTTTCCGATTATGCGCTAGAATTTTATACGGTATCTTTGGTTTGGGCAATGCGATCTGGACAAATTTCGCACGTAGTTTGAGTACATTATTGTCTATGTGCAAAATTTCATACCGATCCATTCAGTATCAGAAAACAATTTTTCTGAATGGCCATATTTACGGAACCCCTAGTTTAATTTTGCTCATCGATAAACATGACCCCGACATTGGCGATCCAAAACCTGAAAATAGTTATGATTTTCTATGGTTCTGGTAATTCGATCTGGACAAAATGTAGCTTAAATATATCATTCTCCATTAAAATACAAAATTTCGACACAATCGAATCCGTAGTTTTGAAATTATCAAGAAAACTAAATTTCAAACGACCATATTTAAGGAACCTTTAGTCTAATTCGGCTCATTGATGAACGTGACCGCGAAATTCGAGATCCAGACTTATCCTGAAAATTTCAAGTCCCTATGCCTTTCCGTTCGAGAGTTATAATTTTCTATGGTTTCTATAGTTCTGGTCATGCGATCTGGAAAATTGTAGCTTGAATATATAATTCTCCATTGGAATACAAAATTTTGTCGCGATCGAATCCATATTTTTGAAATTATCAAGAAAACTAAATTTCAAACGACCATGACGAAATGATATAGCCCTCGTATAAGTAGAACAAGCACTAAAAAAATAACAACAGTAAAAAGAACAGCAAAATATTAGTGTAAAGAAGTTTACACCGTCAATTCAAAATATTTTCGACGGGGGCTGAGGGGGGGGGAAGGGTATTGTTATGCACTATCCCGGAAAATTTTTTTTGAATTGTTCATTCAATTACCACAGGCCCCCCCCCCCCAAGAAATTCAGCCTAGGACCGCCCTTGGGCGAACAACTGGGTTTTTTAAAATGAGTGTATTTAAGATTTACAAGGATGGAAAATTTCGAACGATTCGTACATAAATTCACGATCCCGATTATGTCAAGACTGACTAAAGTTCTCCAGTGGTCCACTTTTATGTATACTCCGTTTAAGAATTATTGACATCTCGGTTGGCTGTGAAAAATCGAATTTAAGTTGGTAATAGACTATTCAGTAATATTTTGGGTTGCTGAATTCAGGTTGGCACAGGAATAACACTAACATTACCCATAGAAATCTTGCTTTGATGATTTTATCGAAGATATTGGTGAATATGTAATTATAAAAATTTGCTCTGAATTTGAGTATTTTTTGTCTTATGCTATTAAAATGGCTGGAATTGACCAGGATTCCAGGAAACATCGCGCCTAACAAGAGAACGCCAGGCAGTTTGTCGGTGTTACTTCGAGTTTTTCAAAGTTTTGGCATATATTTCCGCTAGTGTTTCAGGTAAACTGTTACTCACCGACTCAAAGTGTATTCTGATTGATCAATGTCTCTTAAATTTTCAGATTTCACCAAGCCCTGTCCGTAGAATATTAGCAATATTAGCATGTTATTATAGCCTGGAATTAGCAGTGGAAGAAAACCTGTGCGATACGATTATTCCTTCAAAGAGACATTGAATGACTTTGTTTTTGCTTGAATTAAAAACAATGAATATATCAGTTTAGATATTCTTTTTGAACTGGCCAAAGAGCACCTAGATTTCAATTGATCGAAGTCAACATTATATTATATCATAAAAAAATTGGATACAAATACAAAAAAGTTGATCGAAGGAAAATTCTTATTGATAAACAGAAAAATATAATAAAAATAGTACGATATTATGATAAATACCGAGAATACATGGAACAAAACGTAAAATTCATTTATCTAGATGAAATTTGGATATTCGAAAACGGTATTCAAATTCGTCAGTGGACACTAGAATAGAATCCAAAAGGTATGCTGAGTATATTCAAGGGTAAAGGCAGAAGGTGCACTATTTTGAATGCTGGAACAATTGATGGATTTTTACCTTGATGTGATCCGATTCTTGACAGTGGTATTAATGATAAGGATTACTATGAATGGTGAATTATTTCATAAATGGGTTATTGAAAAATTGAAAGCTTCCCTGCAACAGGATGCCCATCAATAGGATTATGTCAGCTTATTCAATAAACACATCCAAATCACTACACTACGTGGAAACAAAGTTTTCAAGGATATTTTTATCTTTGCTCTGTATCATTCATAGATATTTTAAGTTTATTTATTATACTTATACTGTATGGTACCCTATTCACATTCCCTCTGCTAATACACATGCTATATTGTTCCCAATTCAAAAGTATACTGAATAATTGTAAAATTGCTCATCAATTATAATATTTTCAATAATTCATGGACAGTTTTGATGAATGAAAATAAAAATTGACTTTCTTAAAGTATTCAACACCAAGCAATAAATAATTCACAAATTGGTTCATATATTGATAGTTCGGTACAAAGTTCATGTCAAAATTCTTCATGTACTACATAGATTCTTAATTTTTGTTTCTCTCTTATTTCTTAATACATTATAACGTTTATTCCAATCCATTCTTTTGGCCCTGTGCTTGCGAAATATCCAAAAATTTTTTTCTGTTGCACCACTAGCTACCTGCTAGAATTCCATTAATTATCCTTCTTAAATCCTGACATAAAATGGTCCTCTTGGTTAGAATTTTGCAAGATTTCCAAGAGCAATAAATATTGCATGTCCTGAGTGAAAATAAATATTTATTTGAATGATCTTCAATTTTCCATGGTTGACTTTTATATGAACGATAAGTTCAGATAATTTCATATGAAATCATTCCACGATATTTTTGCGCTTTCAAACCTGAATTCCCATGTTTGAACTGCAATCGAAATATTCCGGCTTAATTATTCGATAATTCGTATACTCAACACTTTTCTAGGTTATATTTATGTTCCAGTTCCATTTCTATGATGAAATTTAGTTACTTTTTAGTAACCAGAAATAAAGCCTCGGCTAGACGTTCATGGCCTGCTTCGATGTCAATAATTCTTAAATGGACTATATCATGTAACATAACTCTCAACATAGTTGGAATGTCCCTGTCAGCATGATTGGTGTTGGGAACTCCTGGGTGTGAACGTATAACACCTGCTTCGATGTCAATAATTCTTAAATGGACTATAGGATTGATCGATATCGCTTCAATAATATTGACCGTGTAAGGCTCGCTTAAGCAAACGTTTTGCCCCACTTTTGGTCTATATATATAAGTATTGTAATTTGATTTATTATTTCTGGGATTGCTCCGTGTTTGAACTGAAACATATGAATTCATTTTTACGAATTTATTTCAACGTTTCGACCTATATCACAATGGTCTTTCTCAAGATATGAAAGCGTGAAAACCTTAAAAATAAGTATTGTAATGTATCAATAAAAACAAGTTTTATTTCTGTGTAATAGCAAAGACTATAAAGACGTTTCACTCGCAAATCTGAGCCGAATCCGTCAAATTGACCTTGGGTTGCCAGGATTTTAGTGGAGGGATGGGCGCGAAATTGCCGAAATTTGAATTCAAATATTTCCATTTAACTTTCAGTTTCATTTTGACCTGAAATTGTGACTGTTATTGAAACGATTCTTAAATCTTGACTAAGATTCATCTTCTCTTTGATCTTGATTTATCAGATATAAATAGCAATTTGAATACGTTTTTTTCAAAATGATCATATAGGCTTTTTATTTTCTTGATTTTTTACAGAATTTCTACTTGCAGTCATTTCTTCTGGGATAATAGTTTATTTTCAAGTTTTAATTTACAGTTGTTTGCATGCTGCTCATCAATGAAACCTATTAGTTACTCGAAGAAATATATGCTGGATGTAATTAAAATCGTACCATTTATCAGATGATTCAAATATCTTCTGAAATGTTAGAAAATATAAAACAATATGCATAGATTTTATATAACTCTCATTGAAATACATGCATAATTTGTGATTAATTTTCAGAAAAACATTATTTTCTTGGTTAACTTGACAAATAGACAATGAAATTGACATTTCTGTTGTTTTGAAATCCATCCCGACGATGCACGAGGGATCGATTATCGTGATACTTCGTGTTTGCTATCTGCAATCTGATTGGTACTCCGTTTTAGCACTGCCGCGGTGTATCGACTGGGTTTCCTTTCTTTGGGAGATTCAGTCGAAGGTCAATGGTTAGTTGACGAGAGAGCAGGAACTAATTTACGAGAGTGGTCTCTCTTGTTCCTCTTACCATACCAAATTAAATATTATTATTAAATAAAAGCTAAAAGTAATCCAGTGTTAATCATTGAAAGACATTATAAGTATATATTTCATTGATACCTTGATCTATGGTATTATGTCTATGGTTGGAGATAACCTATTGTCATTCTATCACAAACTGTCATTAGTCAAAATATTTAACGGCCAATTTCAAATGAAACGACGCTGAATTAGTATTATAAGAGTTCTCATTGAAATTAAATATTGTTTTTGAAGAAACAGTTGCAATATTGCCTGGCCGTCTAAATGTAAGAATGAGAGTAATACAATAGACAATGATCTCTTCCACTGATACTCCAAAGTTTTGATCAACTTTATGTGTGAACTTGATCATGCATGCAATTAAAATAAAAATACATCTCATAAGTAGATTTTATAATCTTCAATGATAATTCCATTCTGGTTTATAACCAAATTCATTTCTTGGAAATAACAAACTTCCAGAAACTGGTTGGATTGAGTTGAAGCCCTTGAAATATTAAAAGTAATATTTATGTACCCTACATTTTTTTTAGTTGAATTTTATTCATTCAACCCAAAAACTCTCCAAACTGAATTTTGAATTGCCTTCTTTTCAGAAGTAAAAGAAACGGCATAGCTATGTCAGATACTTCAGAATCCGATCTTTGTGAAGGGAGTCCTAATTTTACTATAATGGAGACGAAAGCAAGGGTAAGGTATAATATATAACAATCTCACATTATGATGTACTGCTTCAAATTAGAATAAACAAACTTAAACCTTCAGCATTATTATATTTGTTCAAATCTTTGCATAATCAGTTCAATATTGAATTAATTAATAAATTAATTTTTCATGACATTATTATAGCACATTAAACTTTATTTTTAATTTGCAGAAGTATTTTCATACTGATCATAATTTGGCCAAGGTAGCAGACACTGTTGAAAACATAGTCAAAGGAAAATTCCGTAAATCGGTTATAAGTAGAGCAGTCCATCCATCTCTTATTTCTAGTACACCTTGTGCTTCTGAAATAATCAAGGATAACAGTTCTTTTTCAAATGTGTCAACATTGTCTGATTCTTCTGATCAAAAGAAAAAACAAACTGGGGCATCAATGGTTGAGGAGGTTAGTGGACACCAACTATCGAAGAATCTTACAACTCTGTCTGATAATATGGATAAAAGTATAGTTTCTGATAACCTAGAAAAAAGTACCCATTTATCCCTTCACAAAAAAAAAGTCCCTACAAATATAGTTAATGGCCATAAAGTAGCAGGAGGAAGTTCCCTTGATTATGATATCAAAAACAAACAAAATGAAAATAAAACAAACATAATCAATAACGCCAACAACTCACATATTTCTAATGAAAAGAGGC
The DNA here is from genome assembly GCA_963966015.1 of Aphidecta obliterata. Classification (NCBI taxonomy): domain Eukaryota; kingdom Metazoa; phylum Arthropoda; class Insecta; order Coleoptera; family Coccinellidae; genus Aphidecta; species Aphidecta obliterata. The sequence goes on along the minus strand of OZ014430.1, from coordinate 9,455,749 downwards.
AAATGACATTGAAAAAAGGAAATTCTTGTGATATGAATGAAAAATCCGATATGGAATTGACTATGGAAGAGGATCAATTGGAACCAAAAATACCAAAAAGAAAATCAAAACACCTGGGAGATAAACATAATGCTATTGATGAATATGATACACGCTCTCAATCTAAAAGGAAAAAAGTTATGAAGATTATTGAAGAAAACAGTTCAGTTAGTGAATTTTCTTCTGGTGTTTTGACAGATAACTCTAGTTACTCTCACATTAGGGCTAAGAAAAAAGAAAAAATAAAGGACAAAAAAATAATTCTCCTTAAACCGAAAACTATTGAGGATACTGGTAAAGGCAGAACAAGATCACTTTCTAGACCGAAGAAATCATATATTAAGTATGCATATGTTACTGAAGACTCGGACAGCAATAATGGATCAAATATTAAATATAAAAAAAAAAAGACTGTGCGGTCACAGTCTGTGAGGAAAAAAAAAAATTCTAGTTCTGAATTATCCGATGATTCAATTATAATAAATGCATCTAATGAATTGATAGCAAATGTAGAAACAAAAAAAAAGAGGCCTAGGAGAACGGTAATTTATGTCGAAGACAATCCAACTAATCAGAGAATTCAAAAGGGAAGATCACTATCCCGAAAAAGAAATGAGTATTTTCATGATTGGGGGTCCAAGGATGAAATTGCAGTGAAGGAAGCATTAAGAAAAAGACATCTGCATAGGGAAAAACGGACTAGATTAATTGAAGTAACATTAAGCGATTCAGATATAATTGGAAGAGTAGAAAAAAAAAGAGTGTATCATAAAAATATTCCAAAATCTTCCAACCGAATATATAATCAAAGAGATTCACTAGACAGGGGTGAATTAATTGATAATCTTAGAAGGGCTCCGTCAAGATATTATGAACCTGCATATTCAGATGTTGCGGAAAAGATCTATGGGAGACCGAAATCTAGTATGATGTTGAATGATAGGGGTTGCAGTAGACCAAGAAGAACACACACATCACAAAATCGAAGGGATTATTCCCCAGAAGATTATAGGAGGGATTCAAGCGAATTTGAAAGTAACGAAAATTTTGATCATGAAAAAAAACGCGGTTTCAAACAAAACATGAGGTTGTCTAGAAGAGATTCTTATATTTTGGAGAAAAAAATCAAAAAGAACAAGAGGAATGTAAGATCGTTGAGTAAAAAGAATCATGAACAAGAAGAATCTTCATCTGTATATTCTGGATGTAATGAACAAATTCCTGACATTCCACAACAAGAAATTGACCCACAACAGCAAAGTTTCAAAACGATGGTTGTCGGGATTATAAATGATCACTTGAACAATTTGAAAAACGTTTGTTCGTTTGTTCCTTTGAATGAACCAAAAATGAACAATATCCATAAAACTTTTGATAATATTAATGAAGCTTGCATTGCCAATAATGAAAAAGATCATGATGATATTTCAGAAAACGAGGATATTACTCCAAAATCCATAGAATTTATAGGAAAAATCAATAATTCTATTCTAGTAAAACCTGAAGAACTGGAAGCATCCAAAACCATTGAGGATTCGTCTTTGGAAAGAAGTAGTTTCAATGAAAGAACGAAAATATCAAGAAAACTTGCGAGGCAACCATTCAAAAAGGTTGATGGGATACATGAATATTACTTTCCAGTCCAAAAACCCAGAAATAAAAATAAAATTTTGAAAAAGAAAAGCCTCCTGAAAACTGTTGAATTACTATCGATAAAACATTTACAAACAAACAGAAGGACAATTAATGTTGGCATACAGACATCTCTCAAAGAAATTCATAATACACCTTCATCAGACCAAAAATATGAAATACGAATAGATGACACTTTATCGAACAATTCTCCTAGTTCTGTGGAACGTAAGGGACAAACTAAATGTACCCTAAAAAGATTAGGAATTGGAAAATTGGCAGCTGGTTCTGTGGAACAAGAAACAGAACATTCTAGTGACAACAAAATTGATGTTGGCATTATTGCTCCACCTTCAAATGAAAATGTTGTTATTCTCCAAAATATAACTGTCCAGGGGGCTGTAGATATAGAATATAAAAACGAAGACGAGGGGCCATTTGAAAGTCTATATTGCACAAAACAATCAAATGAGATTGCCGCAGATGTGCCTGATAATTTAGTTGATTTGTCCCCTAATAGTTTTCTTATACCTTCGAGGGTACCTAAAAAAAAAACTAAAAGATGTGACAAAGAAAATGCCGAAGGAGGTTCGGATTGCACAAATAAAGCATTGTTTAGAAAAATAGTACAAAGTAGGACATTAGAACTTGAAGAAGGCGGTACTGAGGGACCAGAAGAAGAACTTGATATTGGAACTGTTGCTTCACCTTTGAATCCAAATATTAGTTCAAATTGTGTTCTTAAACTTCAAAATATAACTAATCAGGCTGTAGAAATAGAAAATATAGATAAAGGAGAGGATACAATCGAAAGTAGGGAATACACAAAAAAAAAATTGGCCAGAAAAATCAATGAAACTTCCCCTGGGGGCAAAGTAGAAGCCAATTTGTCAGGTAATTGGGTTAATACTTATCCTAGTAGAATTCTAAACCATAAAAGGATACCTAAAAGAGGTATACAAATTCAAGATGTTGAAGAGAAGCCAATTGAGAATGAGGATTGTATACAAAAAGAATTGGCAGGAAAAAGATTACGTAGTAGGAAATTAAACCTTGAAAAAGTTGGTACTGAACAAGAACAGGAAGTGGAACATTCTAACAATACCATTGTTGCTCCAACTTTAAATGAAATTATTCTATCTAATTCTATTGTTATTCCTCCTAATTCAAATTACCATACTGAAGGTGTAGAAAATAAAGGCAGAGAGAAGGAGCCAGTTGAAACTTCAAAGAAAGGAAAAAAAAAATCTGATGTGTCAGATGATTTGATTAATTCGTCTCCTGACGATTATCCGAAGTCCAAAAGGGTACTTAAAAAAGGAACTAAAACAGTACCCCGTGCTAAGTTGAACTTAGGGAAGAATGAAATACTGGAACTTGAAACTGAGGAGAATTCTAATACCGATAGAATCAATGGCCATGTTGAAGCTTCTAGTGAAGTTAGTAGTAGTAATACAGGAAATGGTATGTATATTCAATAGATATGTAGTTTTATTTTACAAATACTAAATTGTTGAAGATAAAATTTGACATTTTTTGATTGGACAATCAATAAATAAAACAATTCCAGTTTGGTAATATACGTTTCTTCTTGATGGCACCAGAAAAAGTATTAGTCAATTTCTAGTTGAGACAGATCTGTATGTTTTTGTTTTGGTTGAGACATTGAATGTTCAGTTTTGCAGCCATATCATTTACTCATCTCACTTTGAAATGAACATTAAAAAAGTAAAAATTATAGAAAAACTAGATTTCTAGGTGTTCTTCTCCCTATGTTACTTGGTATATAATCTCACCTGAAACAAGCCTTTCGATTTTTGCAATAAAATTGTTACCATTTGTGCTCCTATTTTTCAGGTATAAGGAAATCTACTAGAGAAAGAAAAAGGGTAGAAACTCTTTATTGGACTGAAAAAGGTGAGATTTAACCTTAACCATTTCCCTATAAAAAGACCAACGTATCCAAAATGGCTGAGTACATATTCACCAAATTTGGTGCTTTGGAGATCGAAATGAACTATTTTCATTAACTTTTTTTTCAGCGGGAAATGAATCGAACACTCAACAATCTGTGAAGAAAGCAACAAAATCAAGTAAAAAACAATCTGTGAAGAAAGCAACAAGTAAGAAAAAAGCAATATCAAATGTTTCTGAATCCACAACAGATGGTACAGAATCCGCAAACAAATATTTTACTGTATCCATGTCAAAATCAAGTAAGAAAAAAGCGACATCGGATTCTGAATCCACAACAGAAATCGCAGAATCTACTCAAGATCATAGAGAACCCGCAAAAAAAAAAATTAAGGAATCCTTAAAAAAATCAAATGAGAAAAAAGCGACATCAAACGTTTCTGAATCCACAACAAAAGTTGTAGAATCCATAACGAATATTTCAGACTCTTCAACAAGTTTTACAGGCTCCACAACAATTATCACAGAATCCAACAAAAGGAGAAACTCTTCGTCTAGCAAGAAACCAAATAAAAAAAGAAAAACAATATGCTGCAAAATGCCTAAGAAGGCAACCAAAAAGAAAAATACCCCAGTAAAATCTCCATCAAAGAAAAAAGTTAGGGATTCTGTAAACATCATATGTTCTACAAGTGTTGAGGAACCTACTGCAAGAAGTAGTGTTGAAAATACCCCTGGAATGGAGATAAATAATGTATTAATTTATCAAGAGCTGTGGCAAAAGACTGGTAGGTATATTATCTCATATGTGCATAATTGTTCTTCGCATTTAATTCACCGAATATTTACTTTTCAATTTTCTTTTATTTCAACTTACGTCTATTAAATTTTTTTTCGGTTATCATTCACTTTGTCATGGTTGATATTATAGATTTACTCTAGAATAATGCATTTTCTGAAGCCCCAGATTTGAGTCTACAGACGTCTTCTAATATTGAGTTTTCAGTTTGAACTTAATAATCCCCATCATTGAACTGACTGAAAAAATTACGTCTCTTAATAAAGGGCAAATATCACACTCAAATTGATTAAATTTCGAAGAAACATAAATAAATGATTTAGTGAACCAGTTTATATGTAAATAATTCACTGTGTATGATTTTTTTCAGAAATGTGTCTAAGGCAACTCGGAAAAACATTTCCAGAAACCTACGATACAGGAGAAAATTATGGATATTTAGCTCTACCGCCAAAATCTATCAAAAAATTCATCAACAATAATTATGAAGTGGTAATTTATTGAATTGAAGACTTAGAAAAGTTTGTAATTTTTTTTTTTTAGGCTTTTACGAGAACGGAAGGTACTACTACTACTAGTTTAGCATTAGAGGGAGTATGTCTACAGGAAGCACCCTGTTTTTTTGTTATTCCAAAAGGTAAATTGAAAATATAGCATTAGATATATGAAAGACTAATAACTAGAAAATAAGTATATACATTTTTCAATCTACTCAAAAATGATTCATCCTAAGTCATTGAGATGGAATGACTGAAACAGAAATTCTCACAGATTTACTGATGCTCAAATGCAAGTACAGGGTGTGCGGATTTAACGTGAATATATTTAAGGGCTTAATTCGAGAGGTCCAAGGTCTAAAAATGGAAAAAATTTCATATCAATCTATGTCCTAAAATGCACACCTGGGGAGTCCCTTCATCATGACCCCCAAAAACCTGTATTTTGCGATTATTTCGTCAAAATTTGGACGATACTAATGAAATTCAGTATTTGGAGGTTTTTGGATAAGTCAAATCGTTTGGTGAAAACAAAAAATACCTTGTAGGTAGATTCGCATTCTCCAGTTTTAAAAACCAATTGAAAAAATTTTTGACAGCTGTCAAAAAAAAATTTCAAACTAAGACGAAACACCAGACATCACGTCAGTGCTTTAGGTGACCAATTTTTTATTTTATATAATTTGCTAGAATTTTCTACTGTATCTATGATCTTGGTAATGTGCAAAATTTCATTCCAATCCAATCAGTAGTTTCGAAATTATCAGAAAAAAAATATCGACTCGACCCGAAGTTTTCGACGGATTCGTCATCAGTGAGTCGCACCTTGTTGATTGAGACCATTTTCGGCTCAAAATTCGAAAAATACAGAGATCGTGATGAAATGATAAAGCCCTCGTGTAAGTAGAACGAGCGCTCAAAAATAGGATTCTCCAAACGTTTTCTACCTAGAAATACAGTGTTCCCAAGAAAAGGATGAACAGCATGGGGATCTCGGAAACCGTAAGAGTTACACATTCGGTCAAAACGGCAAAAAGTTGCGGCATTATGGGGTCAATGAATAGATGTTGAGAAATTCCAAATATGTAGTGTAATTCCGGACATATTCGGAAAAACCAAAATTTGGCTATTTGGTTTTCATTTTTTTTTGAGATTATTTGAAAAGTTTCGAAGGCACATTCTCATTAGGGACCTTTACACTAACGTTCCAGTCGCGCGCGACTGGAACGGCTCGACCAAATTCGCGCTCGACGGCGTAGTGTGAACGCAATTTTTCACACGCTCCAGTCGCGCGCGACTGGAATGGCTCGACCAAATTCGCGCGCGACGGCGTAGTGTGAAGGCAATTTTTTACACGCTCCAGTCGCGCGCGAAAATCACTCGCGATTTTCGCGCGCGACTGGAGCGTAAGTGTAAAGGTCAGATAAAGGGTCATTCTGTTACAAAAATCGTAGAAGAAAACCGCGAGTGGGGGGTTACGTGGGGTGGTCCGTGGATGTTTAGTGATATGTTTTCGACTCGCAAATATTATTACTTTTCTTGTAATTTCGAAAAAACACAACAAAAACGGTGTTTTTTTAGTTTTTTGCTTGTAAAATCTGAACCAATAGAGCGATTCTGACACCTTGAACAACAGAATTGTGGAGAATGAAAAGACGAAGAAAATGAGTGTTAGTGCAACTTAATCAGGTCATTATTACCGTAGAAAAGTAGGAAAACCCCTGAAAATCAGCATTTTTAAAAAAATTCACAATTCGGTCATTTCAGAAGTTGTAGCGCCGGTTTTCCGGGTGAAATTAGTGGTTGATAGGTACTTTGAGTGTGTACAACCAGGACGTTGTCGGATGAATATTTTTTTCGAAATTGTGAGTCGAAATATTTTAGGCACTATTTTCCGGAAGGACTGAATGCGTCGGAAGTTATCCGATTTCAATTTACAAAACGGATTTTGAAAGTAGAATTATAGTACTACAAAACTTCAATCTTGATTTTTCGTTAAAATGTTTCGAAATAGTTGAAAAATTCGTGGAAACATGACCAAAACCGGCTAAGTGTTCCATCTGGGACTGATAGTGGGGGTAGCCGACCGACGCGGGGAAACGAAAAACGCGTTGAGGCCGGGTGCGAATATTTACATTTATACCCCCACTACTTGACTGCAATCGAGCGTTTGGCTGGTTTTGGTCATGTTTGCACGTTTTTTTTCACCTATTTTGTAACATCTTAAAATTAAAGAAAAATCAAGATTGAAGTTTTGTAGTACTATACTTCTACTTTCAAAATCCGTTTTGTAAATCAAAATCGGATAACTTCCGACGTATCCAGTCCTTCCGGAGAATAATGCCTAAAATATTTCGACTCACAATTTCGCAAAAACTCTTTATCCGACAACGTCCTGGTTGTGTTCACTCAAAGTACCTATCAACCGCTACTTTCACCCGGAAAACCAGCGCTACAACTTCTGAAATGGCCGAGTTATAAATTTTTTTAAAAACGCGGATTTTCAGGTTTTTTTACAACTTTTCTACGGTAATAAGGACCCGATTGAGTTGCACTAGCACTCATTTTCTCCGTCTCTTCATTGTCCACAATTCTGTTGTTGAAAGTGCCAGCATAGCTCTATAAGTTCAGATTTTACAAGCAAAAAACTGAAAAAACACCGTTTTGTAGTGTTTCTTCGAAATTACAAGAAAAGTAATAATATTTGCGAGTCGAAAACATATCACAAAACATCCAACATCACCCCACGTACCCCCACCCTCGCAGTTTTCTTCTACGATTTTTGTCACGAAAAAATCTCTATTGCCTGGTCTAACGACATAAATTCAGAAAATCCTCTAACCTGGAGAAAAAAGATGAATGTAGAAGACTTGTTAGTGAAATATTATGTTGATTGTCTGTTTTCCATTTTTAGTATACCCTGAGGAAGAATAAAATATTGTGCGGAAGCTTGGTAAATGACAAAAAAAGAGGTTTAGATTTCTCTTTTTTTCCTGGCCAGTCTAATTTCCCTAAAACTAAACCCCTATATTTAAAGAAAGACTTAAAAAAAAACAAGAATATTATAATTACGTGTCACGTTGTTTGTTCGGGATGAACTCCTATAATACTGAACCGATTTTAATCAAATCTTGCACACGGTGTGCAGTTTTATCCAACTTAAAGGATAGGATAGTTTATATCTCAATTTATAGTTGCAACATTTTTTTATTGCGAATTATTTGTTTATCATTTATGACAAAGACTGATAAAATTATCCACACGGCAATACGGGTCTCAAATCGAGGACAGGAGATCTGTCGACCTTAGGCGCTGGTCTCCCCGAACCGCTGCACGCAACGATTTACGCGGAGTCACCGCCGTAAACTTGTGTTCGGGAAACTACGGGCACGGTTCTGAACGTCGCACGCGACGGTTCAGAGAGACCGTGCTCGTGGTTTCCCGAACATATAATTCGGAAATTGACGGGGGCGGCTCCGCGTAGGTCGTCCGTCGCGTTTCGGGGAGACCAGCGCCTTAGCGAGGAGTGATGCGAACTTTCTGAGTCTTCCCCAAAACTGAAGAAATTTGGAACTGCTAGGGAATAACTTCTAAAAAATCAAGGTTAGCAACGCGTGGCCGAGTCTGCTAGTCTCTACATAAATATTATATATATAAAGGGTGTTTCAATAAGAGCGCAAGATTTCAGTGTTCGATAAAACATGGTTTTCTGTAGCAAAGTATTGAAATATTTATTGATTTAGAATAAATACATTTGGGAATTATGTATGAAACAAGATATATTGTAAATGGCCGCCACGGTATTGCTGGCATATGCGTACCCGTACAATATATCTTGTTTCATATATAATTCCCAAATGTATTTTTTCTAAATCAATAAATATTTCAATACTTTACTACAGAAAACCATGTTTTATCGAACACTGAAATCTTGCGCTCTTATTGAAACACCTTTATATATATATATATATAATATATTATGGTATTCTTGAGTATTAAGTGCTTCAATGAAAGGTGGAAAATTGTCAAAATTGTTGTTGTTAATCCTGTTCAGCTTGTTACGCGTCATCTCAATCGATCATATGTTTCCAACCGAACATCTTTGGAAACGAAATAATAATTATTCATACTTAAATTAATGGTTTACGATTTTGAGAATACCAACTTAGAGGTAGGTGAACACAAATTATGACAAATAATAAAAGGCAATTAATTGTAATTAATTTTTAGACATTGAAAAAGGTCAATTCAAAGACCGAAACACGTGTATGATAATAAAGGACATTTTAATTTTGACAATTTTCCACCTTTCATTGAAGCACTTAATACTCAAGAATACCATAATATATTATAAATATATAGTGCAAGAAAACTTTCTACTAATATATATATATATATAATCTAACGTTTAATCCGGACAGCCTGTATAAATTTTTTCAATGAAGTCATCTGATCCTGAAAATACCTCCTATTTCAAAGAATATCTTTAGACTTTTCCGATGTGCGTGTGTTTATATATTAATGGCCATGCATTGGTTTTGTAAATGGCATATATTTTCCCTCTAGAGGTAAACCCATGGAATAATGATCATATTTTTTCAGGATCCCCTGCTGCTATAACAAATACTGGTGATGAAAGGGTTGTATTTTTTTATGTCATCAAGAAATAGAATAGATATTCGCTTAATTTAAAATTATAATCGTTCATATTTTTATAACCTAATCTTATTTTTCCTCATCATTGTTATAGTGACCTTGTTATACTGACCTTGTTACAAAGAATTCTTGTTCATTTTCATTTTATGTTTTCAATGATTATATTCTATATTTCTGAGATTAAACCTTTAGAATCCAGCAAGAGAAAAAGGAAACCTGATAAATGATATATATATTATGGGATCGAATTTTTGGAAACTCCTAAAAATGTTCCCATCATAAGAGAAAATACATGTCAATAAACAAATGAAGCCGACAAAACAAACACATTTGAAATTGACATTTATAATTGTGTATATTTATTGACTTGTACGATTTTAATCTTACGAAGCTTGAGAAATGTGTATTACACAGGTTGCCTTTTATATTTCGGGAATAGAGAACAAAAACGAATACTTATCATCGAAAATCGTTTTATTGTTTTTCAAAATATCCCCCATGAAGATCTATACACTTCTGCATGCGTTTGAACCAATTGTCGAAGCACGTTTACCACTCTTAGAGATACCTCAGTATCTCCAAAACATGCATTCTGAACGCATGAACCGCTTCAGCAGGTGTCGAAAAACGTTGACCTCTCTGTTTATATTTTACGTTCGGGAATAAAAAGAAGTCATTAGGTGCCAAGTCAGGTCTATACGGCGGATGACTTATCAAATCGACGTTTTGAGTGCTCAAAAAGGCAGTTGTTCGAGCCGATGTGTGCAAGCTCGAATTGTCGTGGTGGAGAGTGATCCGTCTTCGGCGGTTGGTTTTCCTCATTTCTTGGAAGACAACTGGCAAACAAATGGTTGTGTACCACTCATAATTGACTGTTCTGCGTTATTCTAGTGGTACGGTTGCGACATGTCCAGTTTTTCCTAAAAAACAGGTGACCATTTGCTTGGAAGTGCTTCGTGCCCGAACAAGTTTTGTGGGCTTTGGCTCATCTGGAAACACCCATACAGTCGATTGCCATTTACTTTCGGGGTAATACGCGTAAATCCACGATATGTCACCTGTAACGGACTAATTGACGTTTTTTGAAGCACCGCGATCGTATTTTTTGAGCATTTCTTCCGACCAATCGACACGAGCCTTTTTTTGAACGATTGGCAAATTTCGTGGGATCCAACGCGAACAAATTTTTTCGACAGTCATATGTTCATGCAATATTGAATGTCTGCTGGTCCCACTAATGCCTAAGGTTGTCTCAATCTCACGATTGGTCACATGACGATCTTACAGTATCAGATCGCGCTCAACATCCAAGAGTTCCGGAACAACAAATGATTTTGGACGACCTTCACGAAATTCTTCTTGGAGCGGACTACGACCTCGATTGAATTCACCATACCATCGATAAACACTGGTCCTTGGTGGAGTTTCATGGCCAACAATTTAATTAAGTTCATCGATGCACTTTTGCTGAGTTAATCCACGTTGAAAGTGGTAAAAAAAATTACGAAAAGCACTGCCGGGAAGGCAGGAGCTTTTGAGCGCTCGTACATGCACCTTGTAGGAAGATTCGCATTTTTCAGTTTTAGAAATGAATTGAAGGAATTTTCGACAGCTGTCAAAAAAATTCTGAAACTTAGGCGAAACTCCAGACTTCATGTCAGTGCTTCAGCTGATTAATTTTTTTTCGATAATTCGCTAGAATTCTCAATGGTATCTATGGTCTTGGTGGTGCGATCTGGACAAAATTTTGCACCTAGATTGAATACATTATTCCTCAGCTAGGTGCAGAATTTCATTCCAATCCGCTCAGTATTTTCGGAACTATCAGGAAAAGAAATTTCGAACGGCCATATTTACGGAATCCCTGGTCTAATTTTGCTTATTGATAAACGTGACCGCGATATTCGCGATCCAAACCCACCCTGAAAATTTCAAGTTCCTAGGCCTTTCCGTTCAAAAGTTACAATTTTCTATGGTTCTGGTCATGTGATCTGGAGAAATGTAGCTTGAATATATCATTCTCCATTAGTATACAAAATTTCGTCACGATCGAATCTGCAGTTTTGAAATTATCAAGAAAACTAAATTTCAAACGACCATATTTACGGAACCCCTAGTATAATTTTGCTCATAGATGAACGTGATCACGACATTCGAGATCTACACCTATCCTGAAAATTTCAAGTCCCTAGGCGTTTCCGTTCGAAAGTTACAATTTTCTATGGTTCTGGTCATGCATTCTGAACAAAATTTCACATGTAGCTTGAACACATCATTCTCCATTTGACTGCAAAGTTTCATCTAGATCGAATCTGTAGTTTAGAAGTTATCAGGAGAACAAAATTTTGAACGGCCATATTTACGGAACCCCTGGTGGAATTCTGCCCATTAACGAACTTAACCGAGGCATTTGGGATCTGAACCTACACTGAAAATTTCAAGTCTCTAGGTTGATCCGTTCGAGAGTTATCGTGCTTACGGACGGACATACTCGAATTTTCCGACGGATTCGAACCTATAGTCGATTGAGACCATTTTCGGCTCAAAATTCGAAAAATACAGACATCGTGACGAAATGATATAGCCCTCGTGTAAGTAGTACGAGCGCTCAAAAATTACGAAAAGCACTGCCGTGAAGTCAGGAGCTTTTGAGCTCGTACATCCACCTTGTAGGTAGATTCGCATTTTCCAGTTTTAGAAATCAATTGAAGGAATTTCGACAGCTGTCAAAAAAATTCTGGAACTTAGGCGAAACTCCAGACTTCATGTCAGTGCTTCAGCTGACCAGTTTTTTTTCGATAATTCGCTAGAATTTTCTACGGTATCTATGGTCTTCGTAATGCGATCTGGACAAAATTTCGCATGTAGTTTGTATACATTATTCCTCAGCTATGTGCAAAATTTCATTCCAATCCAATCAGTAGTTTCGAAAATATCAGGAAAAAAATATTTTGAACGGCCATATTCACGGAACCCCTAGTCTAATTTTGCTCATTGATGAACGTGACCGCGATATTCGCGATCCAAACCTACCCTGGAAACTTCAAGTTCCTAGGCCTTTTCGTACAAAAGTTACAATTTTCTATGGTTCTGGTCTTGCGATCTGGACAAAATTTCACAGGTAGCTTGAACACCTCATTTCCCATTTGAGTGCAAAGTTTCATCTCGATCGAATCTGTAGTTGCGAAGTAATCAGGAGAACAAAATTTTGAACGGCCATATTTACGGAACCCCTGGTGGAATTCTGCCCATCAACGAACTTAACCGAGGCATTTGGGATCTGAACCTACACTGAAAATTTCAAGTCTCTAGGTTGATTCGTTCGAGAGTTATCGTGCTTACGGCCGGACGGACGGACAGACTCGAATTTTCCGACGGATTCGTCATCAGTGAGTCGAACATAGTCGATTGAGACCATTTTCGGCTCAAAATCCGAAAAATACAGACATCGTGACGAAATTATATAGAGCCAAACGTACAAAAATGTTCACGATTAAATTCCATATTTTGGAGAGATGAATCATTGAAGTGTAAACAATACAAATAGCTCTCGTATGTCGAAACGTTCTGAGTACGTATAACAAAAAAAAATTATAAAAGCACTGCCGTGAAGTCAGGAGCTTTTGAGCGCTCGCACATCCACCTTGTAGGTAGATTCGCATTTTCCAGTTTTAGAAATCAATTGAAGGATGACTTCATGTCATTGCTTCAGCTGACCAATTTTTTTTCGATAATTCGCGATCCAACCTACCCTGAAAATTTCAAGTTCCTAGGCCTTTCTGTTCGAAAGTTATGATTTTCTATGGTTCTGGTCATGAGATCTGGAGAAATGTAGTTTGAATATATCATTCTCCATTAGTGAACAAAATTTCGTCATCGATCGAATCTGTAGTTCTGAAATTATCAAGGAAACTAAATTTCAAACGACCATATTTACGGAACCCCTAGTATAATTTTGCTCATAGATAAACGTGACCTCGACATTCGAGATCCACACCTATCCTGAAAATTTCAAGTCCCTAGGCGTTTCCGTTCAAAAGTTACAATTTTCTATGGTTCTGGTCTTGCGATCTGGACAAAATTTCACATGTAGCTTGAACACTTCATTCTCCATTTGAGTGCAAAATTTCATCACGATCGAATCTGTAGTTTCCAAGTAATCAGGAGAACAAAACTTTGAACGGACATATTTACGGAACCCCTGGTGGAATTTGGCCCATTAACGAACTTGACCGAGGCATTCGGGAACTGAACACACACCAAAAATCTCAAGTCTCTAGGTTGTTCTGTTCGAGATTTATCGTTCTTACGGCACATTTTCAATTTCAAAATAAATACAGACATCGTGACGAAATGATATAGCCCTCGTGTAAGTTGTACGAGCACTCAAAAAGTCTAACTTTACGATAGAGTGGTCAATTTCCAGATTGCAACACTAGGGTTCTCCAATCCCGAAATATAAAAGGCAACCCTCGTATATACACTACTACTTTGACTTGCTTCAACTGTAAATAAAGTGTTTTAATTTGAGAGTTGGATAGTGGATTCACTTCAGCAAACGATGAAAAGCTGTTTGTGTTCAGTTCTTCATTCCATAAAAACCTGCAGTTTAAGAGACTTATTGGAGATGTATAGGAACCGAAGAGTGACAACAAGAATGTTACTCAATTGCCGCTTTCGATTTGGAGTTTCGTTCACCGGAGTAGCTCGGTTTTTGGTTTTTCACGTTTCACGCACGCCCTTGAGCTTCTCGAACTCGCCAATGTCAGTGTTTCGTGCACTGGAGACTGGAGGAGCTCCTGGAGCTCTGATGGCCAAATCGAAAGCTACATGCTACATTTGTAGAAACCCCTGTGTTGCCACTCAGTGTTCTCGGCCTTTTGTGTTTGGAAATTCCCTCAATGGTTGCCTAAAAAGTCACTATTTTATGTATTTTACAGCTAAAACACCAAACATTCTGGTTTTTCAATAGTAACGCTCGATGTTTGACAACAACGCATGAGGAAGCAGATAGTCACACACAGTGCTTGCTTCGTCGTATTCAGTTGTCTCTACATTTTATTGAGGAGCGTTACACGGTTGAGAAACGCTTCGAAATTTTTGAGAATTATTATCAACATCAATGTTCCATTCGACAAAAATTTCGTGCAATTTATAGTGTAGACGATCGTCTTGCAGAATCCACAATTCGAAGTTTAATAAACTGGGTCTGTGGCAGATCAAAAAGTGCCTGTACGTCGGCGAAACGCATAATCCCTTGAAAATATTGCTGAAGTTCGGGCAAGTGTGCATGAAAATCCGCAACAGTCTATTCCGTGTCGGGCTCAAGAACTTGGCCTGTCTTCGACGATAACTTGGCGAATCCTGCATAAGGTCTATGCTAACAAACTGCGGACGGTTGCCGCTTTGTGGTAAGCGTCCACATGCCCAAATCGCCTCTTCCCCGCCTCGGCCGGCTTCCCTCTATACTCGACGGCCTAAAATTATTCAAATCAGCAGCGATCGCAACTATCACTACTACCAGCGCATGACGCATGACGATAATCGAATACAAATAGCAGCAGATGGGCATAGATGGGGTAGGGTAGGGTAGGTACAGTGGAACTTCCCTAAGTCGAATCTCCAAGGGCCAGTAATTTTACTTCGATTTACGGAAAAATGCACTGAAATTAGGCTATTTAAATTCCCAAATGTATATTTACATATGTATTGCAGATGTATTACGAAAACACGGTTCCATATACATTATGTTATACTGATATTATGCTCACATGTAATAAAACCAATTTTTCGAAGAAAAATCCACCATTTACAACTATAGACCTGTTTCGACTATTAGTCTCATCAGTGTAGTTTAGCGATTATAAACTCGATGCGAGGGACGGAATGCCTTCAACGAAACGCAGCGGACGATCGGAGAAAATTTATCAACTGTTGGCTGCTCTCTACTCGGTAATTACCCGAAGTTGCAGTGGGTGTTTCCCCAAAATATTCGAGTTATGGTTGCCGCCTCGGTTACTGCTAAATTTCAGTTCGAGTTTTAGAAATATTCGAGTTATGGAATATGGAAATTCGATTTATGGGGAAAAATACATAGTGATTTTGTGAAAATGTCTTCTTTGTGAAGAAAATTCGGCTTGGAGAATTCTTTGAGTTAGAGAAGTCCACTGTATATTTATTTATCTTATAGCGGATCCAGGATTTTCTTCTGGGGGGGAGGAGATTGGCACAAGAGACGGAAGGCAAAAAAAAGTATGTATGCAATCTCCACAGTACACAAAAATACCGACTGGAGGAGGGGTGGGGGGGTTTGGGGTTCAGGTACCCTCGTGTTCCCCCCTTGTATTTATCTGTGTATATGGGAAGCAAGCACTTCCACTGTATGACGTCAGAGGCACGCAACGAAAGAGTTGCCCCTCGAAGCAATTGCGTCGGCATTGCAATTTTATGATTGCGACGCTACTCTTTAATATTTGCGTGCGGAAAAATCTCTTGCTATTCCTTTTCCGCAGCCATTTGGAAAAGTGCTACTTTCCAAACGTCAACGCCTGTGGAAAGTAATGCTTTCAAAACGCTGCAGTGAAATCAGGACCTTTTGAGCGCTCGTTCATCCACATTGTAGGTTAATTCGCATTTTCCAATTCTAGAAACTAATTTTTGACAGCTGTCAAACTAAAGCGAATCTCCAGACTTCAGTGCTTTAAGTGACCAATTTTTTGAGTGCTCGTACTACTTACACGAGGGCGATATCATTTCGTCACGATGTCTGTATTTTCGAATTTTGGGCTGAAAATGGTCACAATCGACACTGTTTGACTCACTGATGACGAACCCGTCGAAAAATTCGAGTATTGTCTGTCTGGCCGTCCATCCGTATACACGATAACTCTCGAACGGAACGACCTAGAAACTTGAAATTTTCAGGCTAGGTTCGAATGTCGGAGTTAAATTCGTTATTGGGCAAAATTCGACCAAGGGTTCCGTAAATATGGCCGTTCGAAATTTTGTTCTCCTGATTACTTCGAAACTACTGATTCGATCGAGATGAAATTTCGCACTCAGATGGAGAATGGCAAAATTTTGTCTAGATCGCATGACCAGAACTATGGAAACCAAAGAAAATTATAACTCTGTGAAGGGACTTGAAATTTTCAGGATAGGTGTGGATCTCTCGCGGTCACGTTTATTAATGAGCAGAATTTGACTATGGGTTCTGTAGATATGGTCGTTCGAAATTTAGTTTTAATAGAGATACATATATAGATAATTTTAAACCTACGGATTCGATCGTGACGAAATTTTGTATTTTAATGGAGAATGATATA